>JANAVB010017999.1:3826784-4289284 GCA_029216955.1 Iris pallida
TCCTAAAATTATCAATGGATCGACGGATACTCGTCTTCCAAAACAGGGTCGGGAAATATTATTCTGTTTCGTTTTTGAAACAGTTTTCGCCAATTTTGGCATCGATCTCAAATTGATTTACTCCGAAGCAATCCTACAGGGTTGAAGAGGTATAGGTTAGGTTCATACAGAGAAATCGGTTTGAAGATTGGTCGAGTGGTGTGGGAGACTTCCAGCCACGAAGTTGCCTTCTCCGACCGTTGTTGCTGCGGCTACTACGCGGCTTTTGTCCGCACGCTCGGTTCTGCCTCCGATCGACGACCACCGCAGTGATGCACAGGGTCAGGGTGGCACGCACTGTTGTTAGGAGAGTCATGGGTCTAGCGTTTTGGGATTTTAGCTAGGATTTTTAGTCCCTCCCTTTCTAGTTACATATACATATATATGTATATAATGGGTCGAAAACTGTCGGGTTAGCTGTGCTGGGGTTGCTACTGTGCGGGAGAGGAGGATTTGTGTGGGTTTTTATTTTATTTTATTTTTTTCTTTTCTTTTTTCCTTTTCTTTTTCTTTTTCTTTTCTTTATTATATATATTATGACTATATATATATATATATATATATATATATATATATATATATATATATATATATATATATATATTTATATATATATATATATATATATATATATATATATATATATATATATATTAATATATATATTATATATATATATATATAATATATATATATATATATAATAAATAAAAATATATATAAATATATATAAATAAAATATATATAAATAAAATATATATATATATATATAAATAAAATATATATATATATATATATATATATATATATATATATATATATATATATATATATATATATATATATATATATATATATATATATATATATGTATCTATTTTTTTGTTTTTTTATATACACATATATCTCTATATATAATAAATCCTCATAAAATTTAAATAAATTCTCAATATTATATTTATCTAGTAGAGAGTCTATTTATGGACACATGTACACACACACACACACAGATATATATATATATTTGCTAATGAAATAAATAAACAATTATAATAACCAATTTGTAACGCCCCAGTCCCAAAATACTTAGGACCAAGTACGTGAACATGCCAGCTGCACATATACGAGAAATACTCCAATATATGAAATCCTCATATATGCACATAAACTGTAAATAAAAATAATCACATGCCAGAATGACATATCTAATCTCATCACAGCTCAACACAGAAGGTAATGAAGTCCAAATAAATAAGAGTATCAAAAGATAGCCGGGTGAACATACTCACTCCAAACAGCTATAAAAAATAGTCTCATAAGATCGGAGTCCGACCTCTGCAAAATAGAAAGAAAATAGATGAAAAATAATATCCACTAATGTCTCATAAATAGAATAGACTAGAAATCAGTAGTGACTGCCTTGTCATCAATGTAAGATAGCTCCAATGCCGCTCCGTACTCCTGTAGAATATCGTCTAAACCTGGAGAGATAACCAGGTCCTTAGGGGACATAGCAAAATACAAGAAAACACCATGCCATATAAACTGTGATAATATAATAAGAGAAAAGGTATGCATGCAATCGGATTCCTGACCATTCTACTGTGAATATGCAGTTGAGATACAATCCTTCGACGCATGAGCCCTGGCTGTAAATGGGATCGGCATAGTTCCCATAGAGGGTACCAGGGGCCTACGTCCATAACGCTCGGGAAGCGTCAGAGGGCACCATGTGCAAGGGCTACGTCCATAACGTTCTGGAAAACGTCAGAGGGCGCCTGGAGCCTGCGTCTCCGGTGGAGCGCACAGGTAATCATGGAAGTGTAAAGAAGCCCATACGTCAGGTATTGTTCTCCCCACCCAATGCCTAGTATCATCATCTCCATGACTTATATGAACCTCTAGTAACCGCCAAGTCTTCTAACATGCAATACTATTGGTAGTTACTCCCATCCGTCGCACGCTCCATACGTATCGGTGGCCAGCAGACTACGCGGAAAAGTGTCCTACATGTGACTCACATCACATGATACAACAAGTGTCAAGGCCGTATGAGATATACCAATACCTCAACATCAATGGGTGGTCAATAAACTAAGTCAATGCAAGAGAATAAATAAAGTAAGAAAACGACCGATAGAGTCGCTTGCACCCAAGTGTACTTGGACGCACAGTTTAAATATCACAAAATAAAATACTGAAAATAACAACTGAAAATAAGAATATAATAATCACAGAGTAAGGTGGCAAGGTATCTTGCCTGGTGGTGCAAAGTGGCAAGTCCAAGAGTAGCAAGTGTCAGCACCAAAACTCACAAATCACATATGACTCCAAACGCTGAAACAAACATCAAAAATGATCTCGGTGAAGAAGATATACCTAGGAAATGCCTGTCCAAAAGACAAATTCTGGAACAGAGGCAAAATCGTAATTTCGGGTCAAAACGATATCCGCCGTTGGACCCGCTTTACACCGAAACGCGTGCCAAAGTCTACGGCCTCTAAAATCATCAAACTACATGTCTACGGTTTCAGTTTGAGGAGAGAAACTCAACGGTATGTCCAGTTTTGGATTCCGAGGAGCCGTGTACAAAATCGCCCATTTGAGTGAGTCGCGGGCCCGCCAAAAATGGGTTTCGATTCGACCTTCTCAGAATCGAACTAAACTTTGCATGCAGGACCAGAATTTTGATCCGGACCTATTGGCATAAGTTTTGTCTCGATCCGACGACTGTACACGAAGTTATAGGCAAGTTTGCAAAACGTCGATACGAGGGTATCTCGACGGATACGCGTTGATTTCGTCGTGCACACGCAACAAAATCGAGTTCCGTCAGTTCCCACATGTCGGTAACATCCATACGCGCCTTTCGATGCATATAGTGCATGACCACGTCGCCCGGTTTGTCGTGGCGTAAATCGTATCGGACAATAATTCAGAAATTAACAGTTTTAGAAACAGATTTTTCCTAAAGTTTGAAAAGGTTTTAACAACGATATAGTTAGTTTAAAAATAAACTAAAAGTGGGGTCTCTATCTGGTATATGTTGTCATCAGATCGGTTCAAATAGATTCTCAAAGATGACGAGGAATCGACAAAAATTTTCCTTCGAAGAAGGGGTTTGAATCGAGTTTCTTGTCGAATTTAGGACAGGTTTTTGGTCAACTTGGCGTCGTTTTTCAGGTTGATTCTGATGGGGTATAATCCAATTCCTTTGAAGAGGATTGAAGAGGGTCAGATGGGCTTTACCTAAGATTTTCTAGATCGAAAAGTTATCAAGTACAATCGACGTAAAGTTCGAGGAAAGTTGAGTACCTGGCTGAGTTTAGAAACAGGTATCTCTGTTTCGAGATCAGTTTCGACGTACTTGGCAAGGCTTCGATGCACGCATGGTGGCCGTAGGCGGCCTGGGATGTGCGCCTGGGGTTCGAGACTGGGGAGGTGAAGAAGTTTTTGAGGGTTAGGGTTTCGACTTTTGGCGGAGCAGTATATATATATATTGCCGCCGCTGCTTATTCCTATTAGCATTCGAAAAAAAAAACATGGGCTCAGGTGATACTATAGCAGCTGTGCTGCTATGACTAAAATTTCGTGGGTGTGGTCAGCTCCCCCCGCAGCTTTAGTTGCTGCTGTTGGTAGGGGGTTCGGCCCACGACCAACTGTTTTTCCTTTTTTTCCTTTTCATTTAACTAACTACTATATATATATATATATATATATATATATATATGAATAAAATTATAAAAATCCTATAAATCTTTAATACGTAACAAAATACTTTTTAATAATTGAAGACTATATATATTAAAAATTCAAAAAAAATATATCAAGCACAATATATCCATAACTACAATTATCAATTACCATATTAATTCCAAATAATATCAAAAAATTCATTTTTAAAACACTAAAATAATTAAAAAATATTGTGGGTTTACATCCTACCCAACTTAAAGAAAATTTCGTCCTCGAAATTAAACTAAGGTCGGAGGATCAAATGCGATGCATGAAAGTATAAATGCAAGACATAACTTCGTCTTCGAACAACTGCGGGTAGCGATTACGGATGTCGTCCTCACGCTCCCAAGTAGACTCCCCTAGCGAGTGATGCTTCCATGCCACGCGAACCAATAGAATAGATTTATTCCGTAACACCTTCACTCGGCGATCGAGGATACCTACTGGTTGCTCTTCGTACGACAAACTCGGTCCAACTGTGATCTCGGAGTGATCAAGCACATGATTGCTGTCTGCCACGTACCTCCTCAGCTGAGACATGTAGAATACGTCATGCACTCCCTCTAGCGACGGTGGCAAGGCCAATCTATAGGCAACCTCTCCAACACGTTCCAAGACATCGAAAGGCCCGATGTACCTTGGACTCAACTTGCCACGTCCTCCGAATTGAATCGTGCCTCTAGTGGGGGATATCTTCAAGAACACATGGTCACCCTCTTTGAACTCCAAGGGTCGACGACGATTATCTGCCCACTGCTTCTGACGATCCTGCGCTGCTCGCAGGTGGTCCTAAATCTTCTTCACTGTCTCCACTGTGCTCAAGACCAACTCGGGACCCAACAGTTGTCGCTCTCCTATGTCGCTCCAACAAATAGGAGACCGACACTTTCTACCATACAACGCTTCAAACGGAGCCATCTGAATGCTCGCTTGATAGCTATTATTGTAGGAAAACTCAACAAGATGAAGATGTTCCTCCCACGAACCACCAAAATCAAGCATACATGCTCTCAACACATCCTCTAGCGTCTGAATGGTACGCTCCGACTGGCCGTCTGTCTGTGGATGGTATGATGTGCTAAACTTCAGTCGAGTGTCCAAACTCTCTTGCATGCTCCTCCAAAAGTGCGAAGTGAATCTCGAGTCACGGTCCGACACAATACTAACAGGCACACCATGCAATCTCACAATCTGCTCCATATACATCTCTACCAATACCTCTGTCGACTGGCCCACTCTAAAAGGTAAGAAATGGGCCGACTTCATAAGTCTATCAACAATCACCCACTCTGCGTCACGTCCTCTAGGGCTCCGAGGAAAACCCGTGACGAAATCCATAGTAATGTGCTCCCACTTCCACTCGGGAATGGGTAGCGGCTGCAATAATCTGGCCGTCCTCTGGTGCTTCGCCTTAGCTTGTTGACATACCAAGCACTTGGCAACGAAACGAGCTATCTCCCGCTTCATTCCATGCCACCAATAATACTGTCGTAAGTCACGATACATCTTGGTCCCTCCGGGATGAATTGAGTATGCCGAACTATGAGCCTCTGCCATCAGCTCCTGTCCTAACTCTCCATTGGGAACATAAAGGTGATCACCATATCGCAATATCCCATCGGGGTGGATCCTTAAACCTGTCTGCTCTCCTGCTTCAGTCCTCTCTTCCAACCGTCGAAATCTAGCATCATTTGGCAATGCTGTCTTGATGCGCTCTACTAATGATGATTGTACTTGAAGGTTGGCTAATACGCCGTCTGCTCCAGGCAATACTACCTCAATACCAAGCTGCTCCAAGTCTCTAATTAATTCCTTCTGTGTAGTCAAAAAGTGTGCCATGGGCTTACGACTTAATGCGTCTGCCACGACATTAGCCTTGCCTGGATGGTAATGAAGCTCGATCTCATAATCCTTCATCAATTCCAACCAACGTCGCTGTCGCATATTCAACTCCTTTTGTATGAACACGTACTTGAGGCTCTTATAATCAGTATAGATATCAACCTTCTCGCCGTACAAGTAGTGTCTCCATAGCTTCAAATCAAAGATAACCGCTGCGAGCTCTAGATCGTGGGTCGGATAATTCTTCTCGTGCACTCTCAACTGTCGCGATGCATAAGCTACTACACGACCGTGCTGCATCAATACACATCATAATCTCTTCCCGGATGCGTCGCTGTAGATCACAAATCCTCCTGGGCCCGATGGTAGTGTCAAGATCGGTGATGTGGTCAATCGCTTCCTCAACTCGTCAAAAGCGGCTTGACACTCGTCTGTCCATACAAACTCTTGATCCTTGCAAGTTAATCGAGTCATAGGCCCCGCTATTCGAGAGAAATCTTCTACGAACCGTCGGTTGTAACCCGCAAGTCCGAGGAAACTTCTCACTTCAGAAGCTGTTGTGGAAGCGGGCTATGATTTGACTGCTGTGATATTCTCTGGGTCTACTGATATGCCATCGCCCGTAACAATATGACCAAGGAATGATACCTCCTTGAGAAAGAAATCACACTTGCTAAGCTTCGTAAAAAGTCGCTCATTCCTCAAGGTTCCCAAAACTATCCGTAGATGCTGCTCATGCTCCTCTTGACTCTTGGAGTAAATCAGGATATCGTCTATAAAGACTACTTCAAATTTGTCTAAGTATTGGTGAAAGATCTTGTTCATTAAATTCATGAAAACTGCGGGAGCGTTGGTCAAACCGAAGGGCATGACCAAGAACTCATAGTGTCCATACCTCGATCGAAAGGTCGTCTTTGCAATGTCTTCCTTTCGAACCTTCAATTGGTGATAGCCTGATCGTAAGTCGATCTTGGAAAATACTTTTGCTCCACCCAGTTGGTCGAATAGATCGTCTATACGGGGCAAGGGATACTTGTTCTTTACCGTCACTGTATTCAATGCTCTGTAGTCTATGCACATGCGTACTGTCCCGTCTTTCTTAGGCACAAAAAGAATGGGTGCTCCCCATGGTGACGCACTGGCACGAATAAATCCCTTCTCTAATAAGTCATCAATTTGCGTCTTCATCTCTACCAACTCCTTGGGTGCCAGACGGTATACGCGGGATGAAATAGGCTTGGCTTCGGGAATAAGCTCAATAGAAAACTCAATATCTCGGTCAGGTGGTAGTCCTGGCAATTCCTCGGGGAATACATCCTCGAACTCGATGATAATAGGGTGCTGTGGGGTGTCATGCATCATTATGTGAGTTTCCGATGTGGATGCTTCACAGTTATCTCTGGCCTCTTTGGTGAACTCAAACTCTGCCGCATTCGGTGGTCTAAAGATAATACTGCTCCTATGGCAGTCTATGAGAGTGAAATGCTGGCTCAACCAGTCCATTCCAAGAACCACATCAAATATCGACATAGGAAATGCAAGAAGTCGTGCCATCATCTCTCTGCCATTTATCACTACATGACAAAGTCTACAAACACCACTAACAGGTACAACTCCTCCTCCAGTGAGGATTTTAACATTCTTAGCTAAGGGTGTGATGGGAATGCTGTGTCTAGTGGCAAAACTAGTGGCTATAAATAAATGTATGGCTCCAGTATTAAATAATATAATAGCAGGAAAAGATGCAACTAGAACCATACCTGTTATAACCTCCGCCTCTGTCTCTATATCCTCAACAGCAAGTGAGAATGCCTACCCATAATTTTGTCCTGGGCCCTGAGCTCTGGCCTTGTTGTACCGTGTGCCTTGGGGAGGCAATGGTGGACGACGTGCTCCTGCTATAGGCCGTGGTGCTGGAAGAGCTGGGGCTGTAGGACTCGGGTTCTGCTGAGCTTATACTATTGCATGCTGCTCCGGACAATCCTTGAGCATGTGCTGATTGGATCCACATCTCAAGCATAATCCGAGATGAGTCCTGCAGTCGTTCTGGAGATGTCCTTGTTTACCATAGTAATGGCAAACAGGCTTCTGATAAGGTGAGGGCCTCTGCTGGAACTGTCCTGTAGCCCTCCTAATAGGTCTACTCTGAGTGGTTTGGGCTGGTATAACTGCTGGGGTATGGCGCCTCGATGTCTGCTGATGTTCCTTGCGAAGAATCTCTTGAGCACGAGCTTCTTCCAAGACAGCTGAATGGGAGACTCGAGACTGGGTAGTCGTATAAGACTTGAGCTCTGGTGCAAGTCCCTGGTGAAATCTTCTCGCCTTCTCTAACTCTATCGGAATCAATCCCGCACCAAACCGACTCAGGCGATTGAACTCCGAGTCATACTCATCAACTGACATATTCCCTTACTTCAGATGGAGGAACTGGTCATAGAGACCATCTCGAACATGAATAGGGAAGAATCTCTCATAAAATGCATCATAGAACTGCTTCCAAGTGATCCCACTGCCTAATCGTCTCTCTTTCGCCTTCCACCAGTGGTGAGCATTGTCTTCTAACAGTAGGTCCACCACTGTCATCCAATCTCGAGCTGGCAACTGGGATGCCTTCAGTAGCTTCTCAGTACTAATAAGCCACTGTGACACCTCTAATGGCTTCTCCGTCCTCTAAAGGCCTTGGGGTTCATATCTGTGAAATTCTTGATAGAGCCTTCATAGGGATGCAGAGTCGGTGCTGGTACTGGTGCTGGAGGTGGTGGTGGAGGTCTAGCCATAGCTGCCATCATCGTCTGTCTCATCAGCTCAGTCTACTGCCACTGAGCCTGCATCATGGCATACATAAACTGAGTAGTAGGGCTCCCATCAGTCGGTGGTGGAGGCATCTGAGGTCCCGACTATGGGGGAAACTACTGAGGGAATAGTGGCGATGGTGGTAGTGGTACATTCCCTCCCGGTGGTATGGTAGTAGTCTGCCCAGCCTGACTGCCTGGGGGTGCTGCAATATCTGGGTACTCCGTCGTCGGTGTCGTAGTAGGCTGCGACAGTCCTGGCTGGTATGGTGTTGCTGGAGTCATAGGAGGATTATGTCCCTCCGAAGTAATCTTCTCTCCAGATGTGAGGGCCAAGGCAGAAGTGCGTCCGCTTCGTAGATTCATACTGTTGGCACGAGGAAGATAAGTTGATATTAGGAAAGATTTGATATAAAGTAATCGAATAATCAAGGAAGCTTCGAAAATATTGGAAGTCAAGAGATAGTAGTAGTTCTGGATGAGATATTCCTATTCCTATATGCAGGCTTGTTGGGCACAGTCATGTAACCCAACAATATTAAATCGAACCTGCATGGGCCACCATAAAAACATGTAACGCCCCGGTCCCAAAATACTTAGGACCAAGTACGTGAACATGCCAGCTGCACATATACGAGAAATACTCTAATATATGAAATCCTCATATATGCACATAAGCTGTAAATAAAAATAATCACAGGCCAGAATAACATATCTAATCTCATCACAGCTCAACACAGAAGGTAATGAAGTCCAAATAAATAAGAGTATCAAAAGATAGCCGGGTGAACATACTCACTCCAAACAGCTATGAAAAATAGTCTCACAAGATCGGAGTCCGACCTCCGCAAAATAGAAAGAAAACAGATGAAAAATAATATCCACTAATGTCTCATAAATAGAATAGACTAGAAATCAGTAGTGACTGCCTCGTCATCAATGTAAGATAGCTCCAATGCCGCTCCGTACTCCTGTGGAATATCGTCTAAACCTGGAGAGATAACCAGGTCCTCAGGGGACATAGCAAGATACAAGAAAATACCATGCCATATAAACTGTGATAATATAATAAGAGAAAAGGTATGCATGCAATCGGATTTCTGACCATTCTACTGTGAATATGCAGTTGAGATACAATCCTTCGACGCATGAGCCCTGACTGTAAATGGGATCGGCATAGTTTCCATAGAGGGTACCAGGGGCCTACGTCCATAACGCTCGAAAAGCGTCAGAGGGCACCATGTGCAAGGGCTACGTCCATAACGTTCTGGGAAACGTCAGAGGGCGCCTGGAGCCCGCGTCTCCGGTGGAGCACACAGGTAATCATGAAAGTGTAAAGAAGCCCATACGTCAGGTATTGTTCTCCCCACCCAATGCCAAGTATCATCATCTCCATAACTGATATGAACCTCTAGTAACCGCCAAGTCCTCTAACATGCAATACTATTGGTAGTTACTCCTATCCGTCGCACGCTCCATACGTATCGGTGGCCAGCCGACTACGCGAAAATGTGTTCTACATGTGACTCACATCACGTGATACAATAAGTGTCAAGGCCGTATGAGATATACCAATACCTCAACATCAATGGGTGGTCAATAAACTAAGTCAATACAAGAGAATAAATAAAGCAAAAAAAACGATCGATAGAGTCGCTTGCACCCAAGTGTACTTGGACGCACAGTATAAATATCGCAAAATAAAATACTAAAAATAACAACTGAAAATAAGAATATAATAATCACAGAGTAAGGTGGCAAGGTATCTTGCCTAGTGGTGCAAAGTGGCAAGTGCAAGAGTAGCAAGTGTCAGCACCAAAACTCACAAATCATAGATGACTCCAAATGCTGAAACAAACATCAAAAATGATCTCGGTGAAGAAGATATACCTAGGAAACGTCTGTCTAAAATTCAAATTCTGGAACAGGGGCAAAATCGTAATTTCGGGTCAAAACGATATCCGCCGTTGGACCCGCTTTGCACCGAAATGCATGCCAAAGTCTACGGTCCCTAAATTCGTCAAACTATATGTCTACGTTTCAGTTTGAGGAGAGGAACTCAACGGTATGTCCAGTTTTGGATTCCGAGGAGCCGTGTACAAAATCGCCCGTTTGAGTGAGTCGCGGGCCCGCCAAAAATGGGTTCCGATTCAACCTTCTCAGAATCGAACTATACTTGGCATGCAGGACCAGAATTTCAATCCGGACCAATTGGCGCAAGTTTCGTCTCGATCCGACGACTGTACACGAAGTTATGGGCAAGTTTGCAAAACGTCGATACGGGGGTATCTCGACGGATACGCGTTGATTTCGTCGCGCACACGCAACGAAATCGAGTCCCATCAGTTCCCACATGTCGGTAACATCCATACGCGCCTTTCGATGCGTATAGTGCACGACCACGTCGCCCGGTTTTTCGGGGCGTACGTCGTATCGGACAATAATTCAGAAATTAACAGTTTTAGAAACAGATTTTTCCTAAAGTTTGAAAAGGTTTTAACAACGATATAGTTAGTTTAAAAATAAACTAAAAGTGGGGTCTCTATATGGTATATGTTGTCATCAGATCGGTTCAAATAGATTCTCAAAGATGACGAGGAATCGACAAAATTTAGCCTTCCAAGAAGGGGTTTGAATCGAGTTTCTTGTCGAATTTAGGACAGGTTTTTGGTCAACTTGGCATCGTTTTTCAGGTTGATTCTGATGGGGTATAATCCAATTCCTTTGAAGAGGATTGAAGAGGGTCAGATGGGCTTTTTCTAGGATTTTCTAGATTAAAAAGTTATCAAGTACAATCGACGTAAAATTCGAGGAAAGTTGAGTACCTGGCTGAGTTTAGAAACATGTATCACTGTTTTGAGATCAGTTTCGACGTACTTGGCGAGGCTTTGATGCACGCACGGTGGCCGTAGGCGGCCTGGGATGTGCGCCTGCCGCCGCTGCTTATTCCTATTAGCATTCGGAAAAAAAACAACATGGGCTCGGGTGATACTATAGCAGCTGTGCTGCTATGGCTAAAATTTTGTGGGTGGGGTCAGCTCCCCCCGCAGCTTTTAGTTGCTGCTGTTGGTAGGGGGGTTCGGCCCACCACCAACTGCTTTTCCTTATTTTTTTCATTTAACTAACTACTATATATATATATATATATATATATATATATATATATATATATATATATATATATATATATATATATATATATATATATATATTTATATGAATAAAATTATAAAAATCCTATAAATCTTTAATACGTAACAAAATACTTTTAATAATTGAAGACTATATATATTAACAATTCAAAAAAAAAAATATCAAGCACAATATATATCCACAACTACAATTATCAATTACCATATTAATTCCAAATAATATCGAAAAATTTATTTTTAAAACACTAAAATAATTAGAAAATATTGGGGGTTTACACAATTTTATTTAATAACAACAACAACATTAATAATAATACTCCTAGTAACAATAAAATAAACCAATAGTAGTTTTGGTGAAACTATCGTACACACCCCCTTACTTGGTTCCAGAAAAATAGTACCAATATTCTAAACGCCACTTGATATTAATAATACCAATATTATACATATAACAAATATCTAGAAAGTATTTGCCAGTCTTAGAAATAAATACAAAATATTTGTACCCACATAAATATGGCTATATGGGTCCTTGGACGCACTAATTGCCTACATGGGTTTAGGTTGGGTTCGGATCGAGTCCGGGCTAAATTGGTACAACCAGATTTTCTAAAAGTTAAAATATTAATAAATAACTAATTAAATTATTTCTAGGAGTCAAGTCGCAACTTAGTCTGGTTTTCCTAGTTAGGACACCGTTATGGCTCGACCTTTCCTACCATGGCTAAAGCACTAGTCAATGCACGTCACTGTACTATCTGTGCCACGATCTCTAGTCATCTTGTACTCCAAATCTCAACTATGACTAAGTTCATCATTCGTAATAACTATTTAACTAAATATTTATGAAATTCCAAAAATTCCATTTAATCCAAATAATTAACAAAAAATATTTCCAAAATTCTGGGAAGAGGGGTTACAAAGGTGGACTGCAACCTAGAATCTGGAGTGAGCAAAACCAAGTAAGGACTGAATCTAATATATGGTACTGCACAAACAACCAAGGGCAGAACAAGATTCAATGAATCCAAACCAATATCTCTTCCCTAGTCCTATCTAAACTGATACAATAATATCAATGACAGAATATAAAAAACACTGTATTGTAAAGGAATAATGGACTAACTCAATGAGAAACTGGACAGAACCAATTAAGGGACTGAACAATACTTAAGAAGATCGATCAAAACCTTGGTTGACACAACCCAAACTAACAAAGGACTGACACATGATGATGAGCAGTGGACAGATGCAAAGTGGTGACTGAATCAAAGATGGAGTTCATGACATGGACTGAATAAGAAGTGGTATTAGGGACTGATACATCAATCAGTTAGTGACTGAATCACAAAGGTGTAGCAGGATAGAACATCTACATTGTTGACTGAACTCTAAAAAATGAAGGACAGGCTAACACCCCGACATCTCATGACTTGATAAATTAGGACTGATACTCATATATAGGTTGGGGATAGATGCATTAAGGACTAATACACTAAGAATATGTGGACTGATACATACAACATGATGGACAGAACAAGATTCAATGTTCTAAACCAATATCCCTCCCCCAGTCCTATCTAAACTGATACAATAATGTCAAGGACAGAATATAAGAGAAACTGTATTGTGAAGGATCAGTACTCAGGTAGGGCTCGACCTCACAGTGACTGAAATATAAAACATTGAGCCGTATTCTTAAGTGGCAAACCCCCAAATCCATAATAATCTATCAAACCATTATAAATATCACTAGATAATCATAGTATTGGTAATCTCAAGACAATGTAAGCCTAAAAAAGGATTCCAGCATGGAAACTCTTTGAGTCATTTTGAAGAACACTTGTGCGTATCACATACTCTCGTGATACGTACTCCAAATGGATCCAAACTTGACCCCAAGAATGCCTACATGATCAATATCATTAGCATGACCTAATCTACCAATTTTACAAACCCTAGATTCCTACTTTCGAATTTCCCCCAAATCGAATCAATATCGAAAGAGGAAAACCTTCAAATAGGAAGAGGAGAGCCTCAACTCCTCTCTAATGACACCCTAATGGAATGGGGTCCTAAATGAATGCATCTACACGAAAGAAATAAAATGTAAAGGGTTTAGAGAGCTCTTACCAATTGGAAGATGGATTCCTAATGAACAAATCACTAGATCTAGAATCTCCTCATGCTCCAATGCTCCAAATCCTTCCAAGCTAGCTAATAGAGCCTTCTCCTCTCCAAGGGAAAGAGAATAAAAGTAATTTGGGTGAATTTGGATAAGAAAATGGTGTAGGAACAATTTAGGGGAAAAGCTTCCAAATTAGGGTTAGGTTTTGAATGAAAGAGGAGGAAGATGAAGAAGTGGGGCTATTTAATGAAGGTGGGCTGCCATTTTAAGTTTAATTTAGGGTTTGGTTCATTAGTAGAAAGTCTAGAAGGCTCTCCTAAGTTGTCATGACAAGTTCTAAGAAAAGAGTCCATTCTAACTTAGTGTTTTTAGCCTAAAAGTTCAATTGACTATCTAATTAAAATAGAGACTATTTAACTAAATGAAATGAGTTTTAAGTTTTATTAAAACTCACAATCTAGTCGACCATGGTCATGTCTAATCATCTAGTCAAAGTGGTTCTAAAGTTTTACCAAAATAATATCACTAATACAATTCAATTAATTAAAAGATAACTAAAATAATTAAATTCACAAAAAGTCAAAAATACCCTTATTTTTAGAAAGTGGTGGTTACAGGAAGAAAGAAAGGTTCTGACTTCTGTTCTGTGGTTTGGTTTCTGCCTTCTGTTGTGCTGCTTGCATTACTGTGTGGAAAAAGGGCTGGGCCCCACAAACTTGCTGACACTGTTGATTTAAAAAAATTATTTAAGTGGTGGCACCACCCCCTAGTGGACACCACATGTGTTTGTCAACTGTTTTTAATGTTAGTAAAATTCACGTGTCACTTTCATATTGTATGTTATCTTTCCTTTTGAGTTTTTGTAGTCGAACTAGGAAACATTATAATTATTAAGACATCGGTTCTTTTCAGGTTACCAAAGTTGGGCAATCAACAAGTAGAACATATCATTTATCAGTAAATATTCCAAATACTTTTCCTTTGTTAAGGATTTCTCTTGAATGTTACGTATGAACATATAAATAAAATTATGCTATTATGAAAGTAACAATTATGTAATCACCCTAGAAATTTGCAATTCTGATGATACAAAGTAGAGTTGCACATATAAATTAGTCACAAAATATTTTGTTGACAAAGATATATTATAATAGTTGTATTATATCATAACCGATAATAATTATTTACAATTTCTACGAGGCTTTCTATTTTGACAATGTTGCAAGATGTGATTATTTACAATCTCAACGACGCTTTATATTTTGAAAATATTGCAAGATGTCATTGATCCTTTTCAACTTTTGCAAAAATGTGTTATGTTACAACGAAAATCAATCGCTGAAGCAGCTGAGTAGAAGGCATCGTCAGAGTATGAAAGGACGGAGGATTTGCTCCTACCGAGATTCAAATACGGCGCACTCTTATCTTATGTCTCCAATCTGTATGTAGCTTTTTCTCATTGATAACATATATAAGAGAGAATGCGATAGAAGTTGTTGCGCATATGGGTAAGGGAATCCATATTTGGGTTTATCCAAATTACAACAGTCCCCGTTGGATGCCCATTTTAATTATTGCATCATTAAAAAAATTAGGAAAAAACCAATCTTTTAGGGGGGAAATCCAAAGAAAGAAAAGAGTACATTAATAATATTCTTCAAGAATAAGATTCTTCAGGAATCCAAGTGGGTGGGACTTACATTGTCTCATTAAAAATCTTTCGAATGGAAAACCTAATAGGAAAAAATATCAACGAAGGAAAAGTATAATACAATGCGCAAAGACAAATTTTGAAATGTCTCAATGAGTATCTACAGGATCCATGCATCTTCAGGATGCTCCCCTCAAATTATAAAAAAAAAATCTTATATCAATGAAAAATCAACCCCCCAATACATTTGAATCTTACTTATCACCCCCATACTTTCTTTGTCTATACATTTATATACATCTTCCTCATATCCTAACGAATTTGTTGACTTACGTTATTCTTGGAATCTTGCAACTTCTCCAGATTGTTGAACTGTGAAATCATAGTTATACACATTCTCTGTTTGCTTAAGAATGATTTGATAAAATTTCTGCAGTGATTGGCTTTATTTCTCTCTGAAATATCTGCAACATTGTCTATAAAATATATACCTTGTTGTGATATCCCCTTAAGGAGGATCAGAGAAATATCCTGCATTTGTATATCTCATTATGTTAGGATTTTGGCTTTTACGTTGGAAAACTTTAGTCCCACATCGGCTAGGCCAAAAGTAATGTATCTCTATATATAAGCTACGCTTATTTAGAGATGCACAAGTGGTGTGGAGGTGCACATGGGTGTGCCATGTGGGGGTATTTTTCTAGTAGAAAAAAAGGCCAAATCAAGAATGAAGCATTCATGATTTTTGCTATTGGAAATTAATTTCCAATGGAGTTAAGCCCCGTAGGGGCTTAGCGACTCAGACTCGGGCTCATGAGACGTAATGTGGCATTTTGTTGGCGCACTTTGCACTTAGCACGTCAGCATCGTCGCTAGACGCATAGTGCGCTTAAGTTGCGCTAGTTGCGCGAGCCACTTATGCAGCCGATCGTGCTGCCAAATGGCGTGGCCAATTGGCACTGACCAAGTAGCGCGCCCAGTTGCGTGGCCCAGTGGCACGCCAGTGGGCGCTGCCTGTTGGCGCGTGGTTGGCACAGGTTGTACAGAGTGCACAGGTAGCGGAAGTGGTGTTGTGCGTACGGTGTACAAGGTACATGGGTGCACACGATGCGCAAGTTGTGCGGGTGGCGCAAGTGGCGCGCGCTGTGCGAAACTTGACTTTGATCGTGTCTGTGCATGATCTGAACGTTACAGCACGTTCAGAGCAGTTTTTTTCCACGTTTCGAACATTCTGCTAACTGGGCAGTTGCAGTACGGGCCTATATAAGGTCTCTTCTCTCACAATACAGACATATAAGAAAAAAGATAAGTGTATAGAATTCCTTACGAATTTCTGTATACTTTTAGAGAGAAGAGAAGCGTTGCACCAGCGTTACTTTGCACAGGAGTCCGCTGCCATACGAGGAGTCAGAAGAGCAGAGTGTTCCAAAGTTCTCCGTCGAACTTGCTGGTTCCTGGAAGCTGTTCGTGTGGAGCAAATTAAGCTTTGTGCAACGGTGATCATTCACCCCAGCAGATTGTTCTTCCACCATTCGCCTGTCATCGCCGCTGCTGCTAGCAATTCGATTGAATATTTTTTTTAGAAGTACTACTTTCATTTGCTCATATAACAAAAAAAAATTAGATTTTCGTTATCCAAAATCCTCCAAGGATCTTTGTCAAGCACCTTCTTTGAAGTGTTGCTAGAAACATTATTTTTACAATCGTTTCATTTTCTCAATTTTCTATCAAAAATTGTGTCCCAGGACTAACAATCTCAAAGCTTAATTAACGAGATAGAAAACTTTAATGCTGTACTTATCAATCCTAACTTCATAAAGTTAGAACAGTTTGATGGAAAGCATTATCAAGTCTGGAAGAGGAAGGTTACTCTCACTATTCAACTCAGAGAAGTTGATTACGTGTTGTATGAGAAGGAACCAATTATTCCAGATACTGGATCTGCAGCCGCAATCTCTGCGGCTACTAAGAACTAGGCCAAAAGGAGAAGGGACAATAGCATTTGTAGGCTTATGATCCTAAATGCTATCGAAGACTCCCTTGCTGAATCATATTCAAAGAAGACTATTGCCAGAGAGATTTGAGAGTCTCTGAAGAAATTGTACGAGGATGATAAGAACTGTAGAAAGATATTTCTTGTTGAGAAATATCATAGGTGGTTCTTTGAGGACGAAGAGCCAATACTGCCACAGGTGAAGGAGTTTCTGAAACTGTGACAGAAGTTGGAAGATGAGGCGATGTCCCTCCTCGACAAGTTTGTTATTGGAGGGATCGTTTCGAAGCTCCCTGCTGGGTGGAGCAAGTTCTATACAAACATGTATAGGAAGAAGTTGGAGATCACTCTCGACAATCTCCTATGTTGAGGACCAAATGAGGGCTCAACTGAAGGTGAATGCACTGTCCAAGCAATTGCCTAATGCCAATCTGGTTCATACCATGGAACCAAGGGGAAAGCATGATGCGACTTTCCACAACAAGAAGAAGGATCCTAACAGTCTGAACGTGAATGGGACTTCCTTCAAGCAAAAGAAGGCAATATCTCAGATGCCTTGTTTCAAGTGTGGCAAGAAGGGCCACTTCAAGAATGAATACAAAGCAAAGACCAAACAATCAGAGCAAGGAGAGCCTAGCAAGGTATCTATGATCACTGACGTTGTTGCTATGATTGTGTAGGTCGATGCGATAGGGGCTGACTCTGACTGGTGGGTAGACATTAGAGCCACCTGCCATGTCTGCTCCAGCAAGGAGTAGTTTACCACCTATACACCAACTTCTGAAGTGGTTATGGTGGTAAACCAGGCACAAGATGAAGTTTTCGGGATCGGGACGGTGGTTTTGAAGCTGACTTCAAGGAAGTCTCTGACAATTCATGGTGTGAAGCATGTACCTGCTATCGTAAAGAACCGGATCTAGGGAGGCCTACTCTACAATGCAGGCCTCAGGATGGACATCAATATTGGCCAGATGGTGATGTCTATTAAGGAAACATATTTCGAAAAAGCTTTTTATATCGAAGGAATGTTCAAAATTCAGCTTGTAAATCAGTCCAATGTTATTAATACAATTACTCATTCTGCTTATACTCTTGAGTTTGGCATAATAGGCTAGAACATGTTCATTGTAAACGAATAAACAAAATGTCTAGTCTAGGACTTATCTCCAAATGTGGGGGTAAGATAGAAAAATGTGAAGTTTGTGTTCAAATGAAGATCACAAGGAAACCATTTTCTCGGGTTAATCGAAGTACAGATCTCCTGGAGTTGGTACACTCTGATATCTGTGACTTCAAACAGTTCTCTACTAAAGGCCGGGATGAATTATTTCATAATCTTCATCGATGACTTCTTAAAGTCGGCGTTCGTTTACTTGTTGAAGGCCAAAGATGAAGCATTCGAGAAGTTCAAGGAGTTCAGGACCGAATCTGAGCGGCAGACTGGACAACAACTCAAAAGAATAAGAAGTGATCGAGGTGGAGAGTACAGGTCTCATGAATTTGCATCGTTCTGTAAAGAACATAGAATTGTCAATGAGACTACGGCTCCGTACTCTCCTCAATCAAACAGTGTAGCAGAGAGAAAGAAAAGAATAGTTGACAGAAATGATTAACACAATATTGTTGACTGCGGGTCTTCCAACGTGCTACTGGGGTGAAGCTGCATTGACGGCCACTTTTATTCTAAATAGAGTACCTCATGCAACTTCAGACATTACTCCTCATGAACTCTGGCTCAAGGTCAGACCTAACTTGAATCTCATTCAAGTGTGGGGGTGTCTGGCATATGTTGAGCTTCCAGATCTAAAAATTCAGAAGCTTGGGACAAGGACTACAAAGACGTATTTGCCAATAAAATCTTTTTATTGCAATTTCAATTACAAATAGAACAGTGTTACAATGTAGGACTTAGATGTAGTCCTTGGAGAACACTTTTGTTTATCTTGGTCCCTGTATCGATGGAGCGAGTGGTAATACGTTGACTCCATTGACGATCTGACGTTGGTTCTCGGTTCTCTGAAGGTCTGAGTTGCTCTGGATGCTGGAGCTTGCAGAGAGGAAGAAGACATTGAGTGTCTGTATCCGTCTCTCTCACGTTGTATGCAGGTCTCTGTCTGTAGGTGTATATCTGTGTATGTGTGTGTAGGAGAAGGAAATGATCCCTCTATTTATAGCTTGCAGGCTGGCTGCTCATGCACGCATATGTAGGATGTACCTGTACATGGGGACGCCACGTGGTGATTGTTGATGGAGACGCATGGGTGGTGCGCTCGGATTGAGGAGTTGAACTCTTCTTGTTGCATTTGTGGGCTGCGACAGAGCTAATACGTAGCAATGGAGAAGATCTTTCGGTTGCTGAGATCTTGGGTGATTAGCACCCATTCATCGGCTGAACTGAGTCAAAAGACACATGGCGCGTATCCGTAGCTCAAAGATCTCGGATTTAGTGGAGAGTAATCTGACAGGATGCGTCTAGGATTGGGCGCATGAGTAGACTTTGGCTTGTAACCTTTAGGAGTCACGAACCAGTCTGGGCACATGGCTTTTGAGGACGCATGCAGGGCTTCAGTAGTGACTTGACCTCTGTCTTTAGGGATCAGAGAAAAGTCTGAGGTGCATGGCTTTTAACGTGCATGCAGAGATTTGGGCGCATGGCTGCGGAGCGCATGCGAAATGGTTGGGCGGCCACGTGGCTTGTAACCGCCGGAGGAAAGTAATGATGATGCTGACGTCAGCGACGCTCTATTTTCTGAAAAAGCTGTCAACTGTTCAGTCCTCGGGGACTGGCTGCTGTCGTGTCAGACTTCAGCATTTAATGTTCTTTAACGGGTGATGGGTTATTGAGTGAGCGCATCGATCTACATTCCACTAGGCGTATGGGGGCGCGTGGGACGCATCCTTATGAGGCGCTTGGTACTGATGGGCGCGTCTGTATAATGTACGGTCTGACCGGCGCATCCTTTTGTATGACACGTCTTTATTGGTCTGACTGTTACTTTCTTCGAGTGCTTTAAATAGTCGTTTTTGACTTGGCTGAATTTGAAGCACAGGTTCATCACCATAAATGTAAATTTATTGTACGGGATTCGGAGAGCCAGCCACTTGGCGCATGGGTTTGATTTTTCCGGCCTATAAATAGTGGCAAGGTGAGAGTTTGCTTCTCGTTCTCTCACGTCCTCCCGAAATAAACTTGTTTGCTCGAGCACATTCTGTTAACGAGATGCCCCTGAGGGTGAAGATGCGATAATTTGTCTTCGTTTCATGCACTTGAAGGTGACTGTTACATCCAAAAGTTGGGGTCGCGGGCTTCTGAGGCAGGCAAAAGGTGCCTGTTGTATCCAAAGATTGGGATGCTCGAGCCCTGTCCCCGTTATGCTGGAAGAGCCGCAGATCGGAATTGCGGTGCTCCCGGATTTGGAGGCTCTTTCTTCTGTCAGAGTGGGTGTTGCCTATTCTGGTTGTGTTGAAAGCCTCCTTTTGTCGCGGATAGATTACGGTGCTCTCCTCTTCCTTGGGCTTTGGAGAGCTCTTCCTCCCGCTAGGGTGGGGTTGATCGCCCGCCCTCGTTCTGCTCAATTAATGCTTCATTAGTCGAAGCACTTGATCGGGTCGCAGACGAGCGCATATGCTGAGACTTCATGATGCACATAACTGAGACTCTGAAGAGATGCGCCCGACAGAGAGCGCATGAAGAGATGTGCCTGACTGAGAGCACATAGCGGTTGCTGCACCTAGCTGTAGACTTAGGGTCTTTCTTTGTAGAAATTCTTCTTTGTAAAGCCTTTTTTAGACATGTAATAGACTTTTATATGAAATAAAAATCTTTTTTAATGTCTATGCTTTTGCTGTTTGCTTTGCCAAGTACTTTATCTCTCTCTGGCGCATGTTCTGAGCGTATAGGAATTCTGGCACATAGATGTGCCCTGAAATTCCATGCTTCTACAAGACCATCTTCAAAGTTTTCAAAACTTTTGTCAAGTTTTGGAATACTTTGAATAAGAAGCACTGGTGGTGTCTTCAACGGGGCGCATGACTGTTCGGGCGCATGGTTACTCCGGCGTATGCTCCTCTCAGTTAATGCAAATGATAACGCTTCGAAGTAATCACAAAAGATTAATGATGATCTTTTTTAGATTATTTACGGTTATCTTTTCGCAGAACCCCAAGCGGTGGCTGACATCACTCCTCATCGGTTTTCGCGTATGCCCAAGCCTATAAATAGGCGTCTGATAGAGAGAGAGGATTCTTCTCCACTTTGCTTTCTTCTTCTCTAGAGTTCTTCTTTCGAAAAACCCTAACTTCTTCTTTCATGAAATGGCTCCCAAGACTCCTCGCGGTGGTGCTGGCCGAGGACGAGGCAAAGGGAAAGAGCCTGTGGAGGCTGCTGCGGGTGATATCCCCCGGACGCCCATCGACGTTCGGCCGTCAGTGATTGGTGGGTTTCATCATTCTTTACCGTATCTTTCTGTACTTGAGTAGGCCATTTTTTTAGAACTTACATACGCTGACGCGTATAGACCTAGAGTCCTGATGATGTGCTGAACCTTTTCTGCCGACGCGCATGGGTTTAGGCCCTGATGATGCGCCGAAGCTTCTACTGCTGACGCGCATGGGTTTACAGCCAGATGATGCGCCAAAGCTTCACTGCTGACGTGCATGGGTTTAGACCCTGATGATGCGCCGAAGCTTTACTACTGACGCACATGGGTTTAGACCTAGATGATGCACCGAAGCTTTACTACGGACGCACATAGATTTAGACCCTGATGATGCGTCGAAGCTTCACTGCTGACGCGCATGGGTTTAGACCCTGATGATGCGCCGAAACTTCTTCTCAGATGCGCCTGAGCCTTGGTTCAGGGTATGCGCTTTTGATGAGAATGTGGCTCAGATTCTTTTGTTATTTCTAACATATCTGAATCTTTGCCTTCTCTTGCTAACCACCTATGTCGATGACCATCCCGCTCTTGAATGAAGTGCTTCTGGATGCTGCCCTCTGTACAAATGGGAGTAGATTATAACGAGGAGATGATAAATCCTGTCCAAGCTGCCATTATGCTGGGTCAGCCTGCCGAGAGAATGACCCAAATCTGGGAACAACAGCATGGGTTCTTTCAACGGATGATGGAGCGTGGTATTTTGAAATTTGCCACTTCTGATAATGTGACTTTCTTGAAGCCTGAGTTCTTGTTTGGGGATCGCCTTACTTCTACTGAAGCAAAGGTGTTAAAGATCAAGGAAGATTGGTTCTTTATAGCAAGATGGGTGCATATGATTGTTAAACAACTTGAGCGTCAATGGCCTTTGACGGCTTTCTGTCGCCTTGCCTCCAAGAGGAGGATGTCTAGGAGCTAACTCCGTCTCAGGGGGGAGCGGTGGCAGGCAAGATCAAGATCGACGCTTCCTCCAATCAGAGGGATACTTTGGCCGCCGCGCGGGCCGGACCTTCTTTCACCTGGAGGACTCTGTGTCCTGGAAGCATTTACAGTGACGTTCCTTCCAACACATTTGCTTTTGGCGCTTCGACTTTTGCAAATCGTATGCTGTCGTTGAAGCGGTCATACCCGAAAGGTGAATTTTGTGTAGAGGGTTGGTGTCACTATGTTTCCAAGTGGGACAAGCTGACACTCTGGGTTCTGACACAATTTCGAACCGAACTCCGAGAGTTTGGGTTGACTGCCGCAATCCGTGCTACCCAGGCAGGCGTCGACATTAACAGGCATATGTTCCTCACGCTCCTGGAGATGTTTAATACCCAGACCGTGACTTTCTTCACTCCGGTGGGGGAGTTGGGACTCGCACTTCATGAAATGTACGAGGTGTCAAGGCTCCCTTGGGGATCAGAACCTTACGAGGAATACTTCCCGACCAACGAGGAGTTCCAAGTCCTGGGGGACAAAGCCGAGGAGATAATGGCCATCTTCAAGGAAGTGGCGAGTCATCATTATTATATGCAGAAGAGGGATAAGGGCGGGTCACAGCCTCATGTGATTGCTTGGAGAGATTATGTCTTTGAGCAAGACAAAGAGAATCCCTCTCAGTTTACAACTCCGCCAGCGCTTTCCAGTACCGCGGTGCTCTCTGAAATGAGCAGGCTAAATGAGAAGAGTCCCCGGGAAAACGAGGACCGGCAGTCGGACGAACGCTCCTATAGCTGTTTCTGGCACCTTACTCATCGGATGTCGTCCAAAGCAGTGTTGGCTGCTTATCTGATGATTTGGCTCCGGGATTAAGTCTTTTCATGCGGGTCAGGCTCTGTGGAGAGGGTGACCCAGAACCTAATCCTGCCAGCTGTGAAGTTGGTTTTTGGTTGTCGTCTGGCTCTACTCCCCGTAATGGTGTGTAACCTGCTACGAGGTTTACGAGAATTTAAAGGAAATGTCATTCATGAACGAGGTAGGAATGACAACTTTCTCCGTGCCGAACAGCCGTTTTATTATTTGATGGCGTGGCTAATTTTGCACCATCACAATGTGATGAGCCCGGGCCCGGAAGAAGACCACATGGCCGGAGACGCATTCCTTCGCCGTTTCCACCAGAGGAGCTGGTTGCATACTGGTGTTCCTGTTTGCAGGAAAGTTTTATCCCACCTTCAGGGGTAGGAGATCACCAAAGTTGGTCCCGTCTTTTTGGGTTTTGAGACCAACGAAGATTTAACAGATTCGGGTGAAGATGCCACAACTCTACCTCCATGGGAATTTTGCTAGTTGCAAAGCATCCGGCCGTCCCATCTGGTGTATCGGAATAGGAACCAGTGTTACCTGGAACCATATTTGCCGAGTCGTTTTGCACGAAAATTTGGCTATGCTCAGTTGATGTTGGAGAACCCCAGTATTAACCTGGGGTATACTGGAAGTTTGCTGGACGGTACATGAGCTTGGCATTACTACAATGTCGGATGCACCGGAGCTCGCTTTACGCTACCCGTTCAGAATCCGCGGCCGTCGATTCTTTTCTCGGCCGCCAAATTTTACTGTGCCATGAACGCCATGCCCCCTGGATATGATAGGGAGACCAGTTTCATTGTCGGCACCCAGTTAGAGACGACCGGGAACCTGTTGGCGAAGGCCCGGTCGTACCGTCCGCCTGCCCGCCAAAGGCGGGTTATCGAGGTACCCCTACCGTATCTACGGGAGGTCAGGCAGAGCCCTCGGCCGATCAGCCGAAGAGACGTGCTGATACAGAGGCTGGCTCTTCTGCGCCGAAGAGAAAGAAGAAGGTACTGTCACCGGCAGTGTCAACAGACTCAGCTCCTGTGGAGGCAAGGAAGTCCCACATAGTCTGGTTCCTTCTGTCATTTTGTGACATATGCTTTCCTTTTGTAGGAACCGTTGAAAAGTAGACCCCGAACTCCAAAATCGGGTGCAAGCAGACCAAAAGAGGTAGTGGGCTCATCTGAATAGCGCATTCCGCCGATTGTGATGTCTCCCATGGAGGAGAATCCGGACGATGTCATTCCTGCGGAGATTTTAGTATCTCCAGATTATGTTGGAAGGGAAGCTGAGGATACAGCAGTTCCCGGGAGGGTTCAAGCCGCCGTGGGGGCCTCTGACATTGAGGATCCAGTAGATACGGGGCTTCCAGATGAGGAAGTGGAGTGGAGTTCATCGTCTTCGGATGACGTTCCTCCAGAGATAAGTGAGCCTGTTGCGGGAGCAACAGACATGATTGAAACAGAGGAGAGGGCTGATTCCCCTCCTTGTCATGATGAGGGGAGGTCGGCTGCAGCGTTGTCGAGCCCTACCCCAGACTCAGCAGCGAAGGCTGAGGTGGCTGTCGACCGGGAGGTAGCGACAGATTCTATCCCCGCGGAGGGATTCGATGATGAAAATGAGACTCGTCCGTCGAGCCTGACTCCAGGGGAGTCGAGTCAGGAAATAAGTGCTGATCTCACTGCTTTGCCAGAGGGGGAAGGTCTCGTACGGCCTGCTGATAGTGTGTTAGATACGGAGGCGGTAGTCCCTGACGTTGGTGGTCCCTCCGAGCTTGAGAAGGGTAAGGGTTTGCTGGAACCCCCTGTTGCTCCTTCTATTGGGGTACGATATCGACGCCCCTCTCAGCTCCTTCCGTTCTTTTGGCTCCTCGGGCCAGCGGCAAAGTTCAAGCCCATGTTGAGGGAGAGTCCGTTGATGTCGAGGTTCCAACCTCGCATATTGAAGTTGGCAGGTCTTCTTCCGGTCCGCCGTCTAGAGCAGCTCCTCCAACTCCTGCTATGACACCGTAAGTGCTGGCGGATGCGGATGAGTATGTAAAGTTTATCATTGAGGCAGAGTATAAGATGCTACAGAGGGGCATATCGGCAGTGATGAATGCCAATGGGAGTTTTACGATGGCAAAAACCATGGCGCTCCCTCACATTGGTCTGATATGTTCCCACCAGGGCCATGACTATATGGCCGAGATTCTGGAGGCATCGGTGGCCGAGCTCGACCAGCTGCTTTTCGAGTTTTAAAGTATCCAGCGAAATGATCTCTCCGCTCTGATAGAAGCAGGAAAAAAGAAGTTGATCGCTGAAACTGAGTCATCTTATCAGGCCACCGTGGCTGTCTGGGAACACGAGGTAGCCGAAGCTGAGGCTGCGGTGGAGAGGCTATCTCAGTCTACGCAGGAGAAGATGGAGTTGCGAGCTGCGTTGGACGCTAGTATAGCGGTGGTTAATGCCAAGATTCGCCTCCTTGAAGACCAGCGGGCCCAACTCTTGTTAGATGCTGAGCGAGTCCAGGCTGAACATGTAGCATCTAAGGAGAAAAAAGCAGCTTTCACCCGCCAGGATCTTTCCCTGGCCCAGCAGCGGCAACAGTTGGACGAGAAGTATGAGGATGAAACTTCCCCTGAGGCCATAGAAATGATGCGTCAAGAAGCCGAACGCCGAATCCTGGCGACCGCAGAGACTCGGGCGGAAGACTTGAAGCGTCGGATCGAAGAGCTTTCAGCCAATCCTGGTGATGCTTAGGGATTGTAGCCTCTCCTTTTTTTGTTATTTTGTGTAATTTGTAACTACTGCTGGTGATGTAATTCTTTACTTTTAAATAAAGAATAAAAGTTTTGTGGTGTGTTCATTCTTGCTGTCATGAACTTGATGATTTGTGTGGACCTATTATCTTTTGCGCACCTTGGTTTTTAGGTACAGATAATAAGTTTGGGAGAACCAACATATTTGCTCAAAGGTAATATGGACGTAGTAAATATGGGGTTCAAATGTCGGAATCTTCCTACTCAGAGGTGTTATAGACATGGTAGGAGTGACTCTGGAGAGATACGCAAAACTATTCAGAGATAATATGGACATCGAAGTTCTGCGATCAATGTACGACAATACAGGGGTTTTCTGTACGGAATGTTTACTCAGAGGTGATGTGGACATGGTAAACATGATAAGCAGCATAATCCTATATGGTGTCAGATTATGTTTTGCAGGGCGTAGAAGAGCAACTCAGAGGTAATGTGGACGTGGTTGTTCTTTTACTGAAGATAGAACGCCACGGAACAACTGGGTTCCGGAAGCTTAAGATTTTGTAGAAGGGAGGTGTACGTGAGCCCTGATGATTGGGTCCACAGACTCCCTTGTTGGGTGGAGATAGAAGTACATGTCTGAAGGATGTCAAGAGTAGTACTTCTTTAGGAACTTGCCGTTGATGGGCATCATGAACAAGTCCCCATTGGGTTTGGCGAAGCGGTAAGCACCGTTTGAGTATACCGTCTCTATGATGAAAGGTCCCTCCCATTTGGGCTCGAACTTTCCTGGTGTCTTGTGAGTCAACACCATCGGCCTTCTGACTGCCAGAACCAGGTCGTCCACTTGGAAAGTCCTCTGCTTGACCTTTTTGTTGAAAGCCTGTGATATACGGGCTTGATAGAGTTCGATGCACTATTGAGCTAGGAGACGTATTTCGTCAAGTGCCTCCAATTCTCGCAGACGGTGATGTTGATTGTCTTCGTCTGTGAGTTGATTTGTGATCGCTCCACGGAGTGAGGGTATCTGGATCTCGAGAGGTAGTACCGCTTCGCTCCCGTAGACCAAAGAGAATGGTGTGTTGCCGGTCTGTACCATTGTGCGGTAGGCCCAAAGGCATTCGCCGAGCTTTTTGTCCCAGTCGCGTTTGTTGGATGACACAACCTTTTTGAGTAGCTTGACGATAGTCTTGTTAAACGCCTCGGCCAATCCGTTTGCTGTCGGATTGTAGGCAGTTGATGCCACATTCTGAATGCGGTTCTTGTCACAGAATCTGCTGAAAACATGGCTGATGAACTGAGGATCGTTATCGTGGATAATCCTCTGAGGTACCCCGAAACAGTAGATGATATGGTGCTTGATGAAGCTGATCACCCTAGAGCTCTTCACTTCCGTCAGTGGAACTACTTCTGCCCATTTGGAGAAGTAGTCAGTGATAGGTAGAATGAAGCGGTGTCCCCTTGATGAAGGAGGGGTGATAGGTCCCACAATGTCCATGCCCCAAGCTTCAAAGGGCCAGGAGGCGACCGTAGGATGTAGTGGTTCAGACGGTGTATAGATGAAGTCGGCATGAAGCTGACAAGCATGGAACTTTTTGGCATAGTCGACAGCGTCGGCTGCCATGGTTGGCCAGTAGTAACCCATGCGTCGCAGTCGGTCCTGCAACTTAGGCCCAGGTTGATGAGTCCCGTAAGTTTCGTCATGAGCTTCTCGAAGGGCTTCGGCTGCTTCTTCGTTGGACAGGCACCGAAGGAGAAGTCCGTCGTAGGAATGTCGGTACATCATTTTAGTAGCTGTATCATAATAGAATCGAAGGGAACGCCTCCTGACTGAGACGACTTCCTTCTGGTCTTCTGGAAGAATTTCGTAGATGGAAAAGTCGATGAATGGGAACCTCCAATCTCGAACGTTAACACCAGCACTTGTTGACATGGCATGGGCCATTTATGAGCATAGGTTGTTTTTAGGATAGACTAAGTCTCAACCAACTACCGTGACGTAGTGTTGAGTCCCGAGAGGTGCTGCCAATGAGGCTGCGAGGCCAGCCAGAGCGTCAGCCTCCAGGTTTTGTAATCGAGGTACGTGTTCTATGAAGAACTTGGTGAAGGTTGAAATAATGTTCAATACAACTTCATGGTAAGGAACCAGATCTTTATGGCAAACTTCGTATTGCCCTCTGATCTCGTTAACGACGAGTTTTGAGTCACCGTAGGCTTTCAGATGATCCGCCCCCAGCTATTACGCCAGCTGGAGTCCCATGATGAGAGCGTTGTACTCGGCAACATTGTTGGAGCACGGCTTCGAAAGAGAGTAAGCACGCTGGATGACCAGTTGATCGAGGGAGACTAAGACTACCCCCACTCCGGCGATGATTTGGCCTTTGGGGCCTGTTCTTGAAGCGCCATCAAAAAACATCCGCCAGACGGAGCTCTCTTCGGTGACGTTTGATTCTTGGACCTCCTCCGGGATGTCTTCATAGAGTTTGAAGGACTCTGGGATGGGGTGTGCAGCTAAAAAGTCGGCCAGAGCTTGACCCTTGACGGCTTTTTGTGGAACGAACACCATGTTGTATGGCGTCAACAGGATAGCCCATGTAGCTAGCCGGGAGTTCAATGATCATGGCTTCGTCATGAGAACCCTGAGCGGATTGACCCGGGAGATGACATGAATTGCCTGGCCCGGACATAATGGCGAGTCTTCTGGATGGCAAATACCAAAACCAAAACACTCCTTTTCAACGGGGTTGTACAGGTGTTCGGCCCCGATCAGTGTCCTACTGAGGTAGTAGATAACTTGCTCATAGCCCACATCGCTGTTCTGAGCCAACAAAGCACCGAGGGAATGATCCATGGCACGGACGTTGAGGAGAACGGGTTTGCCCGCGACGGGTGCCACCAGGACTGGCGGGCTCGTCAAGTAAGCCTTGATATCATCGAAAGCTTTTTGGCATTCCTCTGTCCAGACGTAGGAGACTCCCTTCTTCATGAGATGGGTGAAGGGTTGGCATTTTTCGGAAATGTTTGCTATAAACCTTCGGATATATGCAAGACGTCCTTGCAGGCCTCGAAGTTCTCGGAGATTCTTCGGAGGTTCCATGTCAAGGATGGCCTTGGTCTTCTCGGGATCGACATGAATGCCTTTCGTCGTGATAATGAAGCCCAAAAACTTTCTGCTAGAAACCCCAAGGAAGGATTTAGCGGGGTTCTTCTTGAGTTGATGCGCTCGCATGAGATCGAAGACTGTCTTTAGGTCTTGTAGGTGATCACCCTTGAGACGGCTTTTGACTGCGATGTCATCGACGTAGCACTCAACTGTCTTACGAAGATGTTTGTAACACCCAGTTTTCCAGATGATGATAATTTTCAAATTTTGAAATTATAAATATTATTTATTGATATTTATTTCATATTATAATTTTTGGTGATTTTTAATCATTTTTAAACTATTTAAAATCATGACTTGTGATTTGGTGTTTTGCTAGTGTAATTCTAGAGATAGTGACCTAGAGCCTAGCCATGTGATTAGGATATTTCATTTACATTTTTAGTTTGAGGGTATTTTGTCATTTTGAATTATTTGAATTTAATATATTTTATTAGGAATTTAAAATAATTATTTGAATGGTGTGATTTAAATATTATTTAATTAATTTTCATGTGGTTTAGATTAGCCTAACCAGGATTGGACCTAACCTAGATTAGTCATAGCTAGTCTATTTAGCCACATTGAGAATTAGTTAGTATTGGATAGTGGTTTGAGTCATGTTTAGCTAAGTGGGTGGTTTGCAACTTAACTACGAAAGAGCCCTAGATTCTAGGCCACTCATTAGCCTTGATTTATTGCTAGCCCTTAGATGCAACCTAAAAACCCTAACCCTAGCTAAAGTGGCCAGCCAAGACCCCCCTTGCCTATATAATATCATTTTAGAAAGTTGTGTCTCTTTCCATTATTCTATCATTTTCCTAAGAACTATGTGAGCCTCCATTCTATTTTCTTCATAGTTTAATCAATAGGGCTCCATTTTTATTGGGATTTCTTCCGTAGTGTTCTAATCCCTGTTCTCCTACTGATTGTGGAGTCACATCTCAGATTTGAAGCAATTTGGAGATTTTGGGTGGCTTTGGAGAGCTCCTTTGAAGAGGCTTCTTGTGTTGAAGAACACACATAGGTAAATTCCTATCCACCCATTAAAATTAGGTTTTCTTTGCATAAATACCAAGCCCTAGGTGTCCTTGTGCTGTAGGAATAGGGTTTGCTTGATTTTGTGTCATGTACGTGTCCGTATCGGACACGTATCAGCAACTAGCGTAGGTGTTCGACGAAATGCCACAAAGGGCATTTCGATCGAGATTTCGATATGTTTTTGAATAGGAAGTCGTGTTTTGATGTGGCTTACATGTTTTTGCTCGACTGAGGTGTTGTTTGTGTCGTGTCGTGTCACTTTGGACACGTACACACGCGGGGTGCACCACGCGCGCGCGGGTAGCATTCCCCTGCTACCAGTGTGTTCGTGCTCAGTGCACAGGACACTTGGTCGCGTGCGCTTGGACACACGGGATAGGGAAATGTCTATTATGACATCCCCAAGGCCACGTGTCCTAATATTTTGTGTCGGGTGAGATTTTCGATCCACACTGGACACGTGTTCACGTAGCTTAGTATTCTATTTGGTGTTCTGTGTTCGTGTGAATGCTTGGACATGTTTGTGTCCTGTTTTAGGACACCGTTTTATGTGTATGTCACATGCTAATATCCACCATTAATTACCTACCTAGGTTTCATCATTTAATTGTTGATCGAATGTGGAATGGGAATAATCCCCATTCGTCTGATACACTGAGGTATCAGTGATACTAATCACTGTTCTTTAATTTGTCCTTCACTAAATTTTCCTGTTAATGCCGTGTAATAGTTATGTTTTAAATTGTTTGAACACTAGACGTCATGATTAGGATTCAACTTTTAGTTTAGGTTGATTACATGATCGAATTCTCATGGAAGTGAAGAAATCCTGAATTGGTTTTCCTATTTCCTGACACAATACAGTATCAATAATTTGCCCTTATTCGAATGCTTAAATTCCTATTTTAATCTAGTTTTGACTAATGTTATCAGCTGTCAATTAATCCTACATGTTATCTAGTTTATGATTAGTTCGATTACATTAGACTAGGCTTATGGCATGAAATGATAATTGGCATTGAGTTGGGTTTGCTATTGTTTCAACTGTTAAGTTGATTTTAAACCTGAGAATTCTTGCATTCCAGAGAACACTGAATATTCTCAGTTTTTAAGTTTGAATGGGATTAAATCAAATGTTGCAAGGTTGTGATGACATTAGTTCAAATCCTGAGTACACTGAGAACACATGTTTCACTGATTAGTTTCAATCCAGATATTTCACTGTCACTTACACATGTGTAGCATATATGCATATTCCTGGAACCACCAGTTCTCTCATTTAGCTCAATGATTTCTAATGCACACGATTTCATGTATTCCTTCACTGTTTCAGGATTCACATACATCCACATTGCCTAACACATATTCCTTTTGACACTTGCTAACCCTCATTTTCCTGTCACACACAAGTTTCCCTGCTCTATCATGGTAGGTTGTCATATGCTTCCTATTACACTACACTCACTAGATAACACACACCAGGTTCACATGTTCACTGTCCAGTCCCTGTCTTGGGATTCCTGTGGCACACACAGGCACACATCTCCTAATACACACACTGGAACACACACACTCCTGTGCACACATGTTCAGTCCACACACATTAAATCATGGTTTAGTTCACACATATTCCTATTGACACTCTCATCCACACACAGGTTACAGTTTTCTCTCACTCACACATTCATTAGTACACACACACCCCTATAGCTAAGTCCCTGTCACACTCTAGTATACACATCTCTTGACACACACACATCACCCCTCTTCTTATCCCTCTTTACATTCTATATACCTAATGTATATTTATGCATGTATATATATAATATATGTATATCTATATATGTAGTATATGTTTGTATCTAGTATAGATGCTTGTGAATAGTATGTAAATATGCATCTATGTATTTATGTGAATGTATATATATATATATATATATATATATATATATATATATATATATATATATATATATATATATATATATATATATATATATATATATGTATGTACCTATAATGTGATGTATAAATATAGGTATAATATGGTTTCCTAATGTGTGTGTATTAGCATAGGACTATAGCCTATGGATGCAATGTGTGATGTTAGTATAGTCTAGTATAGTAGTGTTTTGACCAATATAGACTTGTTAGGACTTAGAATGATTGTTAAACCTAGTTTAACATAACCTAGACTTGTCTAGACCTAGAATGACTTGTTTGACCTAATTTAGACTTGTTGAACCTAGTTTGACCATATTTGACCTAGTTTGACTTCTAGGATTGATCAGAGTTGACCAAGAGTTGACTTTGGCCTAGATTGACCTAAATTTATTTAGAATGTATTGTAGTGCATCTTATTACCATTCTGGACATGTTATGACTTGTGCTGTTCTAAATAGGAGCCAGACACCACTCCTCGGATAGTACTTTTATCTTGGACACTCAGATACCAGGCGAGTACATTCTCTGATCATTTCATATCCTGTTTAGAATTATTTTCCTGCTTTAAATTACTTTACTTGATACTGTCACGTTGGTCACACGGATTAGTACTATATGGATCCCTTCTTGAGATGTTATTCCCTCAGGGAGCATCGTATACTACATGTTCTGTGCGTTTCACTTACATGGTGTATCACTATGCTTTATGGTTCATTGATCACTTGTGACATGTACTCTCATGATCACAGAGTCTTCCTTGAATCACCCCATTTATGGGCATTCCCAGAATCACCCATTTATGGGCTTACCATGTATCACCCCTTGTGGGCCATTGCATGGAATCATAACATAACCTGGCTGGATCCTTGTGTATTGATTGGGGGTACGGAGGAGTAGAAGTAGACATGTGAATAATATCCAAGTAGTATCTCATCTGATCACCTCCGTAGTGTCTCATCAGAATCTTCTATGCCATTTATATGTTTATATTGTACTCTGACTCACTAGCCACTGTTAGTTCTCTACTTATAGTAGATATTTCTATTGCAGTTCTCTCTCTGTTTACATTCTGTACTTTCTTTCAGTTTCTGTATCTTACTTTACTGCATGATTATATTTTCTAACCTGCTATGATCTGTTGAGATGTAGTGTGCTCGCTCCCGTCCTGACTGGACCTATTGAAAATTTATAGAGAATGATGAGGCTATGGTGTCTACCCTTATGGTGCAGCTTTAGACAACACTTGTGACTTGGACCCACTTGCAGTAGAGGATCTGCCACCAGTGGTTTAGACTACTAGCTTAGATTTTTATCTTGTCTTTCTCAATGATACATTATTGTATATACTGGGAGTTGTTTATCTAGATGTTGTAGAGATGTTATCATAGACACTTGGATTTCTATTTGTTGTATCTCTGTGGATTCATTTCGTTCCTTATCTCTCTATCTTTTTATCGTATTCTACCTTAGTTGTGATTGAGACTGTATTGCTATGTCACCTCCATTCGGAGTGTATATACTGTACAGGTACCCTTATATTGTTAGATGATTGACCTAGGACAGCGTTCTACTGCCGACACTGCGGCGTAGGCTGGGCGTTGTTACGTACTCGTACCCTCACAGTAGGTACAGGTCGTCACAATATTGACGGAAGATTGTACTCATAGCTCGTTGATATGTAGCACCAGCATTCTTTAAGCCAAATGGCATCACCGTGTAGCAGAAAACCCCCTTCGGAGTCCTGAATGACGTGTGTTTTGCGTCATCGGGGAACATCTTGATCTGATTGTAGCCCGAATACCCATCCATGAAAGACATGCGTTCGAAGCCACATGTATTGTCGATCATTACATCGGTGATCGGAAGCGAGAATTCGTCTTTCGGGAAAGCACCATTGAGATCTCTGAAGTCGATGCAGACCCGTATCTTCCCATTCTTTTTGGTGACAGGGACGACGTTGGCCACCCAATCTGGGCGTTGTTCTTCACGGATAATCCCGTTGGTCAGGAGTTTGTCCACTTCTTGATCGATAGCGTTCATGATGTCAGGAAGAAAATGTCGCTGTTGTTGCTTTATAGGCTTGGTATCAGGTAAGATGTTAAGCCTATGCATCGCGATCTGAGGATCAAGTCCCGACATATCTTCGTAGCTCCAGGCAAATACGTCGATATAATCTTTAACCAGTTGCATTAAAGATTCCCGGTCTGGTCCCTTTAGACTCTTGCTGATGAAGATGGGTTTGGAAGAAGATCCATCTCCAAGGTCGATCTGCTCGACTTCGTCTTCGGTAGGGGGTTCGCATAATTCAAAGCGAGACTCCCACTGTGCTTCTAGACATTGAGCCCAAGGTTCTTTCGCGAAGAATTTTGGTGTTTGGTCTTCACCTTCATCTTCTTGAGATTGTGTCGATGCCATGTTGACTGATAGCACCTTCTTGAAGACTGAGCCGATACTGGTATCGGATTCCCAAGTTGATACTTCGGACGAATGAAAATGTTCTACTTCTTCTGCCTCCAAACTCTCTGGAGTTGCCGGTGGCGTAACATAGCCCACCCTCCGTCGAGTTCGATAATAGTAGTCCTGCGGATTTCCTTTAGGTGTTGGGAGCCGGAGAGGAAGACGTCGACCCTTGCCGTAGTTCAGGCCTTTGTTGATTTTTAGATCGTAACCCATCTTTTGGATGAGGTACTTTGTCTTGTCTGTGTACCGATAGACTTGTATTCTGCCGGCATCTGGTTCTGGCTCGAGTGGCGGGAGGTCTTGATGACGCTCGACTTTGCCGAAGATGATGGATTCTTCGTTTCGATTCTGCGGTGGGACTACGAAATAGACCCCTTGGGACGGGACTACTCGATTTACATGATTGACGGTCGTTATTTGTGTTTGCAACGACTGTAGAGCATTATCTAATGTATACATGGCATTCCAATGTGGAAGACTAGAATAATTAAAAGACACTCTATTATTGATGAAACACGAGATTTTATCCCGTACGATTACATTGTCCAGAGAGGGTGCATCTACATCAGCAAATATGTATTCCCCTAGCTCTTCATCTGTGAGTACTGGGGTTGGTTCGGGAGAGTCTACCGCAGCTTTGACCTTTGGGTCCGAGAGGGCTATGTGGGCCTTCTCCGGCAGCTTGGATGAGGCGGATGATTGCGGAGGCCTACCTTTAAGACGCACCTTCAGAGGTGGCTCAACTGCGCCTTCAGTGATTGGTGCCCTCCCCTATAGTTTTGCCACAAGGGGAGCCGATGTTTGAGAGGGATTTCCCTTGAGCCGTATCTTCAAGGGAGCTTCAGTAGGTGTTCTACCTAGAGAAGTTGGTGCTTTTCCAGGTAGCTTGATGGTCATGGGAGGCAGCATCTGAGGCGGTTTTCCTTTGAGTCAAATTTTTAAAGGAGCATCGGGAATCATCTCTGACTCCATGTCCGGCTCCGTTGCCGTTTCTGCTTCATCGTCAGTATCATTGGCTTCCCCTTCGTCGGGCGACTTGTAAAGGATAGAATCAGTGAAGTAGGCTTCGACCCCCTTGAAAGGGTCAATGTCTGCGAAGTCTGTCCGGATGATGTCATTGGTGGACACGTACTTCATACATTGGTGGAGTGTAGATGGCACCACCATATACTCATGCAACCACGGACGACCCAGTAGGAGGTTGTAGTTGACGTCAGCGTCCACGACATAGTAAGTCACCTCGGTTCGGAGGTTATCGATATGACACTTCAGCCGTATTTTACCCAGCGGTTCACTTTTGCTAGTATTAAAACTGCTAATTGTAGTGTTGGAAGGCGCCAGACGGTACATTGGGTCCCCAGTGTTGAGAGCAACGTCTTCGGGATGATGCTGAGGGAAGACCCTAGATCGATCTGAATCCGCTTCAACTTGACAGAACCGACATACCATGTATAATACAGTGGCCTGTTGTGTCGATTGTGCTTGAGCATCATGTCTTATTGGGTGAAGGTTATCTTGGAGATAACTTCATCCGCACAATGGCAGTACGCACATGTAGTCGGGGTATCCTCAGGCTGCTTGACCTGACTGATGAAGGATTCAGCATCCTTCAGGGCTTCACAGAGAGCTTCACGAGTGTCATTGGAAAGACGAAGAAGCTCAAACAGAGATAGACGGGCAGGAGTACTGGCAAGTTGTACCAGTATGTCGAAGTTGTAGGGCTTGGCTAGCCCCGAAGCATTCTTCTTTCGCAAAGGCTTATCGAAACGGGCCTCTACATGCTTCTGTTTATTGGCTGCTGGAGGCCTGGATGGGCCCTCTTCCTGGACAGTAGGGACGGTGCAAGGAGGCACCACCTCGACGGTAGCTTTGTCAGGTTGGGCATTCTGATGTGAACGCGTCTGTACAGGAAGTACCTCTTCCGCAGAGGAAGAGACCATACGGCAAGACTTGATCTTCCTGCCCTTAGTTTTGGAGGCAGAGCGTACCTCCGGTTGAGTAACCTCGGAGACGAGATCGGGGTGAACCCATAAGATCTCTCCCTGAGATATGGTGAGTGGGATGAGTCCTCTCACATTGTCACGAGTATGTGGTAGATTGACCACCTCCATTGTCGCCTTTACTATGGGGACGACGCCATCTTGTGTTGTGGTTGGCGGTAAGGTACCAAATTAGAGTGTCACCAGGTTGGTCGAGACCGTTTTCTCCTCGTAGTCGACGGAGATAACATTCGCATTGATCATGCGCTGGATGTAGTTCTTGAGGACGTAGCAGTCCTTAGTTGGATGTCCGACAAACCGATGGTAGTGACAGTGCCTCGGATTGTCCACTCTCCCAACCTCGTCGGGACGCTTCGGGTCCGACAACTTGATCTTGTCACCCTGCTTCAATATCTCGAAAAGTTGCAGGGTGTCTTCATCTTTGAAAGAATAAACCTCCTTTGGCCTTGGTGCAAGTGGAGGCTTCTGAGTGGGTGCTGATGCACCTTTGGCCTCCGTCTCTTATCCAGGGTTGTTGGCTGTAGACTGTTTTCCCTTATCGTCAAAGGCAGGGAAACTGACTCCCAGAAGATGAGCATTGGACGCCTTCTTTTCAGCTGCTTCGGCCTCGATGATCAATGAACTCCAGTCGGGAGGAGGAGTGGAGTTGAGCCAGAGTTTGATTGCAGGCAGCATGTTCATACTGCAGGAGGAGAGAAGTGTATGTTCTGGCATACCCGGGGGCATTCTGAAGCAGGCTTGTCGGAACCGTTCGATGAATGCTCGAACTGTTTCCTTCTCCTTCTGACGTATCTCTATGAGGGATGCCATTGTCATGTCCTTCCCTCCGTCGTAGAAACGAGCGAGGAAGAGACGTGTCAAGTCGTCAAAGGAAGATATGGAGTTGTCGGGGAGACTGTAATACCAGTCGTAAGCCACTCCTTTCAGTGCCCCGACAAATATGCTGGTGAGTAGCGCGTCTTCCTTCGGAAGATGTCCCGTTTGAGACTGGAAGTACGTCAGATAGCAGCGTGGAGAGTCCTTTCCGTCGTATGGCGTCAATGTTTGTAGTTTGTACTTGGGAGGATAAACTACTTTATTCCATTCAAGGGGGTATGGTTGTGGGATCCCCATCTTCTGGCGCTCCTCTTGTCTGTTCTTGGACTCAAAGCGCTCGTGCAAGTCCCTGATCATCTCAACCACGTCTTCCGTAGAGCTGGGAGTCGGGGAAGGTGGTACAGCCTGGAGTTGAACATTTGATGGCTCCGACGTCCGAGGTGCTTCACGGTGATCTGTATCCAAGGATACCCATTGAAGGGGTACACTTGATTCTCCATTGGCCCCTGGGTCAGGACCGGTAGACGGTGCCCTGGCCAAAGCTGACCATATCTCGAACACTGCTTGAGTAAGTGTTTGCATGGAGGCAGAGAGGGTTTTGAGTCCTCCCTCCAAGGTATCCATGCGCTGGACGAGATCTACTGGCGGCGCATCTGACTCTGTATCACCAGCTCCCGTCATGTACATCGTCATGACGTGACTGGAAGTGGATAGATCGGTTGAGGCTTCGCTTTCAGCCTCGCTTTCTTGTAGAAGAGAAACTTCCCCCGGGCTTCGTCTTGGCTACCCCCAACTATGTTCTGGAGGACACCTTCATCTTTGGGAGAAGTATCAGCAAGGGTCTGACTACCCCCAGCTTTGTCTTGGAGGACTTCTTCGTCTTTGAGACGCAGATCCACAGAGGCTTGAATACCCCCAGCTACGTCTGGGAGGCTGACTTCGTCTCCAGGATGAAGATCCACAGGCGCTTGACTACCCCCAGCTATGTCCGGGAGGCTGACTTCGTCTCCAGGATGAAGATCCACAGGGGCTTGGCTACCCCCAGCTTCCTCTGAGATCTTCTTTCTCCCCCGAGTGCCCTTAAACACTCTTGAGGATGAGACAATTGTCTTGGTCTTCCTTGGCTGGCTCTTGGATGAGGACAAAGCTGAGGAGCTGCCAGTCGCCTTCCGAATTGATAGGGAGTTGGAGACTACGTTGCAAGAAGCAACCTATAGTTCTGGCTCCATTTCAGCTGACACCTTCTTCCCGAGGCGATGTTGGAGAGGTGTTGATGATTGCAGCCACTGGAACACCGACTGCCTTGATGGTGGGACTGCTATTTTACAACAACAGTTGATGGTGACTACAGCACAAGTGTGCCCTGTGAGGGGCGCATTGTGCTTGTCAGTCGACTCTCCTGATCGGCGCTTGTGACGGATCATATTACGCAAATCATTGGGGGAGAGTGCCACCTTCGTACCCCCATCAGGCGCATGGCAAGGCCAAGCGCCGGGGTGGTCAGGTGAATGCTGTGCCCCCTGAACCAACGCAGAAGATGCACTCAGATCAGTAGTGGCGGTATAATATTTACAGTGACTTGAACCAGCCACAGACGTACATCCTATGTAGGCGTTGGGGTTCAAGACCACAGAGTTTACCTTGCTCGACTTGGTTGCGAATGTAATAGATGCGCCCAAGTGAGGCAAGGACTTTGAAGGTTGGCTCGTTTCTGCCGCAGAAGCACCCGAGTCGACCTTATACAGCTTACCATCAGCAGCGCGCACGATCGTTAGCGAATGCTTCTGGTTTGCCGCTGACATAACACGTTTGAGGCACATGGCCCATGCCGCCTTGGAATTCTTTATACCAGCCCGCTGAGGTGCATAGTACTCAGAGTCCAAATTCTCCTCGCTACGACAGCGAGTGAGTCTGTCAAAGACATAGACCTTCTGTGGCGCATCAGAGTTACTGTGCAGGGCATTAGTTGCGCCCTTGCTCCGTCGGTGCATCTTCCTTGCCTGAAAAGGAGATGGCTGGGGAATATGGTCAGCACCACGCTTTCCCGAGAGATGCGCTGCACCGGTGGGCGCATCCTGGCTGCTGAGGACGTCAGCGAGAAGGGTGGACTGCATCGACGCATCCCCTTCAGTGGTGGTGCCAGGGGCCTCGACCTTGCGTTCCCAGACGTGGCGAGTCTTCTTCGGCTTTGGCAGCCGCTTCGAAGGACTTGCACTGCCTTCAGAGATGAACTCCTCATACGCCTGTTGATTGAGGCGTACGACCAGCGTCTTGTAGGAGGAGCCCACCTTCACGTCGTCGGATTGTGACACAGCTTTCTCGGTGGAGGAGAACGAGGTCCCCAGCAGAATCGCCAGCTTGTTTGCCATTAAAATCTTTTTATTGTAATTTCAATTACAAACAGAACAGTGTTACAATGTAGGACTTAGATGTAGTCCTAGGAGAACACTTTTGTTTATCTTGGTCCCTGTGTCGATGGAGCGAGTGGTAATACGTTGACTTTGTTGACGATCTGACGACCGTTCTCGGTTCTCTAAAGGTCTGAGTTGCTCTGGATGCTGGAGCTTGCAGAGAGAAAGAATACGTTGAGTGTCTGTATCCGCCTCTCTCACGGTGTATGCAGGTCTCTGTCTGTAGGTGTATATCTTTATGTTTGTGTAGGAGAAGGAAATGATCCCTCTATTTATAGCTTGCAGGCTGGCTGCTCATGCGCGCATACATAGGATGCACCTGTACATGGGGACGCTACGTGGTGATTGCTGATGGAGGCGCATGGGCGACATGCTCGGATTGAGGAGTTGAACTCTTCTTGTTGCATTTGTGGGCTGCGACAGAGCTAACACGTAGCAATAGAGAAGATCTTTTGGTTGCTGAGATCTTGGGTGATTAGCACCTATTCATCGGCTGAATTGAGTCAAAAGACACGTGGCGCATATCCGTAGCTCAAAGATCTCGGATTTAGTGGAGAGTAATCTGACAGGATGTGCCTAGGGTTGGGCACATGAGTAGACTTTGGCTTGTAACCTTTAGGAGTCACGAACCAGTCTGGGCACATGGCTTTTGAGGCGCATGCGGGGCTTCAGTAGTGACTTGATCTCTGTCTTTAGGGATCAGAGAAAAGTCTGAGGCGCATGGCTTTTGAGGTGCATGCAGAGATTTGGTCGCATGGCTGCGAAGCGCATGCGAAATGGTTGGACGACCACATGGCTTATAACCGTCGAAAGAAAGTAATGATGATGCTGACGTCAGCGACGCTTCGTTTTCTAAAAAATAAAACTGTCAACTGTTCAGTCCTCGAGGACTGGCTGCTGTCGTGTCAGACTTCAGCATTTAATGTTCTTTGACGGGTAATGGATTGTTGAGTGGGTGCGTCGATCTGCGTTCCACTAGGCACATGGGGGCACGTGGGGCGCATCCTTATGTGGGGCTTGGTGCTGATGGGCGCATTTGTATGATGCGCGGTCTGACCGGCACATCCTTTTGCATGACACGTCTTTATTGGTCTGACTGTTACGTTCTTCGAGTGCTTTAAATAGCCGTTTTTGACTTGGCTGAATTCGAAGCGTCAGGTTCATCACCATAAATGCAAATTTATTGTACGGGATTCGGAGAGCTAGCCACTTGGCGCATGGGTTTGATTTGCTCGGCCTATAAATAGTGGCAAGGAGAGAGATTGCATCTCATTCTCTCACGTCCTTCCGAAATAAACTTGTTTGCTTGAGCACATTCTGTTGACGAGATGCTCCTGAGGGTGAAGATGCGACGACTTGTCTTTGTTTCATACACTTGAAGGTGACTGTTACATCCAAAAGTAGGGGTCGAGGGCTTCTGAGACAGGCGGAAGGTGCATGTTGCATCCAAAGATCGGGATGCTCGAGCCCTATCCCCGTTATGCTGGAAGAGCCGCATATAGAAATTGCGGTGCTCCCGGCTTCGGAGGCTCTTTCTTCTGTCAAAGTGGGTGTTTTCCATTCTGGCTGTGTTGAAAGCCTCCTTTTGTCGCGGATCGATTGCGGTGCTCTCCTCTTCCTTGGGCTTTGGAGAGCTCTTCCTCCTGCTAGGGTGGGGTTGATCGCCCGTCCTCGTTCTGCTTAATAAATGCTTCATTAGTCGAAGAACTTGATCTGGTCACAGTGGAGCGCATATGCTGAGACTTCATGATGCACATAACTGAGACTCTGAAGAGATGCGCCCAACTGAGAGCGCATGGAGAGATGTGCCTGACTGAGAGCGCATGACGGTTGCTGCGCCTAGCTGTAGAATTAGGATCTTTCTTTGTAGAAATTCTACTTTGTAAAGCCTTTTTTAGACATGTAATAGACATTTATATGAAATAAAAATCTTTTTTAATGTCTATGCTTTTGCTGTTTGCTGTGCCAAGTACTTCATCTCTCCCTGGCGCATGTTCTGAGCGCATAGGAATTCTGGCACATAGATGCGCCCTGAAATTCCATGCTTCTACAAGACGATCTTCTTGGGGTATGCCGAGAAGAGTGATGCTCAGAGATTTCTTGATATTGAGTCAAATCATATCATTGAATCTCGCAATACAGAATATTTTAAAAACAAATTTGTAAGGCATAAGAATATTATTCTTGCGGATATTCCGGAGAACAATGAGGGTACGCAAGAAACTGAAGTTTTCAATGAAGAAGTAGTCCAAGAAGATGTTATTGTTGAAACAACGGTTGAAGCAGAACTAGCTGAGCCGTCAGCTAAGCATGTGAAGAGGCCGAAGGACTTCGAAAATGTCTTTGTCACCTATCATGTGGAAGCAGATCCACTTACCTATAATGAGGCGATAAAGACTAGAGCTACGATTTTCTGGAAGGAGGTGATTGACAATAAAATTGATTCCATCACCTCAAATAACACTTGGGTGTTGGTTGATCTTCCTGAAGGAGCGAAACCCATCGGATGCAAATGGATCTTCAAGAAGAAGATGAAAGCAGATGGAACTATTGACAAGTTCAAGGCTAGGCTGGTAACCAAGGAGTTTTCTCAGAACCAGGGGATCAACTACTTTGACACGTATGCTCCAGTAGCCCGGATGGCCACTATCAGAATGTTGATTGCTCTCGCAGTGATACATAAGTTGGTGATACATCAGATGGATATGAAAATAGCTTTCCTAAATGGCGAGCTGACCGAAGAAATTTACATACAACAGCTAGAGGGATTTGTCGTTGAAGACAAAGTAAATAGGCTCCCAAGATGTGGTATGAGAAATTTGACAAGGTTATATGGTCAAATGGCTACATGGTCAGCGCGACTGATAAGTGTGTTTACGCAAAGTTTACTAATGGAAGAGGTGTGATCGTTTGTTTGTATGTAGATAACATGCTGATCCTAGGTACGGATATGGGCTGTGTCACGGAGACAAAGATGTTCATCTCGAGAATGTTTAGTATGAAGGACTTGGGGGAAGCTGATGTGATCTTATGGATCAAATCATCCGGACAAACACTTGACTAGCGCTGACACAGTCTCATTATATTAAGAAGATGATCACACGTTACGGATATCAGGATCTTCCAGGGATCGATACGTCTTACAGGTGTGATATGAAGTTGAAGCCTAATTCAGGGGAAAGCGTCAGGCAGCTGAAGTATGCAAGCGTAATAAGGAGTTTGATGTATGATACTACTGCCACAAGGCCTGATATAGCTTTTGTCGTAAGAATGCTGAGTCGTTTCACGAGCAACCCAGACATTGAGCACTGAAAAGCTGTAAAACGGGTTATGAGATATCTCAAGAAGACTCAGACACATGCACTGCACTACAGCAGAGATCCACCAGTAGTGGAAGGCTTCAGTGATGCCAGCTGGTGCTCAGAGGTGGAGAGCGAGAGGTCCACAGGTGGATTTATTTTTATAATGGGTGGAGTTGCTATATCGTAGAAGTCTAAGAAGCAGACTATGCTCTCGTGGTCATCCATGGAATCTAAGTTCTTTGTACTTGATACCGCAGCGGAGGAAGCAGAATGGCTTCGGAAGCTCATGTATGATCTTCCAGTGGTTGGGGTACAAATACCGACAATACGGATATACTGCAACAACCAGACGACTACGGCGGTGGCATCAAATAGCCTCTTCAACGGAAAGAAGAGGACTGTATGGTTGAAGCATAGGGCAGTACACGATCTTATCAAGAGAGGTGTAATTACAGTGATTGATGTCCAAAGTCAGAAAAACCTGACGAATCCGTTCACCAAGGGCCTCAAACGCCAGCTGGTCGATGACACAACAAGTAAAATAGGCTTAAAGGCATTCTGATATTGTATTATTGCAATCCTACCATAAAGTTTATGTTATTAGTTCAAAGAGAAATCTACTAGGCATCTAGCTTTTGGTTCAAGGGAGGTACATTAATCGGAAGAATATTAGAAACGGTGGGTACATGTCTTATTGGGAATGAAAAGGTTACGGACCTACAACCACTATTGTCTACTGTTGTTTTTTTGCGAAAAACAGATCCTCTGGAAAGGTTGGCTTAAACGCCTTAATGAGTTCTCAGGCAGAGTGAATGCCTGGTGTGCTTTACAGAAGGCACGATAGCGCAGTACTATAAGGAGTGAAACTCCATGCTACTGTAGGGTGACTCCACCATGAGGTTCCCGAAAGAGGTAATACCTCGACTTTGCGAGCCAAGTCACAGCGACGTAGCACCCCAAATAGGCAAATAGCCTAATATTGTATATTGAAATTAAAGAGGGGTGTAGTCAGCACTACAAAGGGGAGGAGTTCCTCATGTTACAGTAGCACGACACCACGATGAGGTATCCGGATAGGTGTAAAGCCTCGGCCTTGCAAGCCATGTTATTGCGGCGTAACACCGCAAGGGAGCCTAAGGCTTCATGCTGGGTAGTATGGAACTACAAAGAGACGGTGACCTCATGCTACAGTAGTATGACACTACGATGAGGTACCCGGTAGGGGTAATGCCTCGGCTTTAGGCCATGTCATAGCGGCGTAGCACCGCAAGGGAAGTGCAAAGCCCTTCATGCCATGTCTCTTTAATAAAGAACTCACATATAGTGTATGAAAAGAGATAGTAGGCCGTCACTTGAGGGTAAACTTGTATACGCCCAAAATTATACACTGAAACTAGGCTAGCACTGGACCTTTAATATGCAGCCAAAATCACATGTAACTACATTATGTGAGTGGAAAGAATTTCAGCTATGGTGCAGAATTCATGGCTTAGTTCATTCTTGTATTATAGTCTGTTGTTTGACCCATACGGGAAGATTCAAGTCATCTGCGACATCTCTCCTAATGCATGATGGACAGTTACTATGGAGAACACTCAAACCCATATATAGAGATATGTGGGAGATTGTTGGGATTTTGGCCTTTGTATTAGAAAACTTTAGTCCCACATCGGCTAGACCAAAAGAAATATATCTCTATATATAAGTTATGCTTGTTTAGAGATGCATAAGTGGTGTGGAGGTGCTCATGGGTGTGCCATGTGGGGGTATTTTTCTAATAGGAAAAAAGGCCAAATCAACAATGAAGCATTCATGATTTTTGCTCTTAGGAATTAATTTCCAATGGGGCTAAGCCCCGTAGTGGCTTAGTGACTCGGACTTGGACTCGGGCTCATGAGACGTAATGTGGCATTTTGTTGGTATATGTTACACTTAGCACGTCAGCATCGTCACTAGGCGCAAAGTGCACTTAAGTTGCACGAGCCACTTGTGCAGCCGATCGCGCTGCCAGAAGGCGTGGCCAATTGGCGCTGACCAATTGGCAGGGCCAAGTGGCATGCCCAGTTGTGCGGTCCAGAGTCACGTCCAGTTGCGCGATCCAGAGACACGCCCAGTTGCGTGGCCCAGTGGCGCGTCGGTGGGCGTTTCCTGTTGGCACGCGGTTGGTGCAGGTTGTACAGAGTGTGCAGGTAGTACAAGTGACACTGTGCGTACGGTGTGCAAGGTGTGCGGGGTGTGCATAATACACAAGTTGCACAGGTGGTGCAAGTGGCGCACATTGTGCGCCAGTTGACTCAGATCGTGTATGTGCATGATCTGAGCGGTTACAGCACATTCGGAGCAGTTTTTTTCATGTCCCGAACGTTCTGCTAACTGGACAGTTGCAGCGTGGACCTATATAAGGTCTCTTCTCTCACAGTGCAGATAGATAAGAAAAAGATAAGTGTTTAGAATTTCTTACGAATTCTCACAGACTTTGAGAGAGAAGAGAAGCATTGCACTAGGGTTACTTTGCATAGGAGTCTGCTGCCATCCGAGGAGTCAGAAGAGCGGAGTGTTCCAAAGTTCTCCATCGAACTTGCTGGTTTCTGGAAGCTGTTCGTGTAGGTAGAATTAATCTTTGAGCAACGGTGGTCATTCAACCCAGCAGATTGTTCTTCCACCATTTGCCTGTCATCGCTATTGTTGCTAGCAATTCGATTGGATATTTTTTTTTAGAAGTACTACTTTTATTTGCTGCTATAACAAAAAAAATTAGATTTTCGTTATCCAGAATCTTCCAAGGATCTCTGTCAAGCACCTTATTTGAATTGTTGCTAGAAACATTATTTTTACAATCGTTTCCTTTTTTTAGTTTTCCATCCAAAATTGCGCCAAGGGACTAACACATTATATCAAAATACAAATTAAATCAAGTATGATATGTCATTCCAGTGTCATTTGTAGATATATATCAACAAGTTCACATAAAAGATTGTGTTGAGTGAATGACAAAAAAAATTTTGTATTTATATTCTTTAAATATGGTACTTCAGGATTCAGTACATGTTCTTTCATTCTTTCGATTGTAACAGATCCCATTGACATGAGCATTATAGGTATACTGAGTAGATGATAACTACTCATATTAAATCTTTTCAGAAGATCTTCGCTTTGGGAGATCTCTTCAAAAGTTTTACCTCTATAGAACATCATCTCTTCAGAAGATTATCTTTCGAAAGATTATATGAGATCTCTTCTGGAGATTTATCTATTTTGGAGATTATCTCTTCCGGAGATTATATGAGATCTCTTCTGGAGATTTATTTCTTTTGGAGATTATCTCTTAAGAAGATATTATCATATTTTTTATCCCTTCAATGAATCTTCTTTTTCGGGAGATATTTTCAATATTTTCAGGAGATACTATCATGTACATAGACGACAATTTTGACGAACCTGTTTAGAATTTTCTTCGTGAAAATGACTGAACATTATCATTATTATTGTATTATTTTCTAGACATGTTCCCAATTAGCCTATCACATTCTTCCAGATAATTTTATATATGACTCATTTTGCAAATCTTTCGGAGATAGTATGGTAATTTTAAATCATTAAAGAATATACCTAAAAATTTAAATCCTTCGAGAATTAATGTATATCTTATCGTCAAGGTTATCATGACTAGAGAATATATTTCTTCATATCCTACGCATGGTCATTTCAAGAATCCTTCAACTAACATTGCTTATACATTTGAATTTTTTTTTTATTTGTTACAAACACCCATTGAAACCTGCCAGATTTTATTCCTTTTGGGTTTTGTACTATAAGACCGACCACTCAATGTTGTGCGAGAGGTATCACGTCTTTTTACTATTCTTTTCTACTTTCAAGGATTTTTTTTTTTGTAGTTTATCCTCTATTTTTCATCACCATTTTCATTTCATTTGATAATGTCGTCTATGAATTTTTTTTCTCAGTTCTAAATTTCTAATATGTATAAAATATAGATTTCTTAGGTACCAGTACCTTTTTCTCAGTCACTTTTGGAATCTGAGGTATATCCTCAATCGGAGCGATATAGTTTGAAAAATTAGATCTTTGGTACATGACCTATCTTTCGGATCATCATGAACTTTCTCTATAGGAGATATTTCTTACAGGGGCTGCTTCTCCAGGAGCACTTAGGGTGTATTCTATTATTTATCTTTTTTTTCTGGAGAGTTGAATCTTTAGAATTTTTAGGTTTTACACGTTCTTAATGTATTATTGGTTCTTTTAATATTTACTTCTATTCTACAAAGTACATTTACATTTGGTATATGTACCCTAGCTATTTCTCTAGTGTTATTAAAGTCATCGAGTAGGCATCTAATAATTATTTTGCAATGAAATACAAGAGATAATTTCTTCCAATTTAATCAAGGTTAGATAAATTGGAAGTATGTCATAATACGTTATCTGGAACGATGCTTTACGACGTTCTTATAGAATGATGATTTATGAAATTCTTCTAAAAAAAATAATTCACGACGTTCTTTTGTAACATGGCATTTACCTTCCTCTTATCTTCCCCTAAAAGTAAGAATTATGTCTTACAAAGTGACATATTGCGAATTTTATGTTAAAGATATCTCATATCTAAAATATTTAATAATCTAAGGAGATGAACATACATATAAATTCCTAATACATAGACGCCAAAACTATAGTTCAATTAATACCAACATAAACCATAAAATGTAAAATAATACAATTCTAAATAAATAAAACTAAACTATTAATTATTCAAATACAATCCTCATGATTGATGGTTTAGAAACAAAACAATCCTTGAGATCAAGGACACATGGTTTGGGTATGCTGAAATTTGCTAAAAAAAATGATCATTAGAATTTGTTATGATCATTCTCATTTTTATTGAATGGTGTCTCGGTCGATCATGCCACAGTTTAAAAGTTATGGTATCATTTGGCTTCTTGCTCAACGTAGTATATGACTTGACATCTCCAATGTGAGTGACATATATCCTAGTGAATAGCTGAAGAATCTATTTAGACGAAGTTTGGGTTCTCTATATAAACTTTTGGTTCTCTATATTAGATCGAGCTAACACAAAAATATTCCTTATTTTACTCGCTTAGAGTTTTAGTATGATACTCCTGGTTCTCTATACTAGAGAGAACACAAAAATAGTGCTTATTTTACTCGCTTAGAATTTTAATATAATACCAATTTGTCCTTATATCTTTTTAACTCAGTAATTTTTTCTGAAATTATGAGAGTATAAGACAATATATATCTGATGGATAAAATGTGCTTTTCCGGGGGCCTTTAATTAATTTGAGCAAGATCATCTATTGTGGATGTTACATTCGAACTAGTATTATATATTGTGGAGAAAAAAGATCATATTCTTAAGGATGGTGTGAGTAGTAGCATTATAACTATCAATTAAAATATGTCTATAGAATTTTGAGTCTATGATACTTGATAGGAAAACCAGACATTTGTTGTCACCCTACGGATTGGACAAACTTATTGTACAATTTTTTTAAAAATATCCAAATAAGAAATACCATTATTCAGTTTGGTGATTTTACTTTTGGCCTTTCTAGGACCAGCAATCTGCTGCGACATACAAAAATTAATTCGCGAACGACTAGTTTTTGACATGCGTCACAATACATGTCATGCAAGCATCCTTTTGGGGGTGCTCTCAAACGTATGCAAGTAGGCATGAAAATTGCAAACCTTACGCATTTACATCATCATTTCTATCTATTAGTTTGCAAGGTCAAAGTTATAAAATATTAAATTACCTTGAGCATAAATCATCAAAGAATATCCACTATATTGCATAAGCTAGTAAGCTCAGACTCCTGCAACATCTTTATATCCACTAAATTATCTTGATCATATATATTGATGGATTTATTACTTCATATCTCAAAGATATCAGTTCCGAGCTGAATCAACTAGCTGCAAATGTCATGACCTGACAGATGCTTAAGTATGGGTAATTTTTGTTTTCTTCTAACGGCAAGAAGAATTTGACATGGATAAATACTTCACATATATCAAAAACAAATTACTGGTCCAACTAAAATTATGAAAATTGATATATGGATAAAATACTTACACAAAAGGAGAAATTTTGTTCCCTGCCGTAATTAAATATCAATAGGATCCTCTGAGATACCAGCCTTGGAACGATAATAAGACTTCAAGCATTTTGGAGGATGTTTTTTTTGGGGGGTATTGTTAGGGCAAGATGGCATTCTAGAGGTACAACATTTGCATGTATGTGAATATATAACATACACTATCAACTAGATCCCATTGACTTTACACTATGAGATTCTCTTGATATTTTACTACTCAAACTATCCCTCTAAATTAGGGTTGAGCATTATTCGGTTTTGGACCGAAAACCTAATCCAACTGAATGGTTTCGGTTTTGAAAATAATACTAAATTTTCTTATTCGATTTCGGTTTTATGTTTCGGGTTTCGGTTTATTTGTGTTGTCGGGTTCGGTCCAAAACCGAAAATTGAATAAGAAAATTTAGTTTATATATATATATATATATATATATATATATATATATATATATATATATATATATATATATAGAGAGAGAGAGAGAGAGAGGTATATATAAATATACATATTTATATATACCTCTCTCTCTCTCTCTCTCTCTCTCTCTCTCTCTATATATATATATATATATATATATATATATATATATATAAGCGCAAATAAACCAAAAATGGAATAAACCGGAATAAACCGAAAATCGAATCGATTTAATTCGGTTCGGTTGGAGTCGGTTATAGGCCATTTCGGTTCGATTTCGGCTATGCTTATTCAATTTTTGATGCAATTCGATTTTTGGTTATTCGATTCGGTTGAACCAAATTAACCGAATGCTCACCCCTACTCTAAATCAATAGAGTGCCTTCTAATACATATAGCCATTGGCTCTCATCACCTCAACCAGCTCTCGGCCCGGGGAAATGCCATAGTATGGCCAAGGACTAATATATATATATATATATATATATATATATATATATATATATATATATATATATATATATATATAGACCTGTCAATTGGGCCGGACCGGTCCAGCCCGGCCCCAAAAATTGGCCCATGTGTCGGCTCGGTTCGGCCCCTTATATTGGGTCGTGTCGGGACTTATATCTTGGCCCATAAGAGAGGCCCAGTCCAGCCCGGCCCAAAGCCCAGACCCGGCCTGGCCCGGGGCCTGGCCCTGCCCGAGGCCCGACCCGGTACACTGCTGCTTCCAAGCTTGATAGACAATCGAAAGCCTGCACACAGCTGCTTCCACGCAATCCTTAGTTGTGGAGGTATTTGATAGTTTGATGCACACATGCTACTGGACCACTAGCAGTGGACTGGTAGAATAGTAGTACTTCAGTTTAAGGCATTTTAACCGATGGGGTTTTGGCCTTTGCATTGTGAATTTTAGTCCCATATCAGCTAGGCCAAAGGAGTTGTATCTCTATATATTAGCTACGCTAGTTTAGAGATGCACATGTGGTGTGCCATGTGTGGTTATTTTTCTAATAAAAAAAGGCTAAATCAACAACTGAAAGCATTCATGCTTTTTGCTATTGGGAAATTTATTTCCATGGGAGCTAAGCCCCGTAGGGGCTTAGCGACTCGGACTCGGACTCGGGCTCATGGGCACATGTGGCGTAATGTGGCATTTTGTTAGCGCACTTTGCACTTAGCACGTCAGCATCGTCACGCATACTCAGTTGCGTACCCAGTGGCGTGCTCAGTTGCGTGCAGGTGGCGCAAGTGGCTCAGTGCGCGTACTACGCGCAGTGTACAAGGCGCGCGGGGTGCGCGAGTGGCGCAACTTGTTTCAGATCGTGCCTATGCATGATCTGAACGGTTACTGCACGTTCGGAGTGGTTATTACCACGTCCCGAATGTTGTGCTAACCGAGCAGTTGCTACTCGGGCCCATAAAAGGTCTCTTCTCTCTCACAGGCAAGATACACAGAACATATTCAGAGAATTACAAAAGTTTACAAGTGTTTCTTAACACAAGTAAACAGAGCATGTCAAAGAGAAGAGAAGTTTTGCACCAACATTGCTTTTGCACGGGAGTTCGTGTACGATCCGAGGAGTCAGAAGAGCAGAAGTGTTCCAAAGTTCTCTGACGAACTTGCTGGTTCCTGGAAGCTATTCGTGTGGGGCGAATATAGCTTTGAGCAACGGTGATCATTCACCCCAGCAGGCCATCTTCCATCTTTCGTCTATCATCTTTTTTGCTGCTCTGGATTACGAAATCTTCTTAGATTCTCGTAATATCATATGCTGCTGTTACGAGATCTTCTTAGATCTTTGTTAAACTTGCGTAACCTTCCTAGAAATGTTGCGTTGGAACATTGTTCATACAATTGTTTCATCTTCTCAATTTTTTATCAAAAAATTATGCCCGGGCACTAACAATCTCAAAGCTATATTGCTACGATGGAAAACTTTAATGCTTCACTCCTCAATACTGACATCTGTAAGTTAGAAAAGTTTGATGGAGAGCATTATCAAGTTTGGAAGAGGAAGGTTTATCTCACTCTTCAACTCAGAGACATTGATCACGTGCTTCTTGAAGAGGAACCTATTGTTCCAGATAATTGGTCTGCTGCCGCAATCACTGTGGCTACTAAACTTCAGGCCAAGTGGAGAAGGGAGAATAGCATTTGCAGGCTGCTTATCCTGATCGCTATGGAAGATTCCCTAGCAGAATCCTACAATAAGAAACCTATTGTAACCACCACTTTTCTAAAATGAGGGTAATTTTGAACTTTTATAAAATTGATTATTTAATAATAGGTTTAAATCATGTAATTAATTTATTGATAAATTCTAATTATTTTAATATAATTAAATTAGTGTTTTGTGATTTTGTTCTTTGGCTAGTGTAACCTTAGAGCTGCTTAGCCTATAGACTAACCATGACCATGGAGGCCTAACCCATGTGATTAGTTTAGCTAATTATCACTTTTTCGGCTAAGGGTATTTTGGTCATTTTGTGATTTTTGAATTATTTAAGATTTTGATTAATTGGTGAATTTTAGATTATTTTAATAATATTTAAATTGATGTATTATAATTTTGGTCATTTTTTATATTTTAATATTTTAGGAATTTTTATATTTTAATATTGATTTTACGGGATTTGTTTAGTCGGGTTTGAGTTTCGTTTCGTTCCGACTTGTGTTAGTGACCCGGGTAGCTTAGACTCTAGACGGGACCCCAAGATTAGTTAGTCATGGCCCACAAATCCTACTAATTATGTTAGTGTCATTAGACTAATTCCACTTGCTTAGAATGGTTAAATTAGAAACTTAAACTTGACATTTTTGACCACAAACCTTGTCATGACTTAAGTTGACCCAAGGGAGACTTGTAGGGGCATCTTGGACATTTCACATAGGCCCATTAGGACATTATGGACAGCCACCTATAGGGGGAGAGGTGTCCCTCTCTTTTATTTCACACTTGCCTCTCTTTTTCCCCAAATTTGTTCTTCCCCAAACTTGAGAGCTTCCCTCTTGATTTTGATCTCCAAATCCCTCCATTCTTCTTCCAATCTTTCACCATTTCTTCTCATTCAACTAAGGAGGAGGTGCTAGCAAGGATTGGGAGCAAGGATCAAGGAAGGGTGTCCATTTTGGAGGAGATTTAGTGTCGAAACCGTGTCCTTTAAGTGTATCATTGGGATCCCACTTCCAATAGGTATAACCATCTCTCTATTTCAATTTTTCTTGCATTTTAGTTAGATTTGAATCCATAGGATCCACCCCCATGCATGTACAACCATTAGATTTTAATTTGAGGCTCTTTGGAGTCCTCTTTAGGAAGTTTGAATAGGTTTGGTGTCCTACTTGTGGAGTTTCCAATATAGGACACCCCATGTGTTTGTGTTTATGTAAATAGGCTATTTGTGGTTTAATTTCAGTTTTAGGATGGTTAGAGAGTGGACTGATCTTAGTTAGGATGGTTAGAATAAGTTTTATTTAGATAGCTATGTTGGTATCCAAGTATCTTGGCCTACATGTGTTTCTTTTGTTCAAAACAACCCAAATTTGTCATAATTTTTATCCACATTTTTAGTAGCCAGAGCAACTTAGAAATGCCATAACTTTTAGCTCAGAACTCCAATTAATCTCCCGTATTTTTTAAAAGAACCTTTTCGAAGTTAGCTTTCCAAATATATATATATATTAATAGGCCAAATTTATTCTAGAACTTTCTGTAGAATTGTTTGAGTGTCAGCTGTACGAAAGACAAACGCGTTTCGGTGTTTTCGCGATTACGGGAGCTTCCGGACACAAAAATGCGATCCGTTTGAAGTTTCGGAAAGCTAACACGAAGAGCTACAACATACTTTAATCCTAGAATTTATTGAATGCCCAATTAGTATAGTATTGATTTTAAGTAGAAGAGTGACTATGCGACGTAGGCATTTTGTGTAACCTATGAGCCTAGTATGGATATCATATGAATGTAGGTATCATAGGTTATCAAGAATATGTATGATATAGTACATATATATATATATAGATATATATATATATTATTGTTATGTAATATATGTTAGTATAGTGTGTGTATTTGAATGAGATAAGGATGTGTGTGGTTAGTGGAGAGAAGTGAGATTGATATAGGATATGTGCTAGTGTGTGTTTGATGTTGTATAGATGGTAGTATAGTGTGTGTGTTGTGAAGGTGAGAGAGTTAGGAGGATCATGCCATCCTATTTAACTTGAGGCTAGTGTGGTTTGTTGAGTGATTGTATTTTGGTTGAGTGGTAGTGTATTTGTATATAGATGTGTGTAGGTGTGTTAGAAGAGAAGGGTGGTGGATTTTATATATATGTTTGTGTGTGTGTTAGTATTGGAGTGGAGAAAAATTTAAATGTTGTATGTATGGATATGTTAGTATGTTAGTGGTTATGATAGAATCTATGTAGAGGTTAGAGATATCTTAGAAGTTAGATAGTGATAGCTTGTATAAGTTAGATAATTACTTGTGTTAGTCTATGTTATTGTTAATTAGAGATGACATATGTTAGTTGGTTAGAGTTAGAGGTGGATATATATACATATATGTTATGGTTAGATATTAGTTAGTGGATGTTAGTTGTGTTAGGTTTCTAAGTTAGAATAGATGGTTAGAAGTTATATGTTAGAGTTGATTAGTATCTTATTTTAGAGGTATAAGTTAGGATATAGAGTGATATCTTGAGATACTATAGTAGTATCTTAGGATATTTTGGGTATTTGTCTAGTACCTTAAGGTAATGTATTTACCTACATGGTAAAGGGGACTTACCTACAAGGTAGAGGGGGTTTACTTTATACTAAGGTATTAGCTACTAAGGTATTGTCTATCTAATAATTAGGGTGAATGGTTAGAGGCTAGATATTTAAGGTATTAGTATTAGAGGTTAAGGTTTTAGTTTCCAACCAAGGTAATAGTTTATCTTACCTTAAGGTAATGGGTTTACCTTATTACAAGGTAAGGTATTGGGTTTACCTAGATAACTAAGGTTAGAAATCTAAGTTATTGGTTAGCTAGTAGCTTATGATAGATATTAGATATCTAAGATTGGTATCTTGGTAGTTAAGGTATTTATATCTAGACTAAGGTATTGGATTTTCAACTAAGATATTGATATTAGGATATCAATAGGGCTAAGGTATATGGTATCCTGGGATAAGATATAGGTTAGTATCTTACTAGTATCTAGTATCTACGTTAGTTATCTTAGGATGTAGATGAGTGGGTATCCTAAGATACAAATCAGTATCTTAGAGGGTAAAAGTAGGATTTTGGGATAAAGTCTAAGAAGGGATTTTGATTGTTAAGATGGAGTTAGAAATGAGTTATCTTTGTAGGTAATGGTTAGATAAGGGTAGTTTAGTCTAGTTTTTACCCCCGTTGACCAAGAGTTGACTTTTCGACCAAAGTCAACTACGAGTCAACACTTTACCTAGAATTGACCTAAAACCAAACCAGAGTTGACCAGTTGACTGAAAGTCAACTGTTAGTCAATATTTGCCTAGTTTGACCAAGGGTTGACCTAGAGTTGACCAGAGTTGACCAGTTAACCAAAAGTCAACTGTAAGTCAACCTTTGACCCAGATTGACGTAGTTTGACTTTGACTGACTTCCTGTGACCTTGTTTGTTCTAGTTTGGCTCAGTATGACCCAGTTTGATCTAGTTTGACTTAGACTTGCATATCATGATTTGATTAGCTTCCCTTTCATTATTAAACCCTGTTTTGACTATGATATCTCATCTTTAGGTCTGTGATTACTCTGAGCATCTGTTCACCTTATGAGCTCAGGACCGCAGACGAGTACATTCACTGATAGTTTTTATTGTCTTGATATCTGCTATATCCGATTCAGTTGTAGTGTCTTACTCAATTTCCACTCACGATAGTTCACGAACTAGTATATGTTGGATCATGACATGGGATGTTGTTCCTAGATTTTTATGGTATATTGGTACATATTCTGTCTTATTTCCATGTATTGGTATAGACACCGATTCCTAAGGGGACTTGCTACCCTCTTATGGAATCCCGTGTCATGACATGTCATGTCCAGATCCGTTATACTATTCGGGGATGGGGGAGTTATTAGTGGTTATGTGATCAAAATTTCTACATTGTTCTATACATTGTTCATAGCTATACCCTCGCCTCACGATGGGTAAAGCCTTACCCTACATCGTTCATAGCTTTCCATGGTGACCGGCCTTACCGCTCTATTGTACACATTGTTCATAGCCGGTCGGATGGAAAGCCTGGTCATATTTTCCCAAGCCGATCACATAACGTACTAATAATTCAAGGCACATTTTATATTTATTATCGTAGGAGGCTAAGTTCTGTTCGGGAGAAGGGTTACAACTCTGGTCCTTGTTTGGTTTAAGGGTTGTAACTCGATTTTTGAATAGTTCCCAAGTCGTCCTATATATATATATTGTCGTCCTATTCAGTACTCACATCTTGATATATATTTTCTGTTGATTTTGTCTTGTATTTCATTATACTGTCTCTTATAAAATTTGTCAATTCATATGGAACTGCTGTTGGCGTTTGTACTTGCTCATTTTTCTGACAGGATATCGTTGATATATTACAGATGATTTTGAGGCTGATTGTCCGACCTATTATGGGGTCGAGTCAGATGGAGTAGACCGTGGCTTGTTAGTAGAGCCACTAGACTTTGCACTCCTAGAGTAGTTAGTTTAGTTAGGCTTGTCTGGACTGCAATCTAGCTTCTTATTTTAGACTGTAGTAGCTTATATTTATTTTCCGTGACTCTGTGGTGTTGTGTATAGCTTTGGGCTTATGTGGATCTCGAACTTATTTTCTGCTTTCATCTATCATATTTCCTTTTCGTGCTATCTACCTTAGTTTTACTTTGTGATTGAGACTGTATTGCTATGTCACCTCCATTCGGAGTGTATATACTGTACAGGTACCTTTATACTGTTTAGTGTAGTTTTTGTAGACGACCTATACAGCGTTCTACTGCCGATTCTGCGGCATTGGCTGGACGTAACCACGTACTCGTGCCCCTAATTAGGGTGTGGATCGTGACACATTTTTGTGGTGGCCCATGCAGGTCAGAAGTCGCAATTAGTGCGATGTCGTAGTGGTGTTCGACTTAGAGTGCTGCTATGAGCCTGCTATATATTTAGAAGATATAGGCTATAGGCTAAGGTTACTCAATCACAATTAGGACTACTTGAGAAGATTCCTGGGATGACCCTTGAGAATCTTATTATAAACTATCTCAAAATTCGTTTCTGACAGTTTCTGTCTACTTCCTTGTTCATCGTTAAATTTGATTCTTGGTATTCATTATTGACTTGATTTTCTACCAAGATAACATTATGGGCTAGGTTGTCTCAGTCATGGAATTTGGAATCTTCTACAGCCATATTAGCTGGTTTGACGATGAGATAGAGTCGAATTTTGGATGTATTTCTCGGGTGTGGGAATTTAAAGTTTTCGCAGCCAAGCTAGCGGCAATGCAAAAATTTAGGTACCGTGATTCTAGAGATATGTACATTAGTTGCAGACTCTATGGATTATCGCAACCATACTTACTGGTGTGACGAGGATTCTGGTAACATGGTTCTGGATAGACGGGTATGATTATCAGATTGCAGAATAGATACCATATAGATGGTGCCCTAATATAATGGAGTAGAATATCAGTATGGATATTACTTGAGTATGATGGATTAGATAGAGGGAGCTAGGCCACCTGTAGCACAGCACCGTGCCCCGCACCATCAGAGGAATATACCCCAGAGGGGCAGGGCTTTTGCGCTGACAGTCGAGTAGACCGACGCTACGGGTGACGGATTAGCAGGTCTTTCCTTCCTGTTTTTCTTTCCATCTTGTTGTGTGATTCCATTAGTATCTGTTAGGATGTTTTATGCTGTCATAGATAGTATAGTGACCCTGATCAAGACCGTGATATCACGACCAGTATGACCACAATTTGCATGTTTTAGACATAGTTTTCTTGACCTTGATTGTTGAGGGTTTAACCTAGAAGGAGTATGGCCATCTTAATTTCGAGGACGAAAATTTTCTAAGTAGGGTAGATTTGTAACCACCACTTTTCTAAAATGAGAGTAATTTTGAACTTTTATAAAATTGATTATTTAATAATAGGTTTAAATCATGTTATTGATTTATTGATAATTTTAATTATTTTAATATAATTAAATTAGTGTTTTGTAATTTTGTTCTTTGGCTAGTGTAACCTTAAGGCTGCTTAGCCTATAGACTAACCATGACCATGGAGGCCTAACCCATGTGATTAGTTTAGCAAATTACCACTTTATCGGCTAAGGGTATTTTGGTTATTTTGTGACTTTTGAATTATTTAAGATTTTGATTAATTGGTAAATTTTAGATTATTTTAATAATATTTAAATTGATGTATTATAATTTTGGTCATTTTTCATATTTTAATATTTTAGGAATTTTTATATTTTAATATTGATTTTACGGGATTTATTTAGTCGGGTTTGAGTTTCGTTTCGTTCCGACTTGTGTTAGTGACCCGGGTATCTTAGACTCTAGACGGGACCCCAAGATTAGTTAGTCATGGTCCACAAATCCCACTAATTATGTTAGTGTCATTAGACTAATTCCACTTGCTTAGAATGGTTAAATTAGAAACTTAAACTTGACATTTTTGACCACAAACCTTGTCATGACTTAAGTTGACCCAAGGGAGACTTGTAGGGGCATCTTGGACATTTCACATAGGCCCATTAGGGCATTATGGACAGCCACCTATAGGGGAAGAGGTGTCCCTCTCTTTCATTTTACACTTGCCTCTCTTTTTCCCCAAATTTGTTCTTCCCCAAACTTGAGAGCTTCCCTCTTGATTTTGATCTCCAAATCCCTCCATTCTTCTTCCAATCTTTCACCATTTCTTCTCATTCAACCAAGGAGGAGGTGCTAGCAAGGATTGGGAGCAAGGAGCAAGGAAGGGTGTCCATTTTGGAGGAGCTTTCGTGTCGAAACCGTGTCCTTTGAGTGTATCATTGGGATCCCACTTCCAATAGGTATAACCATCTCTCTATTTCAATTTTTCTTGCATTTTAGTTAGATTTGAATCCATAGGATCCACCCCCATGCATGTACAACCATTAGATTTTAATTTGAGGCTCTTTGGAGTCCTCTTTAGGAAGTTTGAATAGGTTTGGTGTCCTACTTGTGGAGTTTCCAATATAGGACACCCCATGTGTTTGTGTTTATGTAAATAGGCTATTTGTGGTTTAATTTCAGTTTTAGGATGGTTAGAGAGTGGACTGATCTTAGTTAGGATGGTTAGAATAAGTTTTATTTAGATAGCTATGTTGGTATCCAAGTATCTTGGCCTACATGTGTTTCTTTTGTTCAAAACAACCCAAATTCGTCATAATTTTTATCCACGTTTTTAGTAGCCAGAGCAACTTAGAAATGCCATAACTTTTAGCTCAGAACTCCAATTAACCTCCCATGTTTTTTAAAAGAACCTTATCAAAGTTAGCTTTCCAAATATATATATTAATAGGCCAAATTCGTTCTAGAACTTTCTGTAGAATTGTTTGAGTGTCAGTTGTACGAAAGACAAATGCGTTTCGGTGTTTTCGCGATTACGGGAGCTTCCGGACACAAAAATGCGATCCGTTTGAAGTTTCGAAAAGCTAACACGAAGAGCTACAACATAATTTAATCCTAGAATTTAGTGAAGGCCCAATTGGTACAGTATTGATTTTAAGTAGAAGAGTGACTATGCGACGTAGGCATTTTGTGTAACCTATGAGCCTAGTATGGATATCATATGAATGTAGGTATCATAGGTTATCAACAATATGTATGATATAGTACATATATGTATATAGATATATATATATATATTATTGTTATGTAATATATGTTAGTATAGTGTGTGTGTGTGTTTGAATGAGATAAGGATGTGTGTGGTTAGTGGCGAGAAGTGAGATTGATAGGGGATATGTGCTAGTGTGTGTTTGATGTTCTATAAATGGTAGTGTAGTGTGTGTGTTGTGAAGGTGAGAGAGTTGGGAGGATCATGCCTTCCTATTTGACTTGAGGCTAGTGTGGTTTGTTGAGTGATTGTGTTTTGGTTGAGTGGTAGTGTGTTTGTATATAGATGTGTGTATGTGTGTTAGAAGAGAAGGGTGGTGGATTTGGTATATGTGTTTGTGTGTGTGTTAGTATTGGAGTGGAGAAGAATTTAAATGTTGTATGTATGGATATGTTAGTATGTTAGTGGTTATGATAGAATCTATGTAGAGGTTAGAGATATCTTAGAAGTTAGATAGTGATAGCTTGTATAAGTTAGATAATTAGTTGTGTTAGTCTATGTTATTGTTAGTTAGAGATGACATATGTTAGTTGGTTAGAGTTAGAGATGGATATATATACATATATGTTATGGTTAGATATTAGTTAGTGGATGTTAGTTGTGTTAGGTTTCTAAGTTAGAATAGATGGTTAGAAGTTATATGTTAGAGTTGATTAGTATCTTATTTTAGAGGTATAAGTTAGGATATAGAGTGATATCTTGAGATACCATAGTAGTATCTTAGGATATTTTGGGTATTTGTCTAGTACCTTAAGGTAATGTATTTACCTACAAGGTAAAGGGGACTTACCTACAAGGTATAGGGGGTTTACTTTATACTAAGGTATTAGCTACTAAGGTATTGTCTATCTAATAATTAGGGTGAATGGTTAGAGGCTAGATATTTAAGGTATTAGTATTAGAGGTTTAGGTTTTAGTTTCCAACCAAGGTAATGGTTTATCTTACCTTAAGGTAATGGGTTTACCTTATTACAAGGTAAGGTATTGGGTTTACCTAGATAACTAAGGTTAGAAATCTACGTTATTGGTTAGCTAGTAGCTTATGATAGATATTAGATATCAAAGATTGGTATCTTGGTAGTTAAGGTATTTATACCTAGACTAAGGTATTGGGTTTTCAACTAAGGTATTGATATTAGGATATCAATAGGACTAAGGTATATGGTATCTTGGGATAAGATATAGGTTGGTATCTTACTAGTATCTAGTATCTACGTTAGTTATCTTAGGATGTACATGAGTGGGTATCCTAAGATACAAATCAGTATCTTAGAGGATAAAAGTAGGATTTTGGGGTAATGTCTAAGAAGGGGTTTTGATTGTTAAGATGGAGTTAGAAATGAGTTGTCTTGGTAGGTAATGGTTAGATAAGGGTAGTTTAGTCTAGTTTTGACCCTCGTTGACCAAGAGTTGACTTTTCGACCAAAGTCAACTACGAGTCAACACTTTACCTAGAATTGACCCAAAACCAAACCAGAGTTGACCAGTTGACTGAAAGTCAACTGTTAGTCAACATTTGCCTAGTTTGACCAAAGGTTGACCTAGAGTTGACCAGTTAACCAAAAGTCAACTGTTAGTCAATCTTTGACCCAGATTGACGTAGTTTGACTTGGATTGACTTTCTGTGACCTTGTTTGTTCTAGTTTGGCTCAGTATGACCTAGTTTGACCTAGTTTAACTTAGACTTGCATATCATGATTTGATTAGCTTCTCTTTCATTATTAAACCCTGTTTTGACTATGATATCTCATCTTTATGTCTATGATTACTCTGAGAGTATGTTCACCTTATCAGCTCAGGACCGCAAGCGAGTACATTCACTGATAGTTTTTATTGTCTTGATATCTGTTATATCCGATTCAGTTGTAGTGTCTTACTCGATTTCCAGTCACGATAGTTCACGGACTAGTATATGTTGGATCATGACATGGGATGTTGTTCCTAGATTTTTATGGTATATTGGTACATATTCTGTCTTATTTCCATGTATTGGTATAGACATCGATTCCTAACGGGACTTGCTACCCTCTTATGGAATCCCGTCTCATGACATGTCATGTCCAGATCCATTATACTATTCAGAGATGGGGGAGTTATTAGTGGTTGTGTGATCAAAATTTCCATATTGTTTATAGCTATACCCTCGCCTCACGACGCCTCCAGCCGCCGTTCGCCCCCTCGACTTCCACCCCTCAGCCGGACACGTAGGTAACATTCCTTCCTCTGTGTCGTGCGTGTCTCAAACTGAGACACGAGACTCGCCTAGACTCAGGGGACTCGACTGTGGTGCTGGACACGTGTTAGCCGAGTCGTACGTGTCGTGCTGGGCACGGACACGTCGACTCTGTGTCAGATTCCAACTTCTCGTGTCCTGGACTGTATGGACACGAGACGAACTGTGAACTAGACTAATGGGTTTGGGCTTTGCTTAACGGGTAAAAACCCATTTAATTTCTAACCTAAATAAATTAAACTAAAACCCTATCCTAACAATCGGGCCAACTGGCCCACTGGCCAGCCCGAACAAGTTAAACCCCCCCCCCCCCCCCCCCGCGCTGTGCTGGGCTGAGTTCGAGCCCCCCCTTTTACAGTTTCTTTTTCTTTTCTTTTTCTTTTTCTTTTTTTCAGTTTTATATATATAATATTTATATATATGTATATATATATATTAGTATATATATATATGTATATATACTGTATTTTAGCAGTATTTTATATGTATGTATATATATTTTTATGCTTAAATAAATCTTATATATTCATTTGTATTTATATACATATATGTATATATGTATATATCTTCATATGTATATATATATTTATTATATATATATATATACAATATTACTATATGTATATATATGTACTTTTATAATTAAGTATTTTCCTTATATATATATATATATATATATATATATATATATATATATATATATATATATATATATATATATATATATATATATATGTACTTTTAGAACATATATATGTATATTTTCACTATGCATAATTTTACCATATTAAAATAATAATATTTATTTTGCACTATTACCAACTTGTATTTTATTGTATTTAAATTACTGCAACCATTTGATGTCCAAGCCTAGCATGGGTATTTGGGCTCAAATATGTTTTCACACATTCAAGACCTGTACAAGTCATATTGGACTTGATTCATGGCCTTTGGTCCTGTATTTGAACTTTGGTTCAAATTATATACATGGACAAAATACGCAGATAATTAAATTGTTGTGTACAATGCTGTTTTTGATTTTCTAAAAATACTTAGAGTGTTGCTAAAATTATGGAAAAATAGTTTTTAGATACTTTGTTAAGTTGATCAATTTAGTATAATTTTTGTATTATTTAAATTACTGTTTTGCCACTAGCTTGGCATATGAAACCAAAACTCACTTTCTGTATACTTAGGAAAACTGATTTTTATAAAATATTTTTACTGGTTAATAAATTCCAGAAAAATTATAATAAATTTCTATGATTAACAAGGATCACTTTGATACTTTACTTTAAGAAAAACTAGACTTTTTGCCTATCTTTAATATTGTTAAAACACAATAGTCTTTTGATTTATTTATTGATTAAATACGACTTGTAGCTTTTTATGTTATTTGCAGTTTTAGTCGTGTTGAACCCCATCCCTCACTAGTGTAAAGACCCTGGAAAGTTAGTTAACATAGTGTGTCACCCCCACATTGGTCTCCTAGTCCAAGTCATTATTTTGGCTAGGTGCCCAGTCACAAGTCGTGTCACACCAGTTTAGTGATCTAGTATTTTAGCTTAGTGTAAAAGCTAAGTTATTACATTTATTTCTACAGTGACGAGTTACTGGACATCCATAGCATCGTTATCGCAGCTTATTTTATTTTGCTTTGCTAGAGGCAAGTACTTTCTACGAACTTTACATGTTGTTACATAAATGAACTGCAAAACCCACCATGTTAAATGCTGACCCTTGGGGTAGCAAGTTAAAAATGTCACATGTTGTACTTTCCATTACTACCATGCTTAGAACAGTCTTGATGTATCTCTCACATGATTTAGAATATGGGATATGGGGAAACTGTTAGTAGCGTACGTGATCATGCCCCCCTACTCGTACGTACGTACCGAGCAAGGTTGACATTTTATGTATACCTTGTCGTAGGCACATCAGCTGTATTTGTACGTATGTACATCTATCACTTGTTTTACTTGTACGTATGTACATTTTATTTTGTACCTCGATACATTGTACATCTATTGACCGATCACGTACTTGCTACAGTTTTAAACATTACATATACATCTGTCTCTATGACACGTGTATCCTTGCCATGATAGACTATGTGATGCCATGCTTTCCAGTTATTCCTCTCATGTTCATTTCCATGTTTCATATGCTAGTTTGCTAGATTTAGTACTTGCTCCCGTCCTGACAGGATAACGTTGTAGGTGTCCTTACTGAGGAGGAGTTACTCTGCGACTCATACTATGGAGTTACGGCCGAGGATCCGGCTCTGCTTTACGAGGATGTTCCTGCAGGGAACCTCGCCTAGATGTCTTTGGTTTACTTAGACTTTTAAGACATGTATTAGGCTATATCATTTTGTAACTGGACATGTATCCAGTTTTATATTTCAGTTTACTTGTATTTGGACATCTTATTATATACGACTTTTGTGTTTGGAGCATTTATGATTCTTCTTCACTTATAGAACTGTTAGCACTTTTAGTCTTATCCTGTTGTCTCTAGAACAGCTTACTACGTTTTATCTCAGCGTAGGCTGGACATGCCTCGGCCTGGCCCAACAATTTGGGTAGCGGGTCGTGACAATACTGTACAGGTACCTTTATACTATTTAGTGTAGTTTTTGTAGACGACCTATACAGCATTCTACCGCCGATTCTGCGGCGTATGCTGGACGTAACCACGTACTCGTGCCCCTAATCAGGGTGCGGATCGTGACACCTATTGCCAGAGATATATGGGAGTCTCTGGAGAAACTGTATGAAGTAGACAAGAACATGAGCAAGATATTTGTGGTTGAAAAATATCACAAATGGCTCTTTGAGGACGAAAAGTCCATGCTGCCACAGGTAAAGGAATTCCTGAAGCTGCGACAGAAGTTGGAATACGAGGCGATACCCCTTCCCGACAAGTTTGTTGTTGGAGGGATTGTCTCAAAGCTCCCCGCTGGGTGGAGTAAGTTCTATGCAAATATACATAGGAAGAAGCTTGAGATCAGCCTTGAAGATCTCTTGCAGGAAATCTATGTTGAGGATCAGATACAGGCTCAACTAAAGGTGGTCGCACTGTCCAAGCAATTGGCTAACGCCAATCTGGTTCATACAAAGGAACCAAAGAAAAAGCATGCTTCTTCCCATAGTAAGAAGAAGGACCCAAACAATCTAAATGTGAAGGGTACTACCTTCAAGCAAAAGAAGGCTAAGTCTCAGATGCCTTGCTTCAAGTGTGGCAAGAAGGGCCACTTCAAGAGTGAATGTAAAGCAAAGACCAATCAATCAAAGCAAGGAGAGCCTAGCAAGGTATCTATGATCACTAACGTTGTTGCTATGATTGCACAGGTTGATGCGGTAGGGACTGACTCTGACTGGTGGGTAGACACTGGAGCCACCTGCGATGTCTGCTCTAGCAAGGAGTGGTTCACCACCTACACACCTACTTCTGAAGTGGTTATGGTGGTGAACCAGGCACAAGCTGAAGTGCTCGAGATTAGGACGGTGGTATTGAAACTGACTTCTGGCAAGTCTCTGATGCTTCAAGGCGTGAAGCACGTTCCTGCTATCGCCAAGAACCTGATCTTATGAGGCCTACTCTGCAACGCAGGCCTCAGAATGAACATCAATGCTGGCCAGATGGTGATGTCTATCAAGGGAACATATTTTAAAAAAGCTTTTTATACCGAAGGAATGTTCAAGATTCAGCTTGTAGATCAGTCCAATGTTATTAATGCAATTACTCCTTCTGCTTATACTTTTGAGTTGTGGCATAATAGACTAGGACATATTCATTGTAAACGAATAAACAGAATGTCTAGTCTAGGGCTTATCTCCAAGTATGGGGGTAAGGTAGAGAAATGTGAAGTTTGTGCTCAAACAAAGATCACAAGAAAACCCTTTCCTCGGGTTAATCGAAGTACAGATCTTCTGGAGTTAGTACACTCCGATATCTGTGACTTCAAACAGTTCTCTACAAAGGCCGGGATAAAGTATTTCATAACCTTCATCGATGACTTCTCTAAGTATGCGTTCGTCTATTTGCTGAAGGCTAAAGGCGAAGAATTCGAGAAGTTCAAGGAGTTCAGAGCCGAAGCTGAGCGACAGACTGGACAACAACTCAAAAGAATAAGAAGTGATCGAGGTGGGGAGTACAGGTCTCATGAATTCGCATCGTTCTGCAAAGAACATGGAATTGTCAATGAGACTACGGCTCCGTACTCTCCTCAATCAAACAGAGTAGCAGAGAGGAAGAACAGAACGTTAACAGAAATGATTAACTCAATGGTATTGACTGCGGGTCTTCCTAAGTGCTACTGGGGAGAAGCTGCATTAACGGCCACTTTTATTTTAAATAGAGTGCCTCATGCAACTTCAGACGTTACTCATCATGAACTCTGATTCAAGGTCAGACCTAACTTGAATGTCATTCGAGTGTGGGGGTGTCTGGCATATGTCAAGCTTCCAGATCTGAAGATTTAGAAGCTTGGAACAAGGAATACTAAGACGATCTTCTTGGGGTATGCCGAGAAGAGTGATGCTCGGAAATTTCTTGATATTGAGTCAAATTATATCATTGAATCTCGCGACGCAGAATATTTTGAAGACAAATTTACAAGGCACAAGAATATTGTTCTTGCAGATATACCGGAGAACAATGAGGGTGCGCAGAAAACTGAAGTCTTCAATGAAGATGTGGTCCAAGAAGATGTTGTTGTTGAAACAACGATTGAACCAGAACAAGCTGAGCCGTCAGCTAAGCGTGTGAGGAGGCCGAAGGACTTCGAAAGTGACTTTGTCACCTATCATATGGAAGCAGATCCGCTTACCTGTGATGAGGCGATGAAGACCAGCGACGCAGTTTTCTGGAAGGATGCGATTGAAAATGAAATTGATTCCATCACCTCAAATAACACTTAGGTGTTGGTTGATCTTCCTGAAGGAGCAAAACCCATCGGATGCAAATGGATCTTCAAGAAGAAGATGAAAGCAGATGAAACTATTAACAAGTTCAAGGCTAGGTTGGTAGCCAAGGGGTTTTCTCAGAAGCAGGGAATTGACTACTTTGACACGTATGCTCCAGTAGCCCGGATGACCACCATCAGAATGTTGATTGCTCTCGCAGTAATACATAAGATGGTGATACATCAGATGGATGTGAAAACGACTTTCCTAAATGGTGAGCTGACCGAAGAGATTTACATGCAACAGCCAGACGGATTTGTCGTCAAGGGTCTTGAAGACAAAGTCTGCAAGTTGGTGAAATCTTTGTACGATCTTAAACAGGCTCCCAAGATGTGGCATAAGAAACTTGACAAAGTTATAAGGTCAAATGGCTATATGGTCAGCGAGACGGACAAGTGTGTTTACAAAAAGTTCGCTGATGGAAGAGGTGTGATCGTTTGTCTGTACATGGACGACATGCTTATCCTAGGTACGGATATGGATTGTGTCACGAAGACAAAAAAATTTATCTCGAGCAAGTTCAGTATGAAGGACTTGGGGGAAGCTGATGTGATCTTAGGGATCAAGATCATCCGGACAGACACTGGACTAGCGCTGTCACAGTCTCATTATATTGAGAAAATGATCACTCGTTATGGGTATCGGGATCTTCCAGGGATCGATACGTTGTATAGGTGTGATCTGGAGCCGAAGCCTAATTCAGGGGAAAGCGTCAGGCAGTTGGAGTATGCAAGCGTAATCGAAAGTTTGATATATGCTACTACTGCCACAAGGCCTGACATAGCTTTCGTCATGAAAATGCTGAGTCGTTTCACAAGCAACCCAGGTGTTGAAACTGGAAAGCTGTGAAACGGGTCATGAGATATCTCAAGAAGACTCAAACATATGCACTGTACTGCAGCAGAGATCCGCCGGTAGTGGACGGCTTCAGTGATGCCAGCTAGTGCTCAGAGGTGGAGAGCAAGAGGTCCACAGGTGGATTCATTTTCCCAATGGGTTGAGCTGCTATATCGTGGAAGTCGAAGAAGCAGTCTATGTTCTCACGGTCATCCATGGAATCTAAGTTCTTTGCACTTGATACCGCAGCCGAGAAAGTAGAATGGCTTCGGAAGCTCATGTATGATCTTCCAGTGGTTGGGGCACAAATACCGGCGATACCGATATACTCCGACAACCAGGCGACTACGACGGTGGCATCAAATGACCTCTTCAACAGAAAGAAGAGGACTGTGCGGTTGAATCACAGGGCAGTACATGATCTTATCAAGAGATGTGTTATTGCAGTGATTGATGTTCGGAGTCAGGAGAACCTGGCGGATCCGTTCACCAAGGGCCTCAAGCGCCAGCTGGTCGATGACACAGCTTGTAAAATGGGCTTGAAGGTATTCTGATATTGTATTATTGTATTCCTACCATAAAATTTTATGCTAATAGTTCAAAGAGAAATCTACTAGGCATCTAGCTTTTGGTTCAAGGAAGGACCACTAATCGGAAGAATATCAGGAACTGTGGGTACATATTCTATTGGACATGGAGAGGTTACTGACCTACAACCACTGTTGTCTACTGTTGTTTTCTGCGAAAAACGGATCATGTGGGAAGGTTGGCTTAAATGCCTTAATGAGTTCTCAGGCAAAGTGAATGCCTGGTATGCTTTACAGGAAGCACGGTAGAACAGCACTACAAGGAGTAAAATTTCATGCTACTGTGGGGTGACTCCACCATGAGGTTCCCAGGCATGGGGTAATGCCTCGGCTTTGCTAGCCAAGTCACAACGGCGTAGTACCACAAATAGGCAGTTAGCCTAATGATGTATGTTAAAATAAAGAGGGGTGTAGTCAGCACTACAAAGAGAAGGAGTTCCTCATGTTACAGTGGCACGAAACCACAATGAGGTACCAGGTTAGGGATAAAGCATCGGCCTTGCAAGCCATGTCGTTGCGACGTAACACTGCAAGGGAGCCTAAGGCTTCATGCTGGGTAGTTTGGCACTAAAAATAGGCAGTTGCCTCATGCTACAGTAGTATGACACTACGATGACGTTCTCGTTACGGGGTAAGGCATCGGCTTTAAGTCATGTCATAGCGGCGTAGCACCGCAAGGGAAGCGCAAAGCGCTTCATGCCATGTCTCTTTATAATGAACTCACCTATAGTGTATGGACAAAGATATATCAGGCCGTCTCTTGAGGGTAAACTTGTAGACGCCCAAAATTATACACTGAAATCAGGCTGGCACAGGGCCTTTAATGTGTAGCCAGAAGTACATATAACTGCATTATGTGAGTGGAAAGAATTTCAGCTATGATGCAGAATTCAAGGCTTAGTCCATTCTTGTATTATAGTCTGTTGTTTGACCCATGCGAAAAGTTTCGAGTCGTCAACGACATCTCTCCTAATGCATGATGGACAGTTAATGTAGGGAACACTTATACCCATATATAGAGATATGTGAAAGATTGTTGGGGTTTTGGCATTTATATTGTGAATTTTAGTCCCACATCGGCTAGGCCAAAGGAGTTGTATCTCTATATATTAGCTATGCTAGTTTAGAGATGCACATGTGGTGTGGAGGTGCACATGGGTGTGCCATGTGGGATTATTTTTCTAATGAAAAAAGGCTAAATCAACAATTGAAAGCATTCATGCTTTTTGCTCTTGGAAAATTTATTTACATGTGAGCTAAGCCCCGTAGGGACTTAGCGACTCGGACTCAGGCTCATGATGCGTAATGTGGCATTTTGTTGGCGCACTTTGCACTTAGCACGTCAGCATCGTCGCTAGGCGCATAGTGCACTTAAGTTGCGCTCGTTGCGTGGCCAGGCGCGCTGCCAGGTTGCGCTGCCTGGTTCCGCAGGCCAGGTTGCGCGGCCAGGTTGCGCGGTCCAGGTTGTGCGGCCCAGGTTGCGCGACCAGGTGCGCGTCCAGTGGCGTGCCCAGTTGCGCGCTCAGTTGCGCGCAGGTGGCACAGTGCGTGTACTGTGCGCAGTGTGCAGGGCGCGTGGGGTGCGCGAGTGGCGCAACTTGTTTCAGATCGTGCCTGTGCATGATCTGAGCGGTTACTGCACGTTCAGAGTGGTTATTAGCACGTCCCGAATGTTGTGCTAACCGAGCAGTTGCTACTCGGACATATAAAAGGTCTCTTCTCTCTCACAGGCAAGATACACAGAAGATATTCAGAGAATTACAAAAGTTTACAAGTGTTTCTTAACATAAGTAAATAGAGCCTGACAGAGAGAAGAGAAGTTATGCGCCAGCGTTGCTTTTGCACGGGAGTCCGTGTACGATCCGAGGAGTCAGAATAGCAGAAGTGTTCCAAAGTTCTCCGACGAACTTGCTGGTTCCTGGAAGCTATTCGTGTGGGACGAATATAGCTTTGTGCAACGGTGATCATTCACCCCAGCAGGCCATCTTCCATCTTTCGCCTGTCATCTTCTTCACTGCTCTGGATTACGAAATCTTTTTATAGATTCTCGTAATATCATGTGCTGCTGTAACGAGATCTTCTTAGATCTTCGTTAAACTTGTATAACCTTCCTAAAAGTGTTGCGTTGGAACATTATTCTTACAATTGTTTCATCTTCTCAGTTTTCCATCGAAAAATTGTGTCCCGGCACTAACATTAACTACTCACACGTCTTCTTTATTAATCCCGGCCCTAAGTGTTCTTGCTGTGACAGCACACTGCTGCTTCCAAGCATTCCTTAGCATATAGCTTTGTAGTTTGATGCAGAGATATTTGAATTGTGAGAAGAAGAAAAAATACATCTGATTCACTTGGTTTGGTCTGGTGTATACTATATGATATATTATGCACATCCATGTATTATATAGTCCTACGTCCAACATGTTTGCTGAGTGTTTGTTTCCCTCAAATTTTTTTTTTTTGGCTTGGCTTGAAAAACCCATGCACGATCTAGCCCGGTCTGGACCGACACGAAGCCCATTGTGCAGTGGACTATGTGTCAAACTGGACTCAGATTTGCACACTTAAATTCGACCCGGCCTACTAAATTGTATGGGCCTAAGAGGCCCGGCCCAGGTCCGGCCTGGTCCACCCAAATTCAGACCAGGCCGGCCCGGCCCATTTGACACTGTATGTGATATATGATATGGGTAAGAGAGACTTCATCTTATGTTGTACAGGGTAGTCATGGTAACTAACTCAATATTATTCAACAAACTAATATATGAGAAAATAATCAAAGTAATTCAATACTATCCAAAAGACTACAAAAATAACTCAATATCGACTCAAGCCTAAGAAAACCAAAATGGCTCAAACTCATTATCTCACGTCTAGCATATCCAGATAAAAAGAAACCTAAAAATACACAATTACCACAACATCCCTAATAAAAAAGAAAACCACAATATATATATATATATATATATATATATATATATATATATATATATATATATATATATATATATATATATACCCAAACGAAACAAAAAACAACCACCACCTAAATATATGAGCAAAAAAAACTCAAAATATCATGATATTAACCAACAAAATAACATACCCAATGAAAGCACACATAGAACAAATCAATATTACTGCAACACAAGATGAATAAAAAATGCAAAATAAAATCAATAATGTATAATCAAATGGGAAGAGAAACTCATAAAAAATGAGTTTTCATTACCATTACCCTGACTGCAGCATCCGCACCCACCATTCCGTTTGTTAAGAGGAGGGGCTGGAAGATAATTTTACAGGGAGGAAGGAGGTCATGTGTCGTTATCTCAAATGCTGATTGGTGGAACTTTGGATAATTCTGTGTAGTAATATTCAGTAAATTATTGTAAAAACAATATAAATTCCAAGGGGCACAACTACACACCCTAGGGACCAGGTGGCTACACCAGTGTCCACATGGACCCCAAGATCGTAAATTCTACACAAGACTACATTTTAGCGCTTATTCCCAAACCGCCTAGGGAAACCGACACGTGAATCGATGCCACGTATCAGTTTTCTATTAGCCGGAGTTAGCGAGGGGGGGGGGCAAGAGTTTTTTTTTCATCCAATCACGTGTTGACACGTGTTAGGCACTTTTTTTTTTGGGTCCAAATTTTCGGGCTGGCAGGACTTTTTCTTAAATTGTAGGCAATGCACAGGATTAGGATAACGAATAGGATGTGTCCGAGCTCTCTAGTCTAGTGGTATTGGAGCGGACATCCGGAGGAGTCGGCAAGGTTCGAGCCCCTCAATCGTGTGTGTGCGTGGGAAACTTATATAGCATTGTGACTCTAGAAAACAATAATAATTAATACATGAAAAAGTGCATCGAATTTTAAATATGTATATATCAAAATCAATTCAACTTCCTAAGTCTTCAATCAGGAAAATAATGTCATTTTACATATTTATCTAGAATCTAATCAGAAAAAGATCATCAAACTTTGCAACCCATTGACAATTTGGTGCTTGGTACAGGCTACAGAAATCCACTGGGGGTTTTGGGGACAACGTTTCCATTTTTTTTTTTAGTATAATAATATAATATTATATTAAAGGAAATTTGAGCTCACTTGTAAAAGGAAATTTGTAAAAGGGAATTTGTAAAACAGAAATCCACTGGGGGTACAGGCAGAAGATGTTATCTTTCCTTCTTTTTTTCCAATTTGTAAAAGGAAATTTGAGCTCACTTGCTTATTAGTCCTTTCTGACTTTTTTTGATAGACCTGAGTTTCTTTCTTCTCTAGATATTCATGTTAATATTAGATCTCACTCATCTTTATACGAAGGAGGATGAAGGTGAAGAACGGGAGTAGGGAAGTTGTTAGATTTCTTTTTACTAGACTTAAGTTTGTTTGATATTATGTGTGTGGTTTTAGTTATTAGAATATTCATGTAATTTTTTCACAAGTAAAAATTCTTATCATATTTAACTTTGTGGATGAGACAAGAGGGTTATGAGTTGTTGCTTGGTTTATCTAATATCCCTATTTTAGATCTTTTATGCCACAATCGTAAATTCGAGTATTAGTTTATTGGTAGGCCGTGTAATTACCTCCTTTGGTTCGCGGAAAAGAAATGAAAGATTTTCTCTTTCATTTTCTTTGAAAAATTATAATTTTTATTAATTTTTCTGTCAAGTGTTTAGAAAGTTAAAATTGGAGCTGATAAAGTGAAATCGTGGAGTAAATTGGAGGACTATTTTTTTTTCTTTTTTTTTGGGAAATCAATTTTTTTATGTTTATTTTCTTTGTCATCTGACTAGAGAAAAAATAATTTTTCTTTTTTAATTAACCAAACGTTGTCTTTTTTATATGGGGTTTTTGAGCAAATAATCCTATTAATAACTTGTATTTTTAGTGATAATCCCACTTTGTTTATAATTAAGAGAACCATATTTTGGATGGACCGTCATCTATCTGTTAAACTAGAAACATAAATTTTTTAATAAAATATGTGACCAGTTAAATTACTTAACTGCCCCTTCATTTAGTAGAACCTAACCACCATCTTTTATTCTTCTTTCTCAATTGAGAGAGAGAGAGAGAAGCCATCATCTTTTGGTCTTCTTTCTTAAATGAGAGAGGAGAACGGTGAAACTTTATTATAAGTGGCAGAAAATCAGTAAGTATCTATTCTTTAGTTTTCTTATATTGTACATGTTACTTGGCGTGTGTGTGGAGCATGCGGTAGACGTCAACATGGACAATGTCCTGGACATCATAGAGGTGGTCGGGGTCCCGTCGGAAGGACTGTGGCTTTGAATCACCGGCCTTGTCATCGATCTATATATTTTCTCTTTTGAAAATTATGGCTTTCTTTAGAGTTTGGGAGGGGGATCCCATGGAACGATCAACAACTAGGTCGACACTGGCTGGAAAAGAAGTAAAATTTTCAATAATATCCTTTTTTGACGAAATGATGCTTTAAATTTTGTGCATGCACACTGATTCTCTTGGGGGTTTTTAAAGTTGTCAATACCTGTGATAGAAGCCTATACCTTTTTCATTTTTCTCGTTGACATGCATTTTCGTTCCCTTTGGGATCCTTCCTAGCTAGTTGTTTATCATAGAAGGAGAAGAAAGTAAAAAAAAAAAAATAGTAGTATAGACTATTGTAAGACCCAGCTAGTTTGGAAGTGTAGTTTGGAAGTAGTGCATACTATTGTGTCCTATTTTTTTTTCTTGTTGACGACATACATGTATATTTTTTCTTTATCTTCTTAATTATTTTTTTTTATATACACATGGTCACGAATATGAATTAACATCTTCTAGAACTCTTCATCGATTTGTATAATCTATTTAGTTAATAGCTTTAATAATTCATTTTTTTACAGCAACGATGAAAATGTTTATACTGATGGTGACTTGGATAGCTACAACTACACATGCCAATTTGGTTGAGAATGAAATGGTTCATAGTCAGGCTGATGTCAGTACATATGAAATCTTGAAATCTTGATAAATAGTTTCATAGGAATGTTGGTCTCGATGATGTTGAGGATGAGAATGAACCTGAACCTGAACCTGGGCCGGTTAATCCTGAAGATCAAGATTATCATTGTCACGACCCGATCCCAAATAATTGGGTCGAACCGGATCATGCCCAGCCTGCACCGTTGTTGAGACGGAGGCAGTAAGCTGTTCAGTAATACAAGTGGAAATTGTTCTGAAATGAAATAACAGAATTTGAAATTTAAACATCAATGCAGAAAAGAAAATCTATCTATCGGCCGGATCATCGGCCTCAGTCCCAACGTCCTCCTGTGGGGACTCTGGCAGCACAACTGGGTACAACACAGGGTCGTAGTAGCTGCGGATTAACAGCTCAGCATCCTCAATGTCCCCCAAAAATGTATCTCCAGTCAGGAGGGAGCAAAGTACAATTCATGCTAATTCAACAGTTAAATTAAATAACAGAATCATGCAGTTCTAAACAGTTTTAAATATGAAACAGTTTGCAACAGTAAAACAGTGTGATTTGAACAGGCAACGAAATATGACCGGCTTAGGTTTGTTACAGTAAGGATAGGGGTTTTGTTACAGTATGGTCATACTCATTACACTATTCCCCCAGTCCCCAGTAGTTACAGTGCTCTCAGAGAGAGTTTCGTGTTTGCATCGTGGTTTAGACTTGCAGTAAAGCAATTAAATAAATAATTGTAAACTAACATAAACTATACTTGCCTCAAAGGAAATGACTGGAGAGGTAGAAGACTTCGAGACAGGTAATTAGAGTCGTCCTCGAATTCCTACATTCGAGAAATAGACTCAGATTTCAAGTTTACCAATCTAGCTACGCTAGTTGAAATCTCTTTTTGCGTCCTAATCCAATTTTAATTCTTTAATTAACCAAACACAGAAAATACGGTTATTAGTGCGTTGATTTAATACGAGAGAAAAAGATCGTTTTAAACTTTTGAATTCGGAAAACTCGTCGATGCCAGATTAATTAATGAAAACTTGGCATCTTTATAGTTTATAAATATAAAGCTAATTTTTCTTATTTAGTGAGAAATACATGATTTTTAATTAATAATAAACTTGTCAATTTTAGGTGAGAAAATGCCACGCCCCGCTCCCGTAGGAGCGATCGTCCTCGCTAAGGCGTGATGCCGCACGGGCCTAGGTTACGCCCGTGCAAGGCCAAGTCCAGAAACGGCCGATTTGAGTTCTAGGCCACAGAGTCGCACAGAGTGTCCCCATTTGCAGCGGAATATAAATGAACACAATTGAAGCGAAACCAAATTCTTTATTGATATTCAACAAGTTTACAAGCGGCACTAGGCCGATATTACAAGTCGCTCAAGCTCTCTCTCTCTGAAACATAAAAGGCGTGCCAAGTGGCTTACAAGATGGAATAATTCATGGTGATGTTCCGATACATTATGTCCCGTATATGGTGCTCCAGCTCCTTGCAACGCTCCAAGGCCCAGAGATAGCTCCGCGCCTTAGCACGTTCGATTGAAGCTCCGCACCCGCCGGCGTCTCCTGCATCCTGCAAGTAGACTGTGGGGTTATCAGTACATTGTTATGCACTGGTGGGGAGGCTAGCTCGCCCATAATCACTATCATTACCGAACACGTTCCATTTACTTGTGTGCATCTCTATCATTCATTGTCTTTCTAATCTTGCCTTAGGGTCATTTATATGGCATATGATATAACCTATCCCGTGTTACCGATTTCAAGTGTCGCATGGAAATACATGCACAACTTACCCATACTTACCGTCCGGCCTTCCCTGTTCAGAGCAAACCAAGTTAGACAACAGTTCATGTGTAATAACATAACGTAGACGCATTCTTTAACTCATTTGTACTCATTATCATTTTGGAGTGGCACATTTCAAGTCATTCAGTAGGCACTTGTTCATTTAACTTTTAACTTAGACTACTCTGATTTCAATGCAAGGACTTGCACGTGGATTGCCACCAGCAAAGCCCACTTAATCTATATGCATCGGTCGCTGGCACCACAAGCCATCCTGGACTTTCTTCTTGGTATTTTCCTCACCTATCATGCTGTGCGGCTGGTACACCCTGATAGTATCTTGAAAATACCCCGCACTTACGTCTCTTGGTGCCCAAGCCCACACCCAAGCAGCCCGTAAGCCCCTTTTGGATCCGCCTAGGCCGGCATATCCCCCCTTTGATCATGCCGCGGAATCCCCTTTCACGGTCACAGCATATGCCACCCCTCGCTCGTGCCGTTGTCCACGACCATTTCGTATTTTATTATCATTTTAACTTAATGGCTGTCTTTGAGCCTTAGGCTAACCCTTAGCCTTCTTACGTTATCGACCAGGTTGGCGTCCGTGCAGCGCGGGTAGCGAGCCCCGATGCACGTGCCCGTCACACCTGTCGCTAATCCTTCTTTCTTTTCTTATCTTTTCAAGTTTCCTTTCCTTTTCTTTCTTTCTTTCACTTGTTCATTAGTTCATCGATTCATTCACGTATTCATTCGTTGATTCACTTATTCGTTTGCTCTTTCATTTATACATTACACGACTCCTCGTGTGGGAGTCGCCTTGGCGACCCATCGGTCCCATAGCCTTTCAATGTTGCTATAATCTACACGGTGCGACTATATTGATAGTCTTTCCGTTTCATTGTTGTAACCCATTCATTGTTTGATTGTTTGGACGTATAGGGAGCATCAACGTAGGCTTGTGCCGTAGCACGAGCATGGAGCGCGGGCGAGAGTTCTCGTATTTTCTATGTTACTTTCCATATTCTATACAAGCAAACAAGTTGGGATTATTCCCTTAGCTAGGTGCGTTGGGTCATTTATTAGCATGCAAGATGTTATCGCCTAGCGATTCTCGTGTTTGTGTCCGCATTATTATGTGCATAGGCAAAGCAAAGACGGGTTCATCGGAGCCACCCACCTTAGCGATGTTCGTATCGGCCGAGCGATATTCCGAGCGCGCCTTTGAAAGTCTAAGTCTGGATTCATCCTGTCGGGCCAATGTAAGCCTTGCATCGATTCGCATCGATACTTCATCGGGACGAAGCAACTCTTCGGGTCAACGGCTCGTTTGAGTCGTTGCACTTGCCGTTTGGAATCGGCGTTCCGCTAGGGCGGAGCGGGTCACTACATAATACACCACTCAAAACAAGTCTCGTCCTCGAGACTTTCCTGAGTGCAGGTCATCCTACCATTCCTTAACTCGGATCGTGTACATACCTTAGACAATTTCCTATGCATCGTCGTTCGATGGCATCGAACGACACTCAGTTTCTTTCTAAGTTCCGTGTCGTATACGTTTTGGTCGATTTTTATTGAATAGCTTCTCGTTCATTTTAGACTTGATGTTATCTTTCCAATTCAAGCGTTTCTTCGTATTGGTTTCTATTTCTTCGTGTCATGGGACTGGAGTGGTTGCACAAGGCACGCTGGATTTTGCCAAATGCGTGGGTCGTAATTGAGGCAACTCACTTTCGTTTACCTCAATTATCGGGATCACTCGATTCGCTTCTCAAGCGTTTTCGTCTATGAAATCATTATGACTTCTTCTTAGCGGAGTCGACCAAGTCTACGAAATTTCCGTCCGATTCAAGACCAAGAACGACACCATCGTCGAGCATAACTTCCTATCGATGGTTCAATTCGTTGCACCAACTTTTAACTAGCACGATTTTACGTTCACGACACTCGTTCACTCCCCAAGTCGTGCTAGAACTCAGCGTATCACTTGGTTGGATCGTGCACGCATTTCAGGCGTCCCCAAAATACATGCATTCAGCCAAGCCGCAGGATAGTGAGTTTGTCATTCTCACTCGAGTCGCATCGTGCACATACTCAAGCGTTCCTGAGATATATGCATATCAGCCGAGTCTCGTGAGCAGGGTTTCCTACTCTTGATCCACTCTTTCAATCCATGTCAATCCTCAAGCTCAATCCTTTGTTTGCAACTCTTGCAATAGGGGCGTCTCGCCTATCCGCTAGGCCAATTCTCAAGGCTAAGTCAATGTCAGAATTGGAATCATAGTTCCCCAACAATAATGCCAACACTGACCCCAATCCTAGGGTCAAACCAAAGTCGATAGTACGGGATTTTCTACCCAAGCTCGCGTCACTCTGATTTCTAAACATCGAGCATGATCGCCTATTTCACATCAAGAAATTCGTTGCGCAGCGCAACGAATTCGAATCCATTCAGTTTACCAATTCTAACCAATACGTGTATTCGATCACGAGGTCGTCTAGCTCGACAATACGTTGCGCCCCAATCTCACGCGAGTCTGATTATCCACGGTGGTTCATGAATCACCATGCAACGCTCCCGCGGAATAATCATTCTCATCGGGGCGAACTCTTGTTTGAGTTTAGACTAACTTATTCTCGATACGCGGATTGGACCTACTCAATCCTCAAATTCAACCGACAAGCACACCAAATCGTTCTCAAGTCACCTTCACGTCAAACCACAAGTCAAAACAATCAAATTGTCACGTCGTGCAAGTTCGATCACCCCCACTGTATGAATTACCATACCAGCGCTCACGCGGGGTGATCGCCCTAATCGGCGCGACGCATGTACGAGGCTGGAGTTGCACTCGCATAAGACAAGAATGTCAACGTTGGGGTTTTCGTCGAAGAAATCCAAACACTTCATTTTCATCCAAGCTGCGATCTCTATTCGACAGTCCGACCGTACTTCATTCAACCAGAAAATCCTCGAGCCACGTCTATATTTTCCTCGACGCATTTTAATATCCCGAGTATAGCATCCAACGGAACAATGACATTTGTACGATCGTCATTCGCCGAGTCAGAGTACCCCCGAGTTATCGCATATCGATCTTTGATACGCCTCAATACCATCGACGATATGCGTAACCTGACGATCTTCCTTTGCAACCAATTTCGTGTCATGCGACGATGCCGTTGTCCGAGTTGGATATTCCACCATTTCATTTAATATTCAAGATCAAGTTCATCTGCTATTCCTCGAGCTCGTTTCAAGATCGTTGTTCAAGATTCAAGTCACATTTCATTTGTATCAATCCGAAATCGTACGTGCGATGCTCTAAGTTTCCTCGATCAAGACCGTTTATTTCCATTCGACGTTCCGAGTCGTTTTCTAACATGCGTTACCCATTCACATACACCACTCGGGTTCAAGCCATACGGTCTAATCTTCAATCACGTTTGCGCCACGCGCTAAGACGTCTTATCGATTCGTTCAACGGATCGCTAGCGTAGTCGTTCGCGCCGTTGCGACACATTAAGTCGTTCGCAATAATCCTCAAGGTCCAAATCGATCCTTCGAGTGCGCCTAAGCGTTAACTCGATAACGTTCCTATCGATACACACTCAAAGTGTATCTCCGTTCTCGATCGAGCGATACGTTGATATCGCTCGCAACCCGATGGCACCCAAGAGTCGAGGTGCGCGACACGCGGACTAAGTTGTACCGCTTAACCATCCCGTTCGGACCACATTCAAGTTTGCACGCTCACTTATTCTCGTTTGCAACTCGTTTGCACCAAAAGGTCTAGGTGCGCGATACTCCGCACAACTTAGCCAAAAGGCTGCGTGCAAAACCATCCCGTTCGAATAATACTCCGGTCTCGTGTACCCGTTTGCTATCGTCAACGTAAGCCTATTCAAGCATGCCTCGCGTTTGCTAACTCTTAGCATTTAGTTTTCGTCCGACTCGAGTCCGTCGTGGTTCGGCACAAAGGCCATCGCCTATCAAGTCCGTCGTAGTGGCACAAAGGCCATCGCCTATCAAGTCCGTCGTAGTGGCACAAAGGCCATCGCCTATCGGTCCCGTGCAACCGAGTACTCGTACGAGCTTTCGCAATATTAGACTTATTGTATGGAACATCCCAATGCACAACGAGAGAGAGCATACACTTCTTTTGTTTCCAACGCGAGCTTTCAAAACTGAGAGAATCGAAATGATGTCCAAGGACGTAAAGCCGTGCTCTGATACCAATCTGTCACGCCCCGCTCCCGTAGGAGCGATCGTCCTCGCTAAGGCGTGATGCCGCACGGGCCTAGGTTGCGCCCGTGCAAGGCCAAGTCCAGAAACGGCCGATTTGAGTTCTAGGCCACAGAGTCGCACAGAGTGTCCCCATTTGCAGCGGAATATAAATGAACACAATTGAAGCGAAACCAAATTCTTTATTGATATTCAACAAGTTTACAAGCGGCGCTAGGCCGATATTACAAGTCGCTCAAGCTCTCTCTCTCTGAAACATAAAAGGCGTGCCAAGTGGCTTACAAGATGGAATAATTCATGGCGATGTTCCGATACATTATGTCCCGTATATGGTGCTCCAGCTCCTTGCAACGCTCCAAGGCCCAGAGATAGCTCCGCGCCTTAGCACGTTCGATTGAAGCTCCGCACCCGCCGGCGTCTCCTGCATTCTGCAAGTAGACTGTGGGGTTATCAGTACATTGTTATGCACTGGTGGGGAGGCTAGCTCGCCCATAATCACTATCATTACCGAACACGTTCCATTTACTTGTGTGCATCTCTATCATTCATTGTCTTTCTAATCTTGCCTTAGGGTCATTTACATGGCATATGATATAACCTATCCCGTGTTACCGATTTTAAGTGTCGCATGGAAATACATGCACAACTTACCCATACTTACCGTCCGGCCTTTCCTGTTCAGAGCAAACCAAGTTAGACAACAGTTCATGTGTAATAACATAACGTAGACGCATTCTTTAACTCATTTGTACTCATTATCATTTTGGAGTGGCACATTTCAAGTCATTCAGTAGGCACTTGTTCATTTAACTTTTAACTTAGACTACTCTGATTTCAATGCAAGGACTTGCATGTGGATTGCCACCAGCAAAGCCCACTTAATCTATATGCATCGGTCGCTGGCACCACAAGCCATCCTGGACTTTCTCCTTGGTATTTTCCTCACCTATCATGCTGTGCGGCTGGTACACCCTGATAGTATCTTGAAAATACCCCGCACTTACGTCTCTTGGTGCCCAAGCCCGCACCCAAGCAGCCCGTAAGCCCCTTTTGGATCCGCCTAGGCCGGCATATCCCCCCTATGATCATGCCGCGGAATCCCCTTTCACGGTCACAGCATACGCCACCCCTCGCTCGTGCTGTTGTCCACGACCATTTCGTATTTTATTATCATTTTAACTTAATGGCTGTCTTTGAGCCTTAGGCTAACCCTTAGCCTTCTTACGTTATCGACCAGGTTGGCGTCCGTGCAGCGCGGGTAGCGAGCCCCGATGCACGTGCCCATCACACCTGTCGCTAATCCTTCTTTCTTTTCTTATCTTTTCAAGTTTCCTTTCCTTTTCTTTCTTTCTTTCACTTGTTCATTAGTTCATCGATTCATTCACGTATTCATTCGTTGATTCACTTATTCGTTTGCTCTTTCATTTATACATTACACGACTCCTCGTGTGGGAGTCGCCTTGGCGACCCATCGGTCCCATAGCCTTTCAATGTTGCTATAATCTACACGGTGCGACTATATTGATAGTCTTTCCGTTTCATTGTTGTAACCCATTCATTGTTTGATTGTTTGGACGTATAGGGAGCATCAACGTAGGCTTGTGCCGTAGCACGAGCATGGAGCGCGGGCGAGAGTTCTCGTATTTTCCATGTTACTTTCCATATTCTATACAAGCAAATAAGTTGGGATTATTCCCTTAGCTAGGTGCGTTGGGTCATTTATTAGCATGCAAGATGTTATCGCCTAGCGATTCTCGTGTTTGTGTCCGCATTATTATGTGCATAGGCTAAGCAAAGACGGGTTCATCGGAGCCACCCACCTTAGCGATGTTCGCATCGGCCGAGCGATATTCCGAGCGCGCCTTTGAAAGTCTAAGTCTGGATTCATCCTGTCGGGCCAATGTAAGCCTTGCATCGATTCGCATCGATACTTCATCGGGACGAAGCAACTCTTCGGGTCGACGGCTCGTTTGAGTCGTTGCACTTGCCGTTTGGAATCGGCGTTCCGCTAGGGCGGAGCGGGTCACTACAGAAAATATTAATTAATTTTATACGAAAATACTTTTTAGCCAATTTAATGTTAAATAGAAAAACTCGCAAAACCAAAAATGACAAGAAAATCTAAGCTATCCATCACAGTTACAGACCACAGCCAGCTAGGCTTATGCCCATTACAATTTATTTACATAAATTGAAATAAGATAAATCGCCGTTAGTCCTAAACTGAAATATTAAATAAAATATAAACAGAAATAAATAATAAAAATAAAGATAAATATGGAGTCTCAGATATGGTCCAATCCTCATCTTGGCTAATGCCTCAACGTCCGGGCGGGACCGGTTTCGTTTGCACTTAACCGGGTCCATTGACCGATACGGTCGTCACCCAAAATCAAATATCGAAATAAAATCCGAAAATTATTTTAAATTCATTTTTAAAATAATCCAGGATTTACGGAAAAATCCGGCAGCATCTCCTCTATTTTTGGTCAACCCAAAAACTGGAAAATGGCGCCGATAATTTCCTGCAAATCCCAAACCAGGGAAAAACCCGAATTTATATATATATGAAATCCACAACCAATCCACAGAATAATCGGAACGACCCGAAATAATTTCGGAAGTCCGATTCCAATCCAAAAATCACAGAACGCTACCGAAAAAATCCGGAAAGCAAAAACATACCAAAAATCGACTCCCGAAATATTCCGGGAATCCAAAATAATTCACAGGACCTTTCCGAAAGTCCCGAAAAATTACGACGTCGCTAAAACCGAATTTCCAAAGGGAATCGGGGACCATTTCTCATCATCGACTAAAAATAAAATGAGCGGGACATGGGTTATACCTCGGATTGCTCGGCTAGAGCTCTCAGATGAAAAATAGAAAGAAAATAGAGCTCCGAATCAGCGAATAATTCCCGAAACAGCGCTGGAACAGCAGCGTCGACGAAGAACGCTGAAAAAAATACAGGGGCTAGGGCACGGCCAGGGGGTTGCGGCCAGAGAAGTTGGCCAGAGACGCGCAAGGGGCGCGGGGACAGGGGGCTGCCGAGGCGCTGTCGGGACTCGGCCGCACGCACAGGGCGGCGACGGGCGCGGGTCGGCAGGGAGCGCGGGGCTGACGCGGTTGGCCGAGGGAAGCTCGGCGGGGCACGCTGGTCGGCGTGGGCGACAGGGCGGTCGGTGGGGAACGTCGCGCAAGGGGGTGGCACGGCTGCGGTCGGCCCTAGGAAGGCCGACGGTCGGGCGGTTGAGTGGCGTGGGGGCTGTCGGGTGAGGGAGAGGGAGTGTTAGAGAGAAGATGGGAGATGGGGTTGTTGGGAGAGTGGGGAGAAAAGATGAAGTTGTTCTCTGTGAGTGGTGGGAAGAGAAGAGAGTTTACTCTCTGTAGTAGAGATTGAGAAAGAGGAGAGAGAGATGAGTTATGGTGAGAGTTCTCTGTGAATGAGAGGACTGGGGGAAAAGGAGTTATTAAGGGAGAGTGAGGGTGATCGGGTGGTGAACGTGTGGTACTGAGAAGAGTGGGGAGAGAGAAACGGGCTTAGACTTGAACGTATGTGTGTGGGTTGAGAGGGGTGCTGGTCCTACGGGACCAGCTATAAATTTTTTTTTTTAAATAAGCCAAGTCAGAATTTAGAAAGAAAGGAAAATGAGATTTGGGTTTGGCTCAGGCCTGGGTCTGGGTTCGGGTCTGGGTCTGAACTCAAAAATCCTTGTTGTTAATAAATTTGAAATAATTTTTATCACTCAAAAATATAATAATAATAATAATTAGAAATACTAATTATAACACTAAAACACTATTAATAATTAATAAAAGGGATACTTCTCTCTAACCGACAAAACTTAGCTACTTGTTCTAGGGATGTTGCTCTTTATTAGGGGTGAGCATTATTCGGTTTTGAACCGAAAACCGAACTGAACCGAACCGAACCGAATAAGAGATTCGGTTCGGTTTTAAAAAAACGGTTCGGTTTCGGTTTTGAAAATACTAAATTTTCTTATTCGTTTTCGGTCCAAAACCAAAAACCGAATAAGAAAATTTAGTTTATATATATATATATATATTATAGGAATATAATAAATATATCTAGGTATATTTAGTTATTATATATATTAACAAAAAAAAACACAAATAAACCCAAAAATCGAATAAACCGAACCGTTTAATTCGGTTCGGTTCGGTTCGGTTATTGACCAATTCGGTTCGGTTTCAGTTTTGCTTATTCGGTTTCGGACCAATTCGGTTTTTGGTTATTCGGTTCGGTTGGAACTGAATAAACCGAATACTCACCCCTACTCTCTATACATTTAACAATTTATGTATTGCATACAAAGCATCCATGGATGGGTTTATTAGTGGATGTAGGCCAATTATAGCTTTAGATGGATGCTTCCTTAAGGGGCCGTTTGGTACGCGGAAATTATTTATATACCCAGAAAAATTTAAGGTTGGAATATCATTTTCATGTTTGGATTATCCTATTAAATTTATTCCCGAAAAATATGAATACCCGGATAAATTATATACCCATTAAACATGAGAAATTTATTCCCTAATAAATAGATGGTTATATTTTTTGATACCTGGAAATAAAATTACTCAAATATTCACATATTTACAATTTTTGCCACCCTAAATTTTGGAAAACTCCCGATTTTTTTTCTTCTCCTTCCTACTTTTCCATTCATCGGCACTCTCTCTCTCTCTCTTTCTAATTCTCATTTTCGTCTCTGCTCTCTCTCTGCTCTCTCTCTCTCTCACTCATCTCTCTCTCTCTCGACTCTCTCTCCCGCTCTCTCGAAGAACAGGTACGGATTTTCCAATTTCTCCATTTTCCCCATGTTTTGGGTTAATTTTTGTATGATTAATTATTTTGTTTGCTTGCTAAATCATATATTGTGTTTCAAATTTGGAAATGTTTTCAAGATGTAGTGATTCTAGGGATTTGTTTTTTAGAAATTGGAATTTTTTTAGGGCTTTTGGAGAATATAGAATTTTTTTTTAGATTTTTTAGAAACTTGAAAATTTTTAGGAATTATCAATAGAACTGTGTTAGAATGGTGTCCCTAGATGAGCAAAGTAACATTTTTCACCACATCATATAGTTCGACTGAAGCATATAAGCTATAAGCCTTGTTGCACGGACAAGGATACGACACAGTAAGGACACAGTAATATGGACACATGCATCTAATTTGGTGTATCATAGTGTATTTGGAGTGTCCAGGTTTTGATATAAATATTTTTACATTGTTGTATTTTGATATAATTTTTACATTGTTGTAATATTTTGCAACTAATTTAATTGATTTTTTTTAATAATCATATTTTGACTACCATAATCATATTGAGAATTGTCATTCTATTTGATATATTTTGATATATTTCTTGTTCACTATTCTTATTTTTTCTTTGATAAGAGAATTGTCAGTGATTGTGCTATCAAAATTACATTTCTTACTAAAACATCTTTTCATATGAGTTTGAGGAATAATATATTCCTAAGAATTTATTTATGATACCAAACACATGTATTATATATACCCGGTAATAAATTATATATATCCGGGAATATTATGTTATGTACCAAACGTGGTAATAAATAATATCCGAGAAAATTGTACCTCCAAATTGTACCTCTAATACATCCCTCCTTATGTGGCAGCTGACGTGGCATGTTAATAATATTATGTGTCATCTGACATGACCGATGACATAGCAAATTTTAACCCAAAAAGTTAATTACCCAATTTTGTCCATATTAATTTAATGTTAATATTAATGTTAATTTAATATTAATATTAATATTAATATTAATACTAATATTAATTTTAATGTTAATATTAATATTATTGTTAATGTTAACGATAATATTAATTTTAATGTTAATGTTAATGTTAACATTAATTTTAATGTTAATTTTAATGTTAATGTTAATTTTAATGTTAATTTTAATTTTAATTTTAAAATTTGCCACGTCAATTGCCACATCAATATATCACGTCAGCTGCCACGTAAGGAGGGACGATTTGGAGGTACAAATAGCATTATTCTGAGATTTATATGTATTCTAGCTTTTGCCATGAATGTTACATTGTGAGAGCTTATAGAAGATCGTCTATATGCCCTTTAGAAGACATTGTTGATTGGGGGGGGGGGGGGGGGGGGGGGGGGCTGTAAGTGATCATCTCTTTTTTATATTTATAGGAAACTATACAAAATATCTTATTAAAATTAAAATCAACGAATTTTTATTATAAATGTTACTTGTACTTACAGCATGATAGAGAGGTGTTACCTCCTATAACAAAGAGACCACCAAGCAGACCAAGGATGGCTAGGAGAAGAGATGCAGATGAACCTGCTCCAAGGAAGCAAAGAAGGTGTGGTAATTGTCATCAATTGGGTCAGAACAAAAAAATGCAACATGGGTGGTACTCTATATTCAACTTCAACTAGAAAGAAAGTCAAGGCAAGAGGATCTTTTACACAAAACAATCAAAGAGGACATACTGAAGGAGAGTCACGGCAGACTTTCAGTATGGGGCCATCAGGGTCGGCCCTGAGTTAATGGGGGTCCTAAGTAAATTTTTAAAATGGAGCCCATATATAATATAAAAAATTGAACTAAAAAATGATACAACAAGGCTAGAACTAGGGGTGCAACTCGGGCGGGCTAAACCCAAGCCCGATCGGGTAAACCCGTTAATGGGTTGGGTTAGAGTTGAAGATACTCGGATTCGGGTTCGGGCTCGGGTTAAAATATTTGAACTCGATCAAAAATCGGGTTGGGCTCGGGTTAATATGTCGGGTTACCCGAAGAACCTGAAACCCGACTTTTATATATATATATATATATATATATATATATATATATATATATATATATATATATATATATATATATATATAGTTTCATACTTCTTAAATAAAAATTTAAATCCTAAATTTTTTCACCCAAACTCTTCAACTCCTTATCCTAAATCTTATTTCAGTTTGTATTTTGTAATGATTAAGACTTGATCTATTTGATTATGAGTTTAATATTACTTTTATTTAAAATTATTTCAAATATTATATTAGAGGCCGATAAATCCGATGGATCCGACCCAACCAGAGCCAAACCCGATCCTCCAGGCTTGGTCTTGGGCTTCATATATTGAACCCGAGGTCGGGTTGGGCTTGGGCTCAGGCTTGACTTATGATTCATCGGGTTGGGCTCGAGTTGACCTCAAGTCCGACCCAACCCGTCTGAGTTGCACCCCTAGCTAGAACCTAGGATCTCTTGTGTACAAGTATAATAAACTACCACTACACCACAAATATTTTGTGATAAAGGAGGATCATATTATATATTAGTTCTATTTTCAATATAAGATTACTAATATATATATATATTTAAATTAATTTTTTTGGGCCCCAAATTTTATGGGGCCCTGAACGGTCACCTGGCCGCCCTGGGCAGGGCCGGCCCTGGGGGCCATACTGAAGGAGATACACCATACGTGGTACTAGTCATTCAATGGTGTTTGTTTTTGCCAAGACATGATTAAAAAATGCTTATGTTTTGTTGAAGTATTTTTTAGTATTCGAATGCATCAATTACTTATAAGTGATCAAGAATGGAGTGAAGCTGATTTTGTTGTCTGAAATGATAAGTCATCTCAGCCTTTTTGCCACACCTAATATATATCAGCATGTCCCACACAAGGAGAATTCATATCCATTTTGTAACTGTGAATTCATATCCATTTCTTGGAATCATTAAATACTTAATTAATGTTCCTAAATAATCTTTATTTTCTGATAGGAAATTTGTGTGCTATCTGCTTTGGTTTGGATTTTGATATTGTTTTCTGATATTGTTTCCTGGATAATGTTCCTAAATATTCTTTATGGCTGGAAGACTAGAGAGCGTTGGCAAGAAATCCACCAGGCAGAAAAATCGAGTGCTCGACGTTGTAAAAAATTAGGTCATTTGTGAGAGCAGTTATGTTTTTTTTTAATTCCCATATGAATCAACTCGTACTCCACCCGTTCTTCACACAGGTCTGTTTTGGAGACAAAATTTGCGGACCTTTGAGATCCTATGTGGAATGAGACACAAAACAATGTCTTTTTTAGGTGGCAAGATTATATTCACAATACACAATGAGTTTGAAAAGCATTCTCCAATACAAAAGTATTGAGGAGACAATAAAAGTATTTTTTCCAACTTCCAAGACAACTTCTCCACTTCTTCATTTGTTTATAAATACTAGTCTACATGCACATACAATTAATTAGAATATCATAAGGTCAGCTGTTGCCTTTTCGTCTTTTTTCATGTGATTATTCATGTGTGTGTGTTTTCTTTTTATAATGCCAAGAGATTCAAAGTATAAAATTTATTTTTTTTAAATTTTCTATTGAGAATAATAATCTTTGAAAAATGGTAAGAATAAATATTATTTTTACCATTGGAACATAAAAAGTTGTATGGTAAAAGAAAACTTGCATGCAAACTTTCTTGTTTTGACTCATAAACATAAATGACATGCAATTTGACATAATAATATCATATTTATAATATACTCGAGGGTATTTTAGGAATTCAAAAATTTTACCACCAACTTTTCCTATTATATAGTAGAATATAGTTATATTCATAATTGATGATGTGGAGACAAAGTCATTGTGAAGTGCATTGTCTAGAACTAGACAACCAATTTCACATTGTCCTTGCCATGTCATTGCCATGTCAATTTCATTATTTACTCTATATTTGCATTGGAGAAAAAATTTTGAAATGAAAACTTGTCATTCCTATGTGGCGGCAACCACTACTAAAATAACCCATTTTAGCGACGTCAGAAGACGTCGCTAAATAAGGAGAATACGTCGCTAAAATCAATTTGCGACGTATTTGGCGACGAAACTTTGACGTCGCTTATAGGTAAGTCGCAGATGACACTTTAGTCGCAAAACGTCGCTATTTGCGAAGCTACGTTCAGTGTCGCTATACGTCACAAATTTGGCGACAGATAGCGACGTAACGTTACGTCGCCAAAATTGTGACATAAAGCGACTACTTTGCGACGCTGTAAACTTTATATATGATGACATGTCATGGCAGCCACGTGGACAATTTAGCGACGCCTAGCGACAACGTTAGCGACGTACGCCCTTAGCCCACGTCAGCAGTTTAGCGACGTCTAGCGACGTTACGTCACTATTTAGCGACGTATAGCGACGTCTACTGTCCGTCGCAGTACGTCGCAGAACGTCGCTATACGTCGCAGATATTATAAAAAAAAATTTAAAAAATATAATTGGTATTTTTGTTATATTGTGTGTCTGTGTTTACAGTGTGTATGAAGTGCAGTGTTCGAACCATCGACAGTTTCGCTTACTGTTCTATGTTTTATCTTGGATAGAAAGAGCAACAGTTCAGGGTGTACTTCTCAGAGCTTCCTCTTCACGTCCTTCACCTTCTCGGGAACCTTTACGACGTCCGGAGAAAGTGAAGGACGTGAAAATGAAGCTCTCAGAAGTACACCCTGAACTGTTGCTCTTTCTATCCAAGATAAAACATACAACAGTAATCGAAACTGTCGATGGTTCCGAACACTGCATTTCACATTCACAGTAAACACAGACACACATCATCGCAAAAATACACATTATATTTTTTTAAAATTTTGACAGCACCTCCTTTGTATATCAGATCATCGCTTATAACCCAGCGTAGGTATATTTGTCATCCCCGTCGCAGATATCACAAAGTAAATATCACAATAAAAATAAGAGGCAGTGCAAAGTAAATATCACAGACACACATCCTCACAAACACCCAATAGAGTCAAATAAAAATGGAAGATGATAAAAGTCTCCCACCAAGTGTATAAATGAAAGTGTACCAATAAATAATTTGCCCATAGGGCCAATACATAAAAGTCATAAAAAAATCAATAAAATCACTGCGGACCCCTGCCGCGCAACTGGGATAGAATGTAGTCATACTGCTCCTGGGTGAGCTGCACCATAGGGGCAGTAGGAGGCAGTGCAATGTCTGGAGTCGGCGCCGGAGGCAGTGCAGTGTCTGGAGTCGGCACCGTCGATGGACCGGGAGGACGTATCTGCTCCAGCTCTCGCAGTCGCTCACCATACACAGCAACGGTACTCACCACCCTCTGAGTACTCGCCTCAAGCGAAGCCGAAACCTGAGTGAGTGAGGCAGACATGCTCCTCTGCGATCCCTCCAGCTCGACCTGTCTAAGCTCTGTGCGCTGCGTAGACTCGGTGAGCGTGTGCAAGCTGGCAGCTATAGTCTGATGCAGACTCATCAGCTCCTATATACTGCGCTCGACCGCATCAAATCGTCCGGTGACGATCGGAGGGTCGGATCGTCGCTCGATCGCATCAGAAATCTGCTGCTGCAACTCGCGACGCAGCTCCTCGATCTGACGACGAATATCCTCAGCTCGTGACGACGCCTGCGAAGCCGGAGACTGCGCACTGACAGTAGGGGCCCGGGATGACTCCGAAGCCAAATACGCACCTACGAAGCCAGAGACTGCACACTGAGTCTTCATGCACATCCAAGGCGGTAGGTTATACGGAGTGACAATCACAGGCCAGCACGAATACTGGGTTCCCGAAAGACCAAAAGGAGTAAAACCGTCAGAAGATAGTCCCAACCTGACATTACGCGGATCTGAAGCAAAATCAGGATACACTCGATCAAAGTGCTTCCACGCTTCTCCATCGGATGGGTGATCCAATACTCCTTCAATCTGTTCTCGCTTGTGCCAACTCATATTTTCGGCCGTCTCTTTCACCATAAATAATCTTTGCAACCGCGGCGTTAAAGGCAAGTAGTGCATTGAATCGGTCGGTCTTCTTGCACCGGTAGACCTTCCTGTACTAGTTGTCTTATAGCGATTAGCACCACAAAATTTGCACACATCTGCGTCCTTGTCTTCTTTGTAGTACAGTATGCACCCATTGCGACAGAAATCGATTTTCTCGTATCCCATCCAGAGCGATCTCACCATCCTCTTAGACCGGTAGAAGTCTTTAGGCAACTTAGCACCCGACGGCAAGATCTCTATAATCAACTCCAACACTCGGTTGTAGCATTCTTGCGACATGTTAAAATCTGACTTAATGCTCAACAGTCTTGTAACCACCTCCAACGGTGAATGATCCTCACAACCAGGATACAATGGAGTCCTTACATTCTCCAGCAACTCCATGAACTGTGCAGCATCGGCGTTCGGTGCCTCCTCAGGTGCATCATGAACGAAACTAGGCCCCGCGACGTCGAAAACCATGTTCACGCATCCGTCGTCGTATGCATGATTATCTGAAACAAAATTAGGTCCCGTATGCATATACGGCCCAACATAAGGCTCCGGCTCTGATGCTAAAGACACAAGTTCTCCGTGTGCGGTCCACTGATAGTAATTAGGCGTGAAACCCCTCGAGTACAAATGATATGTCACTTCCACTTCTGGATAATATTTCACGTTATGACATTTCACACACGGACACATAATTTTGGTGCCGTCCATGTACTGAGGGAACGCCTTAGCAAACTGCAGGAACTGCTCTACTCCCGCTACGTATTCATCCCGCACACCACACATCATCATGACGACGATTGTACATCCATGAACGATTCCGCAAATAGTAATTCAAATCCATTTGGAAATAATTCTGCAAAGATGGACACACATTATCCAATAGGCACAAATTCGTATATTATGTCTTACTATGGGACACACATTAGTAGCGGACAGTTACTAATAACAATGATATGCAATCTAGGTCAAACTAGGTTGTACTAAGTCAAAAAGGTCAAGCTAAGTCAAACAAAGCCAAACAAGGTCAAACAAGGTCAAAGGAGGTCAAGGGTTGACCTATAGTTGACTTTGTCAACTCTTAGTCCAATCTAGGTCAGATGTTGACTCTACTTTGACTTTCAGTCAAAATAGTCAACCTTGGTCAAACAAGGTCAAATCTAAGTCAAATATCCTATTTCTAGTCATTACCTACCAAGGTACCCTTTACCTTATCGCTATTGGTATCCCAATACTAGCTAGCACACACCATTCAAGGCTATACAAGCCTAACCTATAATTCAAGTACCAATAATGACCAAAGTCAACTCAAGCTATCTCATACACACAAGTAATATCTGGGTGTCATTTGTTTAGTCTTAAAAAAACACAATCAACTAAAACTAGTACCAAGTAATGAGCAATAGTGAGTTACCAAAGCAAACTGAAACTAAAACTAGTATCTGGGTGTCATTTAAACAACTAAAACTAGTATCTGGGTGTCATTTAACAAACATGAAGACAACAACAACAAAAAATATTGTTAAACAACAATCATCAATAATGAAACTAGAACACATTCTGGTTGAGTTTAGGCCCTCTCATTTCCAGATTTGTTCAAAGTACACATCTTTGTTTATTGCTAGATTCATGTGGTTTGGGATCTAGAGGAAACTACTAGCTCGTGGCCATTCAAAATGTGATTATTTATCGATTGTTAATAAAGTTGACTTGTACGTTGTTAGTGGTTGTTGTACCGAAAATAATATTTTGTCCACTCCTAGAAGGTGACTGTACCGGCCCCGCCTACGTGGCTGCCAGTCATTGTCCATTTCGGACCATGAGACCAATGACTGCAAGCCACATGGCTGTGAACCGACACGGTAATTCCCTTGGGATGGACAATGTACGTAACATCATCATTTGTTATATACCGGTTAAATTAACCGTAAGTTTTTAAAGTTCCCAGATGATGGTCTCATGTATATAGAAATTATTCAGTGAGCAGGCACCGTCTACATTTCATGACATTCACTTGACTGCATGAAAATGAAGATTGACATTCCTGCTGCACTTATCTCTAGACATTAAGTTGATCCTGGCACGAAAGATGTACGATAAGAGACCGGCTCATTGAATAATTTCTCGTAACTCACTCCAACTTAATCTCTGGAATGAAAGCTAACCATATATTTTCAAATAATGTATATGAAATTAATATCTATATTCCCTTGAGAATCTTACTTATGTTATATCCTCCAAAATCATTCAACCAAAGTCTAAACATAATTTGGGGAAAAAAATATACATCGACCATATCTAATCCCTTTGTGGGATTAGTTAGTACAAATAGATTATTTACTAAGTGAGAACACGTGCTCAATTCACCATATCTATGCTTAATTATTAGAGTATTCTTGATTAAGTATTCAAATTAAAATCCTACTGATGTTTAGTTGCGGTCAATATTTCCTTCAAATATCCTGGCGTCGATAGCAGCCTCAATATTCATCTCCTTTTGCCAATATTTATTGGCAAACCGCGAATATGTGTGTGTCTGTGTCTGTGTGTGTGTGTGTGTCCGTGGGAGAAGAGGAGGAGGAGGAGGAGGAGTTAGGTTAGGGTTTACCTGACGAAGAGGAGGAGGAGCTCGAGGAGGAGGAGGTCGAGGAGGAGGAGGAGCACGACGGGGTAGGGGTCGTCGGGGGAGTCGCCGGAGGAAATCGCGGGGGGGGGGGGGGGGGGGAGTCGCCGGAGGAGCTCGAGGAGGGGGAGAAAATTTGGAGAGGGGGGAAAATATTTCGATTGGGGAAAAAAAAGAGCACAGCGTGCCCTAAGTAAATAATTAGCGACGTCACCAGTCGACGTCGCTAACCGTCGCAAAATGGCGACATAAACTTAGAATATGTCGCTGAACGTCGCTATTCAGCGACGTCAGAATCTCCTGTCGCAGAATGTCGCTAGGCAGCGACGTTGTGCGACGTGTTTACAAAGATGTCGCTAATAGCGACGTCATTTCTTGCCGTCGCTAAATTACGTCGCTATTAGATGATATTTTAGTAGTGAACCATTTTTGCTAAACTCACAATAGGGTTGGAGATGCTCTAATGCTCTCTAGTTTTGGCCTGAATTTTTTTAGGCAGGTTATGCCTACTTAGCACCCCAGCCGAAACTCAGCCATTCTTGGCCGAATGAGATATCATATTGTGAAGAAACAAAAAATCGTTAGTACTTGGCTTGATCATAGAAGAATTTTGTGCTCCTCGCCACCAAGAAAGCATCATCTAACCCATGAGCACAAACTGAGGGTGCGTGCAACATGAAGATGGTCACCAGAAAGAAGCAGTTCGTGGCTTCTAGGAATGCTCAACCTTGCTCTTTCAATCAGACATGTTGTTGCCATTACGTGCAGAGCAAGCACCACTAAAAAAACTGGTTAGCTTGGATTAAATATAGGGGTAGTTTGGTAACTTAACAAGTCACATGTCTTATCAAGAAATATTACTAAGTCTAGTTTAACATATAGATAACGGCTTCATCCAAATTATGGTTCTCTTAAATCTTACTATATAACGAGACTTCAAAACGGTTCAAAAGTGAGCCGTCTAAGTCGTAATTATATCATGATCTATTTTATTTTTTAAAAAAATTAATTACGTAAATAATTGTTGAAAAAAATTTAAATTTGTTATATATATATATATATATATATATATATATATATATATATATATATATATATATATATATATAACATGGGGGTAGAATCGAATTCAACCAAAAAAATAATACCAATCACCTTAACTACATGAGTTAGAAAAAATATTTAACTGTAATTAGATACTATTTTTATTTTACGTATTGTACAAGCATTTACTAGTTATGAATAAAGTGGGGTTACCACTCAAATACAAGTTAACGGGATTATTTGCTAAAAAAAGGCAAATGTTAAAGGCCACCCCCTTTTTACTAAGGGCAACCATCCTACTAAGGGCAAACATGCTTTCTATTTTTTTTTACTAAGGGCAACCTAAAGTTCACAAGTTTACTAAGGGGCCACCAAGAGGATAAAACCCAAAACAAAAAGAAAATAGAAAACAAGAAAACCCAAAACCCTCCCCCTTGTTCCCCCCGGCGATAGCCACCCCCCCTTCCCGATCGTTCTCCCCCTCCTCCACCCGACATCGCCCCCTTCCCCGTTCTGTCACTTGAGGACTACAGGACTTACCTGCAGTCCTCTCTTCAAATAGGACTGCAGGGTGTCCCTGCAGTCACTGTAGGTTAGATTTTTTGGAAAAAATTGGAGAAAAGAAGTTTCTGTCACTTGAGGACTGTAGGACTTGCGTTAGCCCAATGATTATATTATGTTTTTGAATATGGCTAATCAATTAAGTTTAACTAGTGATGTCACTAATATTTATGTAATCACTATCATGTTGCTATTTAAACTTAGCATTGTCTTATAAACTTAGCATTGTCCTAAATGTTCTGTATCATATTGCTATGCTTATATCATACTGCATCATATTGTTTTGTTTGTCTAACATGTACTTGTAGACAAGCAGTAAGCATTATCAAACCAGGACATATGCAATGAACAATATTTGATGGTCCAAAGACGGCACAATACAAGAAAATTTCTCTGAACCGTCTAACGACCTATCCGGGGCCTCGCATCGGGGGTTCCGCTGCCCGGTCAGCGGACAAGGGTCGAGGGGACAGCGCCCCCCGTCAGGGGTTCGGGGGCGAAGTCCCCTAAAGGTATTCAGATTTCTAGATCTGTTTATCTTTGGACGACTGCTGTTAAGAAAAAAGGCGTCTTCAAGTCTGCTCAATTGTCTGAAGAAAGACGTCATCATATGGGCTATTAGTTTTCATATTTATTCTGTATTTTTCCTTTTATTGAGTATAGAAAAAATGTGAGATTGATCGGATCGGTACTGGCTTAGGTTTTTTTCAGTCCACCAACAAAATAAGCATGCCTACTTATCCCAAAAATCCACAATTCCAAAAAGCCCAAAACCTATGCAAATTTGGTTCATTCCTTACTGTTCTGACCCAGCAAAACTCTGACAGAACTCTGACCGAGTTCAGTCCGAGTTTGGTCCGAGTTTGGCCCGAGTACGGTCTGGGTTATTTGAATTTAGTTTCCACCAAATCTGCATCCAGCGTTCGTATGCAAAATTCTAGCATCCGAACTCTGCCCGAGTTCGGTTCCCCAAAAATACTATAAATAGAGTTGAGATTACCATTTATTTCAATCATCAAATTTTATCTCTTCTCTTCTCTATCTAAAGTGTTCTGAGCTTTTTACTTATATATCTAAGCATTTACGACTCTTAGCCAAGCCAGTACAGTTTCTGTTTAATTTAGAGTTTGGTGTTGAAGAGTTGTATCGGAGGTTGTATTCAGAAAACGTTCTAGTTTTCCAATTGCCTTCTGGAGCCGGTCGTGCGCTCGTCACCATGCACGGTGTTGTGAAGTCGGTCGTGCACTTGTCACCAAGCACGGTGTTGTAAGAGTTGCAAGCACTCAGTTAAAGCTTGTGCCGTAGTGGATTAACAGCGAGCAAGAGTACTTGCGACTGGACTAGTCCTCTCAGAGAAAAACCAGTATATATCGCTGTGTCACTGAGTTTGAATTCTTGACTCTTACTTTACCGTATTTTATTTACCACTTTTATCTGCCATAATATATAACTGCTTTATTAATTTTTAATCGGTGATTATTTTTTGCTGCACACGCACACACTCTATTCACCCCCCTATAGGTGCTCAACGGTCCTACAATTGGTATCAGAGCAAGGACTCTATTATCTGGCTTAACATCCTTAGAGTAGATCCTTATTATCAATTGTTAACCTCTGATTCCAATTGCCTACAATTGGTATCAGAGCAGGTACTTGTTATATAGATTTTACTGCTCATACCAATTGCTCCTTCAATTGGTATCAGAGCAGGTTATATTCAAATATAACACTCTAGAGAGTATACATATGGAAGCCGTGAATTCAATATTCACAGGTGAAGTACAATCCACAAATAGACTCCCACTATTTGATGGAACGAACTATAGTTATTGGAAAACACGGATGAGCTTGTACCTGAAGTCTCAAGACTCTAACTTATGGTCAATTGTTTGCAATGGCTACAAAAAGCCTACTATCACCTCTATTCTTACTTCCTCAATTATTAACAAGCCTTATTATAGTTACACAGAGGAGGTCGGGGCCTGAGCTTCAAAAGAAAATGCATCCTATCCTATAGGTTGGGATAAACTCTGTAAGCCTAAAGTTAGCTAGCCTTGATACAAAAGCAAAGCATGCTTTCTATTGTGGTGTAGACTTTAATGTATTCAATCTCATTACTACTTGCACAACATCTCATAAAATTTGGAAACTTCTTGAAGCTACTTATGAGTGCAGGTACGAAAGCAGTATTAGCGACTCCAGAGAGGAGGATAGGCTTCTTAATGATGCAAATGTATGCATGATGGCATCGAGATTTAAGGTTCAACACAACCCTATATATGAAGAAGAGCTTGTATGTGACAACTGCAAAAAGATAGGCCACATCAAAGAAGATTGTAGTACTGCTAGAAAGGAGAGTCAATATGAACGATCAAATAAAGAAAGGTCATCATCTCATAAGTACTCTATCACGAGCACATGGTATGAAAGTGAGGCAAGCGAATCTGAAGAAAAAGAAGAAGAGAGACCTCGTCAAGCTACAAATAGATGCTCAATGGCATTATCCAACGAGGTACAAGATAACTCTATTTTTGAAGAGAGCGAATTTTCTTATGATGAGCTATCTGATGCTTTCAATGATCTATTGAAAGAACACAAGAAAGTATTAGATAAGTATAAGCAAGCTAGAAAGGATATTCTTTGTTATAAGCTTGAGAATGAAAAGCTTACTTGCTTATTGAATGATGCTAGAAACACTTCTACTTCTGATAATTCTACTGAGATTTTTACACTTGAGTTTAGATTGCATGAGGCACTTGAATGCATTAAGAAAAGCACTCAAGAAAATGCTAAACTTAAGGAGGAATTAGAATCAGAAAAGAAGAAATATTCTATTGCTTCATGTAGAATTGATGTCATTTCTGCTAAATATGATGAGATCTGTGTTAACTCTAAAAAGTTAGAGATTAGACTAGGAAAGCAGGTAGTACAACCTGTGACTCAGTCTAACACAAGACATGTGACACATCATAAAATCACACACGACAGATCTTTTATAAAGGAAGCACGCAAAGCTAAGGTTAAACATAACCATGCTTTTTATTATAGTCAATCGCACAAGACATATCACACCGCACGTTCTCATACTGCTGCACATAGCCCTAATGTTAATACTTTTTGTCATTATTGCGGCATGAATGGACACATTTCTAATCATTGTCAGATTAGAAAACTAGTTTATATGAATTTGTGCAAATGGGTTCCCAAAGCTAACAAATATGGATCCAAGTTTTGGATACCAAGGTCTTCGTCTTTTAATGCAGGTGAAGCTTCTTATATCAAATAGAACCATGGAGCATGTTGGTGATTGCAAAGCTACAAAGGTCATCGTCCACGTAATTGCACCAACATATGTGTGGTCACTAGAACCACTTTGGTAATATGCTTCCTAAATAGTTTTTAATATCTAGCATGTTCTTATTGATGTATTGATATTAGGTCTCATTAATATCTTTTAATTGTTTATCATTTATGTGAGTTATAATCCTAGCATGACTAGTTGTTTAGCTTAAATGATTATTTCACACTATATAGTCTTTTACTCATTTTCTATTTATGTGATATGTCATATTTATCTATGTATGCTCTTTACTCTTAGCCTTTATCTTTGAAGCATGCATACCACTCTAGTCTATAGGAGCTAGAGTTAATGTGTTTTTGACTCTCTGTCTTTAATATTTCTGAAATGGTCACTTCTTATCGATTTGTCTTTAACATGTCGTATTTACTTTGATCGATATTTTGTGAGTATGTATGTTTAGCACAAGTCTTCTATTTACTTGAAAAGTATATACATATCTTTTATGTTATCCATGTGCTTGCATAATATATTTACTATTGATTCTCATATTTTATTGTGATTAACTTCTTATGAATCAATTACATCTTTGTCAGATAAAACATGTTTATGTATGTTTTTGATCCTGTGATATTTTTTTATGCTTGTTAATGATACATGAATAATTCATTATCATTCATATATTGCTCACATATTTCTTATATTGTATAAATATCTTTATGGGGATATATGAGTTAAGTTCAAGTTCTATATTATATTATTTTGAAAAGTAGTTTCAAACTTGTGCTTATCTTATACTTAAGCTATTTTTTTAACAAATTTATGTTCTTATCTTTATTAGCTTCTTCCTCAAAGTCTCTTTTTCTTAGCTTTTTAGTTGACATTTTACATACATGACTCTTATTTAATATATATTTGAATTATGTCATTATGTTTTTTTAGTAGTCTCCTAACTTTTGATATGTATTTGGTTTATATCTTTAAGTTGGGATTTTAAGAATAAATATTTATTAATGTCTTACTCATGATTATTTGTGAGTATTCTTTTAAGATCATTTATTTTATCTTGATATGTTTATTGGTGTACACTTATACTATATATTTATCTCTATAGTGCACTATGAACACTTTTTGAAAACTAGTTTTTAGTATCTTAATCTTGATGATCATTCCTTGTTCATTCTTTTGGGATTTACTTATCTTATATTTAGGATTTTGGATTTCGATGTTATTCGATGATACTGCATATATTCTTTTGAATCTAAGTTCTTAAGAGTAGAGATCATTTTGGGAACAAGCCGAAAGGGTCCTTCTGTCATATAAGTGTAAATAGCCTAAAGCGACACAGTGTACTAGTCTTCGGACTACCGTTAGCTGGGAATCGGTCCCTACAGCTAACCCGAAGTGATCAATACTTTACATACTTAAAGATTTATTAAGGTCTAAATGCAACTATTATCTAGTTCTGGATCCAAGGTACTGAACCTAGTCCCCTAGATTCCAGAATACATCAGCATATCTAGGTCCTACATTTTGATTTACAAAATGTTTTATATTGTTATCCAATAATTTTGTAGCACATGTGGATAAATGTAATTGATACATCTTATACCGTATGCTACATTGTTCTAAGATATTTTTAAGTCAATATAATTTATTTTATATTACACTAATCCTTCTTAAGTCCTCGGTTATTAAAGAAGGGATTTGTTTTAGGTATAAGCCTACAAAGGATCTGTCTGTCACCACGACTACGGTCAAAGTGAAGCGGTACTTAAGTGTTTCCCGGTGAACCTTCATTAGCTGGGACAGTACCCCAACATCTTGTTTGCCATTAAAATCTTTTATTTGCAAATTTTAATTACAAACAGAACAGTGTTACAATGTAGGACTTAGATGTAGTCCTAGGAGTACACTTTTGTTTATCTGGGTCCCTGTGTCGATGGAGCGAGTGGTAATGCGTTGACTCCGTTGACGATCTGACGACGGTTCTCGGTTCTCTGAAGGTCTGAGTTGCTCTGGGTGCTGGAGCTTGCGGAGAGGAAGAAGACATTGAGTGTCTGTATCTGCCTCTCTCACTGTGTGTGTGAAGGTCTCTGTCCGTAGGTGTATCTCTGTGTGTGGAAGAAGGAAATGATTCCTCTATATATAGCTTGCAGGCTGGCTGCTCATGCGCGCATATGTCGGATGCGCCTTTACGTGGGGACGCCACGTGGTTGAAGCTGCGGAAGGCGCATGGATGATGCGCCATCATTTGTGGGTTGAATCCTTCATGCTGCTTTTGTGGGCTGGCACGTAGCAGAGGAGAAGATCTTTCTGTTGCTGAGATCTTGGGTGATTAGCACCCCTTTATATGCTGAATTGAGTCAAAGGACACATGGCGCGTGTCCGTAGCTCAAATATCTCGGATTTGGTGGAGGGTTATCTGATAGGATGCGCCTGGGATTTGACGTATGAGAAGACTTTGGCTCGCAACCTTCAGGAGTTGCGAACCAGTCTGGGCACATGGCTCTCGAGGCGCATGCGAGGCTTCAGTAGCGACCTGACTTCTGTCTTTAGGGATCAGAGGAAGGTCAGAGGCGCATGGCCCTGGAAGCGAATGCAGAGGTTTGGATGCATGGCCGCAGAGGCGCATGCGAATTGTTAGGCGGCCACGTGGCTTGTAACCGCCGGAAGAAAGTAATGATGATGGTGACGTCAGTGGCGCTTCGTTTTCTGTAAAAGCTATTGCTGCTCTGTCATCGAGGCATGTCTGCTATCGTGTCAGACTTCAGAATTTAATGTTCTTTGATGGGTGATGGGCTGTTGAGTGGGCGCATTGATCTGCGTTCCACTAGGCGCATGGGTTGTAACTCCCCTTCCCGGAAATTGTTGAATTATTTTTTTTAATATTATTTGATTTAAATGGTGATTTTTAGGATTTTATAAATAATTAAATAGTTAACTATTACGGTAGATGATTTTAGCCATGGTTGAGATTTGGAGTACAAGGTGACTAGGAATCATGGCACGGATAGCTCAGTGGCGTGCTTTGACTAGTGTTTAATCATGGTAGGGGAAGGCCGAGCCATAGTGATGTCCTAACTAAGAAAACCAGGCCAAGTTGTGACATGACCATTATAAATAGTTTAATTATTCATTATTATTGTTATTTGACGTTTAGGAGACCCAGTTGTACCAATTTAGTCCGGACTGGACCCGAACTGAGCCCAAGCCCGTGTAGTTATGCGACACGTCCAATAACATTCGTATTGATGGAATTTGGAATGAGGGTGTTGTATTTTGTTTTAATGATTTAATGAATATTTTCTGAGTATTCGTAACTAAATATTATAAATATTATTATTAGTTGATATTCAGTAATATTGGTATAAAATGGGTTCTTGTACATTTTAGGATTTTTAGACTATACATAAAGGATATATACACCATTATAGATTTATTGCATTTGATTATTATTATTATTTATTATTATTTTATTAAGGTTATTATATAGATAATATTATTTAATTATTATTGGTTATAGTATTTTTGTCATTTAAATATTGTTTTATTGATATTATAGTAAATAATTTCCCTAGCAAATATGTTGGATTTTGGAATTTATCGAGATTTGTGTATATATATAGAAGTATATCCATAATATATAAATTTAGGCTTTTATATATATGTAATAATGTAACGCCCCAGTCCCAATATACGTAGGACTAAGTACGTAGACATGCCAGCTGCATACATACGAAGTACATAGGTCTCGTATGAATACATAAGCTGTAAAATGCAGTAATCCAAGACAAACTAAATCTCATCCACAATAAAAAGAATAATAATATAAAAATCAACTCGAATATTTATGATACAATCGTTAGGTGGAGACAAAGTCCACTACCAACTATCTCAATGAAAGAAATGTACAAGAATCAATCAATAAAATGGCAAGACGAACCAAGCGCAATCGTCTTCGAAAGAATGGAGAAGACCACGGCCTTGGCTAGAATACCTGCGGAAGACATGAACACACACCTGGAAAAAAACCAGGTCCTCAGACGGACGTAGCAAGATACAGGAAGAACAAGCTAATATGAACTGTCAAAATAATAAAATAATATGTAAACTAGACATAAATATGCAAAGGAAATTCTAACCGCCTAATGTGCAATTTAGAGGACAACTTTCATGCGCATGGGTGGTATTTTAGGCTATGTGTACGTAACTGGCATCCAGTTATCTGTATCCGTCCGTAACGTCTAAAAGGTCAGAGGGCATCTGCAAAAATATTGCCACAGTTCCATCTGGAGACTGTGATTTACCTGTTTGGATTTTCATACGCACTAGCGACTGTCCTCCCCCAATATATCCCACACTGTTCAAGTCATGTCCATGGCTCGTCCAGTTTTGTAACTGCTTGAGTCTCTAAAACCCTAGTCATAGCAGTTACGAATATCTACCGTCACACGACTTTAGAGATAGCTAGTCAATAAGTCGTGCCCCTAGCAACATGTCTCAACCGTGTAGTGCGAGTGTCACAGCCAAAGGAGATATAAGGATATCCCCCAATAAGAAGGTAGTCCGCTAACACTAAGTCAACATGCATAAAATAAAATAAAATAACGACTAATAAAGTCTCTTGCACCCAAGTGTGGCTTAGACGCGCAGTTTATAACAAAGGGAAACTAACAATATGAAACAAAATAATTAATACAGAAAATAAATAATTTGACAGTAAAATTAGCAAGGTATACTTGTCTGGTAGGCCGTCTGGCGTGGTACGATGATCATGTTGGCATAGAGTTTGACTTTGGTGTTACAGCTAAACAAGATGGCTTCTGATTATGGCATGTGTTGTTCCATCAGCTTCAGGATAGTCGGATTACCTAGGGACGATAGGGGGACGTACCAAATTTGTAAAGGACGAGGATTATGGCTAGACGATAATCGAAGGAAATTTGATCAAATAATACGAATTTAGAAAAATTATTTATAACCTTGAAAACTATATTTTGTTACCAAAATATTTTAGATAAATATATACTTGAAATCAAAATAGTTTTTAGGCTAAAACCCTAAATTTATCAAAATACAGTTTTAGTAGGAACTATATATTTAATAAAATATTTTAGATGATCATTTTGGAAATCTAGAAAATTGTATTGGTAAAAAAAATATAACTTCTTGTCAAAATAAAATATTTGGGTAAAACCCTTTTTATTTGGAAATAACTAGATACACTATAGATATATACATACTATATTTAAAATATGCATTATAATAATAATAATAATAATAATAATAATAATAATATTGATAATGATAAAAATAATAATTATAATGTTAATGATAAAAATAATAATAGTAAAACAAAATAATATAAAAAACAATTGATTAAACAAAACAATAAAACAAACACTAATCCTAAGGAGGAGAGAGACTGAGAAAGCAGAAGAAAAAAATATGGAAAGGGAATGGAGGGAGCGGAGATCGGGCGACTCGGACTAGGCGGGGAGAAGGCGGTAGGTCACCGGAGTGGGGAAAAAGGGCGGTCGTCGGCCACGCGGGGATGCGTACGACGGAGACAGCGGTTGGGCACTAGGGGCGCGCTCCATCCGGAGGCGTGGATCGGGAACGGCGTTCGCTCAGGCGCCCGCACGGTGGAGGATGGTGGCGGCGTTGGCCGTCGCGACGAGGTAAGGGCTGGTGGCGGTGGTATTTTATTTAGAGTTTTCTTTGCTGGGATTTTGGTGGTGGTGCCGCCCGGCAATGGCCGTGGTGGCGGTGGCAATGGTGTGACAGGGATGTGGGTGGCCGATGTCCGGTGGCGGACTTGGACTTGCGCTCGGGGTGAACGGAGGGGTCGGCCAGGGTGGTTGGTGCTGTCAGAGGTAATCGGGATGGATCGGATGGCCAAGGGGAGTCGGGCTGGTATGGGTGGTCCATGGATGTTGGCGGCCTGGGACAGGGAGGATGGTTATTCTAGGTTTAGGGCTTGGGTTAGGGATCGTGCCCTACGTGACACGAGGAAGACTGTGTCCGAAATGTGGACACGAAGGAGGGAATAATGTAACTGTATCTAGAGGAATTAGTGGAGGAGATGGAGACACGGACACGATGCACGGTACTTGGGTGGAGAAATTTTATGGAATTAATTGTGAATGGTAGCAATTCATGGATGAGTACCTGCCTATTTATAGGACGTGGAAATTCCCATTTGGATAGGAATGTGGGAGTTTTAAATCCCCATTAGATAATTCTCTTATTTAATTCAAATCAATCAAAGTATTCAAAAATCAAATCCAAATCAAATTTAAATCCCAATAATTATAAATCTTGCTTAACTATAGATAATGCACCAATTATACTATCAATTAAATAAAATTTAATCCAAGTTTACATTATCACAAAAATTTCAAATTATCTTTTCAATAAATAATTAGATAATTATATTTCGAAAAATAAATAAATAATTTAAATATTTGAAATACCTTTTGAAAATAAATAAATGTAATTAGTTTCAAAAACCAACATATACATGAATCTATTTTCATGTTCCTTGCATACGAAAAATATTAATATAAATAATATTTTTGAAATCAATAGCCATATTTGTATAATAAATGAAATAACTTTTAGAAAAAAATAAAACATATGTTTTTGGCAAGTAATTGCTATGACACTAAATGTAAGTATTTTGAAAACTATATTACGTAAATAAAATCAAAAGAATGTTTTCTAAAGGTATGTACGCTCGCACATATTCGCACTCGACGAGCAATTTCGAAAAAAAATAATATTTTGCGCGCGACGTAAAATACGACTATGCGACGTACAATACAAAATTTTTAATCAGTACCAAAATTTAAAAAATACAGTAGAAATTTAGGGGTTTTACAAACAATATAATTTTATGTCATATAAATTTTAGTATATAAAATTAGGAGTTACGTATGGCCATTATTGATCATAGCTAGAATATTGTATTGCTTATATTTAGATTTGTGGTGTATATGCATATAACATTATATATAGATATATGTATATGTGTATATGTATATAGAGATAAATTTATAATAGATAATCTATGCGGATATATATATATATATATATATATATATATATATATATATATATATATATATATATATATATATATATATATATATATATATATATATATATAATATATATAAAAAAAATATATATATATATATATATATATATATATATATATATGGTTATATAAAATATATATATATATATATATATATATATATATATATATATATATATATATATATATATATATATATATATACATGTATGGTTTAAAGTAGAAACAAAATAACATAAGACCCGAGCTTCCAAAGTACTTAGCCCAAGCTCAGCCAAAACTAGCATGCGGCCCACACCAGCATGTTCCAACAGCAGCCAAGTTTTGAGAAGTCCCACACCCGCGTACCCGATCCCCAGCTCGGTTGAACCGAGCATGTATAAGAAGACCGAGAGAGAGCGGGGTCGAAAAACTCTCAACCCTAACTCACCCCTCCTTCTCTAACGCGCCGCCACGCACCCCGATGGTTGGGCGGCCACCCCACAGCCGCGCGAGCGCCGGACCGGCCGTGCGAAGATAGAAAACAGAGCAGTAGCGACAGCAGTAGCATGCGGCCGACCCCCTTTTTGTGGAGCAATTTTTCGATCATCACGTGATCGTCTTGTATCCCGTCTTCTCCGGTGCGTTCCCCATCTATAGGGCTTTAAACCCCTTCAAGTAGTTTGTAGGTGACGGTCCTGTATTGCCGGTAAATCGATGTAAAGTTCATCGAAAAACCTGTTTAAAACAGGACAAAAACCCGTTCCAAACACCCAACTTGGCATCGAATTTCCCGCCAAACGATCACCAGTTTTGAATTTGTGTTTGAAGAGATTTATAGACGACTTATAGGAGATTATAACCCATCTTGTAGAATTTGAAATCATCGAATGACCGATCAGAAAATAGATTTCAAAGTTAGAGAAAAACTTGTTTTTGAAAACTAAAAAATCAATAAAAACCATCCGATACGACGTGCGTCCCGCCAAACCGGGTGACGTGGTCGCGAACCGAAGGCATCGAAAGGTGTGTAACGGCTTCGTGGTCGTGTGGGTTTTGACGGAATACAAATTGGTCGCGTGTGCGCGACGAATCTGATGCGTATCCGTCGAAATTCACCGTATCGACCTCTGTGCAAATTTCCAAATTGGTCCTGTATGCCAAGTTTGGTCCGATTCTGAGACAGTTAATAAAATCGCCGTTTCGCGGGCCCCACGGTTTGACTCAACGGGTGATTTTGTGCACGGTCCACCAGAATCCAAAATAGGACATACGGTTGGGTTCGTATCGGAAAACCAGATCTGTAGACATATAGTTTGACGACTTTAGAGACCTTTGACTCTGGCACACTTTTTGGTGCAAAGCGGGTCCAACGACGGACATCATTTTTGTCCGAAATTATCGTTTTGCCCCTGTATCCAGAATTGGACTTAAGGACAGGCAATCCTAGCTAATTTGACTATTCTGAGAATGTTGGTAATGTTTATTTCAGCATCTGGAGACTTCTGCATGTGTTGACTGTTGTGGCTCATTGAGTGGTATAGTATTATTGGTTTCTCCAGCTAAGAACCTCAAGCAAGTGTACTTTCTGATTGTTTTCGATTCATAGTAGTCTTTTCATTTCATGTCTATACATATATCTTGCTGCTTGTCGACACGCTCGTCACACGGAGTAGTCGGAAGGGGAAATATCTTAGTAGACATGTGGACTACCCAGAAATATCCCTAAAATGTCTATTCTTGAACGATAGCAGCTGCACACGACACGTGCAGTGAGCCGGATTTACCCCCTAGCCGTTCACATGTCGAAACAGATATTTCACACCACCTAGGTAGATGTCTTTTATTTTTCCTTTTCATCTCCACCGTGCCATGTAATCAGTTACTTTCTAGCTTTCATATTCCATATGTTATTTCCATGTCTTGTTAATTCTATTGTGTATTCGCATTACCGTCGGTTTGTGTACTTGTTCTATTCCTGACTGGAAACCAACATTTTTTAGGTTTAGCCGTGATCACTCTTAGTACTGGGAAGACATGGGTATGCTAAGGCCGACCTAGAAATAGAAAACAATTGTATCAATTTTATTAATTGTAAAATCTTGTATTTTCTTTAATTATAAATGTTGTAAATGTTGTAATAAATGTAGAAATGTGAATAAGCAGTAAATGTTATTTTGAGCATTTATTTCTTGCGGGCTTGACAGCGTCTACCGCCGCCTCTGCGGCGTAGGCTGGCTTGGACACGTCTCGTATCCGGAAAAGCGGGTACGGGTCGTGACAAGTTTTTATGGTGGCCCATGCAGGTCAGTTTTTGTAAAAGATTACGAACTCGTGATGGTACTTAAGTTAGTCGTACCATTACGAGCCTGCGTCCAAGAAACGCTCATTCACAATTAGGATTAAAATAAATTAAGAGAATAACTAGGACTTGGAGTCCCTTGTTCAAATTGACCGTTGGGTAGTTAAGGTTATTAGTTAGGCCATGCAATTTAGATAGCTTGCTAGATCCCTATAGGTACACTATTATTTTTGATATGACAATGTGATCCAATGTGGATATACTAATCGCTTGGTATGTTAGACTTGCCTAGAATTAAGGAGTTAATTTTGATAAACTGTTTAATTTTCTTTTGCTCTATTAGATATAAACATCACATCATGAGTTAGAATTGCCTATTTTAAATTCTATTTTGCTGTAAGAAACTGGTTTAAATTTTTTGATTCTGCTATTCATCTACGAATCTCGAGGTAGTTTGATTCAAAGTTTTTTCCTTAACCATTTGAAATACATATGAGATAAATGTTAGGATGTTCTTATTTTCCCTGTCTTCAGTTATTTTCTCCCCGGTCAACATTTTTACTTTAAGGATTGAGACTCATAGGTAGATGTTTACGCTCTAACATAATCAACTAGCTTGAAACTCTAGCAGCTCCTTGAAGTCCTTGGGAATATAGTTAGAGTAATTAAATGACCGCAATGACTAGACATCAGCGCACTGTCGCCAATTGTTTGAGAATGGATGGTATGGGTTCACTACAGCCAGCAGCGCACTGGCGAGGCACAACCTATTGAAATAAAATCATTTCGAAGAATCATAGTCTATGGAACATTGCTAAAACTATGTTCTCGTTGACCTCTTTTAGATCTTAAATACCCTTATGACAATATAGAGTAGAGTACCTGATAGCTTATCACACCTGAATCACGAAACCAAGGGTTTGTCACAGCCAGAGTATATAGGCGAGGCATAATCCTCGGTGAAATGACTTCAGACATGATTACAAGTTTAGGATACTATAGAGAATAGAAAGATGCCCGGTGTAACCCTAAGATCCAAAACCAGTACTAAGGTAAGTCCTGTAAGTTGAGTAGCATGTCCCCCACCCTAGCATCTCATGGTCCTTGCGATCTATTAACAAGGTAATTGACCAACATTAATAGGTTTACCTAGAATATAGAATTTAGAAGTTCATAACCCATTAGTCGACTAAGGCCTTATGGATAGTAGGAAGACTGTATAAGTAAGAACACCAGGAAGGTTTTGATTCTCTCAAAACTCGAACTACTTGTGTCCCCTTTCCAAAAATCTCGCCTACTTATATTTGACTATCTTGACCAATGCTGCTACTACAGCCTAGTTTTTGCAAGCTTGCTCTTTTATCGAGCTTGATTTGAGACATACGTTTAATGGGGACGCCCGCTAACATATTGTCTAATCAGAATCATTGTATTATGGTCTGATCAACCATGATGCATTTGGTTCGCTCTTCATCTAATTACCTTACGTGGATTGAGATGTAGATGTCTCTAGGATCTCATCCGCGACTGATTTGACAATTCCTTTTGAATTATACATTTGCATTTGAATCACATAATTGTATCCAGTGACATCTCTTTTGAACTCTTTATTGTTTGTCTTTCACTGATTAGAAAGACGAAAGCTCGCAATTGATAGATAGATACAGAGTATCCCCATGGCCATGACAATTGTATATGCAAGTGTAGCTATCATCGGTCAGCCCTGTGACTGGAACCTTGCCTTGAGTTACTCGTCCGCCCTTCGACCCTAAACCTACTATCATAATCTTATAGTCATTGGAGTCCGAGAATGATTAGAATCATTCCCTTGATCAAATCACCAACCTAGGAGACTATCTATTCTCAAGAAACCAATTGTTGTGAGTTCCTAATTATTTGTTTGAAGCTTGCTTTAACTAGAACTCTTGTGACAATAGTCTGGCAGGTTTGACACAAATAGAAATTCACGATCCAGTTGTTAGAAATCTTATCATATGATGTGCCTTAGAGTTGGTTACCCGATTGATAACTCTTGTATACTATGTACGAGTATATCATTCTATTCTATCGACCATGTGTCATTGTACACACTCGTTTTCTATTTATCGAGGAACGATCTTTGACTTGACTTATATCTACCGTATCATGTTATGCCGTGCCTTATTCTTTATTAACAAGAGTCGAGGTACAATATCCGAGCTTTGAAATTCTTCTAACCTCAGCCTTCCTAAAACCATATCCTAGCCTTTAAGGTGGGTAGACGGTAGGCCTTCTAAAATTTTGGGATATACGACTATTACCAATTGATTAGAATAATTTTCATTAGCATGATAATTAGTGCCCCATGGATTTCCACTTTCCATCTAGATCACTTTGTGTCCCCGACCGTGCCGTTAATATTCGGAGCACGAGACCAGCTGTTACCTCTCAACAAATTTCATATGCAAGATCTAAACGAATCCACCTTCATCTAGGTATATCATGTCCCACTCAAACTCGTCCCCTTGTACTCTATTTTTGTGCTACGACTTTCAGGTTAAAAGGACTGGCTATAACCCTTACCATAGCACATACCCGGTATACTTTCCGACTTCCATTAGAGCCTTAACTTCGACTCAATTCCTGCGACCCAATATACGGTTGTGACCTACTCGAAGCCACTACGCACATGCCATTAGTGTGCCACCCAATTGAGGTCTCATGTGCTCCTTAAACACAAAGTCACTGAGGGCACATTTTGAACTTTAGGGACCTAGCTAACCAACCTGACTAGCAACTAGCTCAATCCCCTGGGTAGAAACCTATTCTAGGATACCCTAATCTAGTAAGAGTAGTTTTATCATTGGGATCTTGTGTAGTCCATATAGATTGAAACCCAATGTTCATCCAACCAACGACTGATACCCAAATAGAGAACCCATTAAGACCACAATCTTGATTTCTTAAATTTTGTTCTATTATGGAACCTTGTTTTAATTAGAATTTTGAGAACGAGACTTCTGTATTGCACTGATTACAAGCCCCTCTAAGAAATGAAGGGCTCTTAGATTTAGCAAGTGTCTAGACTAGAGTAGCCAATCTAGCAAATAAGTCAATGGTTCGTAAACACTCTCTTAGTTGTATCGTTGGATACTCTCTACCGCTCTTGGAACTTCATAGTTGCTCTCGATTATTGTAAAACCCCTAAATTTCTACTATTTTTTTATTTATTAAATTTGGTACCGATTTAAAAATTTTGTATTGTACGTCACGTAATCGTATTTTACGTCGCGCACGAAATTTTATTTTTGCTCGACGAGTGCGAATATGTGCGAGCGTACATATTTTATAAAAATATTTTATTCTATTTTTATAGTTTCAAATAATAGATATAATAATTAGTTTTTGCTATCATTTCCAAGCTTGATATTTTTACATCATTTCTAAAAGTTATTAATAATAGATAATATTTTTGGTATACTAGAAAAACGTAATTATGTAAAGAATAATTGTGCATACATATATCTCGTAAATATTTATTAGTTATTTTAAATAAAAATACAATTTTTGAAATTATTATTATTAATATTTTTGGAAAGTATATTTCGAAGTTATTGTGGCCATTTAAATCTTAATTTGAATTTATAGACTTATTTAAATAGTTAAGTATTGAATTTGAATTATCCTATTCGATTTTAAACTAAAGATTTAATTTGATTTAATTGGATTTAAATTAGATTTGGATTGAGATTTGGATTTGGATTTTAATTTGATTGTTTTTAAATTAAATTAGGGAATATCTATTTTGGGTTTAAACAAATCCTAAACTTTATCTAAGTGGGAATTCCCACATCCTATAAATAGGCAGGTACTCCTCCACATTATTCTTCTCCAACAAAATTTCTCCATAAATCTACGTGCATCGTGTCCGTGTTCATCCATAAATCTTATTCCATAATTACAATTACATTATCATTCCTCGTGTCGGACATACCCCGACACCAAATCCTAAGACCTACGACCTCTCCTCACGACCCACGACCTCCACCATTCCCATCGATACAGCAACCACCCTGTCCAGCCAACCATCATCACCACCCTGTCGACCCACACCCGAGCCAGCCTTCGAAAACCCCTCCTCGCCGTAGCTACCAGACCAACCCGACCAAACTGCCTCCGTTAGCACCACCAGTCTCCCAACGACACCCAGCCCCGCCAGCAAACCCACGCCCAGCCTTAGCCTTCACCACCATCGACATCTCCGTCCACCTGCCACCGCCCGACTCCCTGGCCACCAAAGCCAACCCCGTCGCGACCACCTCTCCGTCAACCCGTCACCGACACCAAACCACACCGCCCTCAGCCTGCAACACCCTAACCCAGCAACGCCATCACCATCGACTCGCCACCACCGCGGCCATCATCATAACCACCACGCCGGCGCCCTATTCCCGCGGCTATCCCCGCTCCGATGACCCGAACCACCACCGGACCACCGCCCAAAAACCAAACAGAAAAACAACAAGAAGAAAAAGCCCAAACCCTAAAAATTACCTCCGGCGCAGCGCCACCTCCCGCTCCTTCCACCGCCGCGCGTCCGTCGGCGACTCCGTCGCTCCAGCGACCAGCGCCGTCCCGAACGTCGATGCTGCGTCACCCCGACTTCCCCCTTCCTCTTGCCGCTGTGACCGAGGAACCCTCCGCCACGCGTCCGACTGCTCACCGTTCCTCTCCTCCGCCTGACGAGCGAACCTCGCCGGCGCCGTCGACCGCTCGGACCTAGGTTTTTGCCTCCCGTGCTCCGCGCCGCCCGATGCGACCCGCCGTTGCGCCGTCGGCGCCGAACCATCGCCGCCCTCCGGTCAACTACCTCCGTCGCGCCGTCTCTCTCTCTAGCTCTCCGCCTCCCTCTCTTTCCTCACTCTCCCTCTTCCTCCCTCTCTCCAATTCTCTTTCTCTCTCTTCCTTTTTCGTTTTTCTTTACTTACAGTATACAGTACTGTTCTCTCGAAAGAGAGAACAGCAGTTACTGTTTATTATTATTATTATTATTATTATTATTATTATTATTATTATATCTATCATTAGTATTATATTATAATTATTCTTATTATCATAAATATCATTATCATTATTATAATTACTTATTATTATTATTATTATTATTATTATTATTTTCTTTAGTAATTGTGTATTAAATAAATATATAAATTATAGTTTTCAAAATTATATTTTGGGCTTGGCCTATATATACTTTCAAAACTTGGTTTAGACACCCTCTAAATAGTATATTATTATTTTAAATATAGCTCTAAAAAGTCTATTTTGACTAAATTGGATTTTAGCGCTAAAATAATTTCTCAATATTTTAAGTGTTTACCTAAATTAGTGTTATATTATTTTGTATCATTTATGGCTTTTAGTTAAAAATTTATTTGATAAAAATTAGTTTTTAGCCTAAAAGTATTTTTAGTCTAAATTATTTTCCTATAGAAATGAGAGTTTTTTTTTATATATTTCGAATATCTATTGTTGTCCATGACCAATCCCAATCTTCCTATTCCTTTGCCAATTCCAAACTACTTGATATCCATCCTAACTAAATCGACCGTCCTGGCCCCGATGGAACTGTCCGTGCCACCATCCGAGGTCTCCATGTATAGTTGTTGCACCGAAGTCACGGTTCATGCCAACTTGATCATTGCAATACACCAGGCGTCCTACCAGGCAAGACACCTTGCCATTTGCTGTTTAATTATTTTAGCTCATATTTCATGCATTACTTATTTTCTTTATGCAAAATAAACTGTGATACATGGCATAATTGTTAGAGTTTACCGTTCATTTATATTTCCTGCTGTGTATTATTTTTCTTACAAACTAAACCTAGATTTAAGGGACCACCTTGTGTGTTGCATTCATTGGCCTTGACACGTTGTAACACGAGGTTGTGTGTCGCATGTAGAATACGAAAGTGCGTGATTGGCTGGCCACCAGTACGTACAAGCCGTGCGATAGGAATAACCGCTAATAGAGATTGTATACTAGTTTGACTTAGCGGTTATAGTGGTTTGTGTTGTGGATGCAACACAGTAGGCATTGGGTGGGGAGGACAATTCCTTAGCGTATGGGCTTCGATGCACTTCCCTTGTGACCCAGACTCTCCGCTGGAGATACGGGGTTGATGACCCATGCTCTTCCTGCTGGGGCCTCTGGTGCCCAATGGGGGACTATGTCGATCCTATTCAGCCAGGGCCCATGCGTAGGAAGGATTGTTCTTAACAACATTTCACTTAGAATGGTAGGCTACCCTATCCGTTAGGTATGAGTACTTTTGGTTTGGGTACTTGTATCTGACCGTGACTTGGAACAATAACTTGTCGCGAATTAGTTCGTCACATCTTGTCCTTGTTTGGTTGTAGGTGTGACTTACTACTTCGATGAGAAGGTATTGAACCTTGTTGGGGTCCGGATACCATATTGGATTCATAACATGGGAAGATACGTTACCGTGAATTAGTTTACCATCTCCTGTCCTCGTTTGGTTGGGGGGATGGTACGCTCGTTCAGTAGGTGCGTATTGGAACATGTTATAAATTCGATAGACTTATTTATTGAGCAATATTTATTCAGTTTATATGGCATGCTATTATGTGTCTTGTTACGTCCCTCTGAGGACCTGGTTGTCTTGCCAGGTGTGTGCTATTGTCTTTCGTAGGTGCTTCAGCTCTAGCCGTGATCTTCGCTATTTCTTCAAGGATGATTGCATTTGGATCGTCTTCGCTTCGCTCGCCACTCATTTCATTTTTCTATGTACTTTTCTTTATTTATTGGTAGTGGATTTGTCTCCGCCCAACATATTGTATCAAGACAATTCATTATCTTTATATGATATCTTTTATTCATTTATTCTGTGTGGATGAGTTTAGTTGTGGTTCTACTGCATTTTACAGCTTATGTATTTATACGAGACTTCCATATATTGGAGTATACTTCGTATGAATACAGCTGGCATGTCTACGTTCCTAGTCCTACGTATTTTAGGACTGGGGCGTTACAATTATTCTTCTTTATCTTCCTGTCCTGCCTATTTCAGAACGACGAATGGCCATATTATTAGACTTTATCAACATTTCTTAGCTACTTGTGTAAGTTTGTTGCTTGTTAAATCTTGGGTTGCTTGATAGATACGAGAGGATTATAAATACCATATGCCTAGATATTTGTTGGTAGGATTGTTAGCAACCAGTTAGAAGATTTTAAGATTTTGGTTTTGAGGAGTAGGGTGACCAAAGGTGGGTAGAAGTTCTCAAGGATCTGTAGTTACAAAATGGCTAGGAGGAGAATATAAATTATTTCGAGGAATTAAATTTGAGGAGATTAAGGTAATAGTAGACATTGACTTTTAAGAAATAGTTATAGATTAGAATTTCGAGGACGAAATTATTTTAAGGTGGATAGATTGTAGTTCCCCTTCCCGAAAATTGTTGAATTATTTTTTCTAATATTATTTAATTTAAATGGTGATATTTAGGATTTTATAAATAATTAAATAGTTAATTATTACGGTAGATGATTTTAGCCATGGTTGAGATTTGGAGTATAAGGTGACTAGGGCACGGATAGCTCAGTGGCGTGCTTTGACTAGTGTTTAGTCATGGTAGGGGAAGGCCGAGCCATAGTGATGTCCTAACTAAGAAAACCAGGCCAAGTTGTGACATGACCATTATAAATAGTTTAATTATTCATTATTATTGTTATTTGACGTTTAGGAGACCCGGTTGTACTATTTTAGTCCGGACTGGACCCGAACTGAGCCCATGCCCGTGTAGTCATGCGGCACGTCCAATGACATTCGTATTGATGGAATTTGGAATGAGGGTATTGTATTTTATTTTAATGATTTAATGAATATTTTTTGAGTATTCGTAATTAAATATTATAAATATTATTATTAGTTGATATTCAGTAATATTGGTATAAAATGGGTTGGTTCTTGTACATTTTAGGATTTTTAGACTGTACATAAAGGATATATACACCATTATAGATTTATTGTATTTGATTATTATTATTATTTATTATTATTTTATTGAGGTTATTATATAGATAATATTATTTAATTATTATTGGTTATAGTATTTTTGTCATTTAAATATTGTTTTATTGATATTATAGTAAATAATTTCCCTAGCAAATATGTTGGATTTTGGGATTTATCTAGATTTGTGTATATATATAGAAGTATATCCATAATATATAAATTTAGGCTTTTATATATATGTAACAATATAATTTTATGTCATATAAATTTTAGTATATAAAATTAGGAGTTGCGTATGGCCATTATTGATCATAGCTAGAATTTGTATTGCTTATATTTAGATTTGTGGTGTATATGCATATATATATATATATATATATATATATATATATATATATATATATATATATATATATATATATATATATATATGTATATTTGATATGTATATATATATATATATATATATATATATAATATATATATATATCTATATATATATATATATATATATATATATATATATATATATATATATACATATATCTCTATATTACATATACACATATACATATATCTATATATAATGAAATATATATATATATATATATATATATATATATATTATATATTATATATATATATATATATATATAATATATATATATATATATATATATATATATATATGTATACAAAAAAAAAAATATGTATATATATATAAGATATATATATATATATATATATTATATATATATATATATATATATATATATATATATATATATATAAAATATATATATATATATATATTTATTATCTATATATATATTTTATATATATATATATATATATATATATATAGATATATATATATATATATATATATATATATATATATATATATATATATGTATACATATATATTTTTTTATATATATATATATATATGTATACATATATATATATAACCATATATATATATATATATATATATATATATATATATATATATATATATATATATATATATATATATATATATATATATATATATATATTTTTTTTTTTTCCATATATATATATATATATGGTTATATATATATGTATACATATATATATATATATATATATATATATATATATATATATATATATATATATATATATATATATATATATATATATATATATATATATGGTTTAAAGTAGAAACAAAATAACATAAGACCCGAGCTTCCAAAGCACTTAGCCCAAGCTCAGCCTAAACTAGCATGTGGCCCACACCAGCATGTTCCAACAGCAGCCAAGTTTTGAGAAGTCCCACACCCGCGTACCCGATCCCCAGCTCGGTTGAACCGAGCATGTATAAGAAGGCCGAGAGAGAGCGGGGTCGAAAAACTCTCAACCCTAACTCACCCCTCCTTCTCCAACGCGCCGCCACGCACCCCGATGGTTGGGCGGCCACCCCGCAGCCGCGCGAGCGCCGGACCGGCCGCGCGAAGATAGAAAACAGAGCAGTGGCGACAGCAGTAGCATGCGGCCGACCCCCTTTTTGCGGGGCGATTTCTCGATCATCACGTGATCGTCTTGCGTCCCGTCTTCTCCGGTACGTTCCCCATCTATAGGGCTTTAAACCCCTTCAAGTAGTTTGTAGGTGACGGTCCTGTATTGCCAGGTAAATTGATGTAAAGTTCATCGAAAAACCTGTTTAAAACAGGACAGAAACCCGTTCCAAACACCCAACTTGGGATCGAATTTCCTGCCAAACCATCACCAGTTTTGAATTTGTGTTTGAAGAGATTTATAGACGACTTATAGGAGATTATAACCCATCTAGTAGAATTTGAAATCATCGAATGATCGGTCAGAAAATAGATTTCAAAGTTAGAGAAAAACCTGTTTTTGAAAACTAGAAAATCAATAAAAACCATCCGATACGACGTGCGTCCCGCCAAACCGAGCGACGTGGTCGCAAACTGAAGGCATCAAAAGGTGCGTAACGGCTTCGTGGTCGTGTGGGCTTTGACGGAATTCAAATTGGTCGCGTGTGCGCGACGAATTTGATGCGTATCCGTCGAAATTTACCGTATCGGCCTCTGTGTAAATTTTCCAATTACTTCGTGCACGCTCGTCAGATCGAGGCGAAATTTGCACCAGTAGGACCGTATCATTTTTTCTGGTCCTGTATGCCAAGTTTGGTCCGATTTTGAGACAGTTGATAAAATCGCCGTTTCGCGGGCCCCACGGTCCGACTCAACGGGTGATTTTGTGCACGGTCCATCGGAATCTAAAACTGGACATGCGATTGGGTTCGTATCAGAAAATCGGATCCGTAGACATATAGTTTGACGAATTTAGAGACCTTTGACTCTGGCACGCTTTTCGGTGCAAAACGGGTCCAACGGTGGACATCGTTTTTGCCTAAAATTACCGTTTTGCTCCTGTGTCCAGAATTGCACTTAAGGACAGACAATCCTAGCTAATTTGACTATTCTGAGAACGTTGGTAATGTTTATTTCAGCATCTGGAGACTTCTGCATGTGTTGACTGATTGTGGCTCATTGAGTGGTATGGTATTATTGGTTTCTCCAGCTAAGGACCTCAGGCAAGTGTACTTTCTGATTGCTTTCGATTCATAGTAGTCTTTTCATTTCATGTCTATACATATATCTTGCTGCTTGCCGACACGCTCGTCACATGGAGTAGTCGGGAGGGAAAATATCTTAGTAGACATGTGGACTACCCAGAAATATCCCCAAAATATCTATTCTTGAACGACAGCAGCTGCACACGACACGTGTAGTGAGCCAGATTTACCCCTTAGCCATTCACATGTCGAAACGGATATTTCACACCACCTAGGTAGATGTCTTTTATTTTTTCTTTTCATCTCCACCGTGCCATGTCATCAGTTACTTTTTAGCTTTCACATTCCATATGTTATTTTCATGTCTTGTTAATTCTATTGTGTTTTTGCATTGTTGTCGGTTTGTGTACTTGTTCCATTCCTGACTAGAAACCAATATTTTTCAGGTTTAGCCGCGATCACTCTTAGCACTGGGAAGACATGGGTATGCTGAGGTCGACCTAGAAATAGAAAGCAATTGTATCAATTTCATTAATTGTAAAATCTTGTATTTTCTTTAATTATAAATATCGTAATAAATATAGAAATGTGAATGAGCAGCAAATATTATTTTGAGCATTTATTTCTTGCGGGCTTGACAGCGTTCTACCGCCGACTCTGTGGCGTAGGCTGGTTTGGACACGTCTCATATCCAGAAAAGCGGGTGCGGGTCGTGACATAGGTCCATGTTGATTAGGACGCATGGATCTGTGCTTTGTTGGGCGCATCCGTACAGGGCGCTTGGTACCAACTGGCACGTCTGTAGGATGCACAGTATCTGACCGACGCATCCATTTTCATGACGTGTTTTTATTGGTCCGACTGTTGCTTTCCTCGAGTGCTTTAAATAGCCGTTCTTGACTTGGCTGAATTCAAAGCATCAGGTTCATCACCATAAATGCAAATTCATTGCACGGAATTCGGAGAGCCCGCCACTTGGCGCATGGGTTTGATTTGCCCGGCCTATAAATAGCAGCAAGGAAAGAGTTTGCTTCTCGTTCTCTCACGTCTTCCCGAATGAACTTATTTGCTCGAGCATATTCTGTTGACAAGATGCTCCCGAGGGTGAAGATGCAACGAATTGTCTTCATTCATGCACTTGAAGGTGACTGTTATATCTAAAAGTCGAGATCGAGGGCTTCTGAGGCAGACGGAAGGTGCCTGTTGCATCTAAAGATCGGGATGCTCGAGCCCCGTCTCCGTTATGCTGGAAGATCCGCAGATCGGAATTGTGGTGCTCCCATCTTCCTTGAGCTTTGGAGAGCTCTTCCTCCTGCAAGAGTGGATGTTGCCCATTCTGGTTGTGTTGAAAGCTGCTCCTTTAGCCGCGGATCGGAGTTGCGGTGCTCTCCTCTTCCTTGGGCTTTGGAGTGCTCTTCCTCCCGCTAGAGTGGGGTTGATCGCCCACCCTAGTTCTGCTCAATAAATGCTTTATTAGTCGAAGCACTTGATCGGGTCGAAGTAGAGCGCATATGCTGAGACTTCATGATGCGTATAACTGAGACGCTGAAGAGATGCGCCTAACTGAGACGCTGAAGAGATGTGCCTAACTGAGACGCTGAAGTGATGCGCCTGATGGATGATGTGCTGGGCAGAAGGCGCGTGGCAGTTTGCTGCGCCTGGCTGTAGTCTTAGGATTCTTTCTTTTTGTAGAAATTCTCCTTTGTAAAGCCTTTTTTTAGACATATAATAGACTTTTAATAAAAAATTCTTTTGATGTCTATACTTTTGCTGTCTTGCTCTGCCAAGTACTTCATTTGATGTTCCCTGGCGCATGTAATATTTAGGCACATAGGAATTCTGTCCTGTAGATGCGCCTGAAATTCTATGCTTCTACACATCTAACCCAAGATTGATCAATGCTTTATAAACTAAAGATTTATTGAGATCTAGTTGCAATTGTTATCTGATGGATTTTAGATTTTAGATTTGATGGATAATATTATTTAATAATTTAATTTTACAAAAAGTAACATATATTGATCTTCATAGGTTAATGTTTGTCATCTTTTGATATATTCATTTTTCTGTCACACTATTCGATATTCATATTTGATGATCTCGTGACTACTCATTGAATATTATGGTCATGTGATTTCGTCTTTAGCTTGCGTAATATTCATGATTTTAAGCTTTATTATTCTCTTCTTATCCAAGTTACTAACTGCCTATATCAGTAATTCTTTACGGAGAGAAGTCAAGCATATTAAATTTCTCTTTCTCAAAGCGTTTCTTTTCTTTAAGCCTCCGGTTATCGGATGGACATCGTGCAACGGCTTTAAAAATGAAGAAATAAACTTTGATAAGAAGACCTAATATTTTTTAATTAGTTTTCTATTTCTGGAAATATATCTCTGAAATTTTTTTTATGTCAATACTATTTATTTTTGGATATAGACATATAAATGGAGTGGTTAATTGTTTCAAGTCAATTATCCCCTTGACATGCCATACATTTTTCTTTGGACATATATCTAGTTATGTTTATTTGTTCAAATGGATTTATTTATGATTTATGGATTCGAATCGATAGCTTTCAGTCTAAGGACTAAATAGACGTATTCGAACATTTTTTATGCAACTTTTCATAATAAATTCTGCATTTCAAAAGGCTTTCTGATTTCTCTCTGATTTATTGAATATGTCCATTATTCGCATTAAATACATCTTTTAAAAATCTTTTACTTACATGAAATGATTTGTGTTATATTTTTTATTGAAGACATATTTTCTTCATCTTTAAGCGTTTATTTATTAGATATTTCTCTTTCTTGCCTAAAGATGATATTTGTTTTGAGTTTGGAATTTTATATGCATTTGATCAAAGGAAAGAAATATGCATATCTTGAATATTCCTTAGATCTTGTAATTATTTATCTATTTTTGCATATAAATTACTTTGGAACTAGATACGCATATTTTAAGGGGGAGCAAATTAATTGTTTCAATTCTTGTATGCCCTTAATATGTGGTATACCTAGTTCATCATGGACCTATATTCTTTTACTTTATTCTTGTTGATTTTTTGATGATATTTTAATTTTTAGTGATTTTATGAGATAATATATGATTATTATTATTTCTTCTTGATTTTCTCATTTTGTATAAGTTTATTTTTTTAAGGTTACCTTGCTAAATATTTTGATGATTCAATTGAGTTTAAATTATTTGGCATTTCTTATTGAGATTTTATCTCAAAGTTCATGATTATCTATACTTAGACTGATCATACTTTACGGGGGAGCATTCAAGTCGACTGAATTTCTCCTTTTCAAGTATTTTGTCTTCATTACCTTCATGTTTATCTAGTGGATATTTATTTAACATGCTAAGGTAATTGAGTACAAATGCATGAACTTTGGTATAGATTTTGCATAGATTCTAGTATATCTATTTTGATTTCTTTTCAATAAGTATACTCCTTATGGAATTGATTCACTAATTTGTATGGACAAATTATGAATTATATTTCTTTTGTGATCATTGTTAAAAGTCTTATTTTTCTATATTTGGTATTTTATATTTGTATACTAGATCTATGAATTTTTTTTCTCATGGATTATTTATGACCAATGATTGTTTTCTACTATATTGGTTTTCTTCAAAACTATAGTTATATTCTTTCTTAAATTGTATTTTGAATGATTTGTTTCAAATATTCTCCTAATTATTATTCACGATTATTTCTGTCTTCCTTCTTTGATTTTATTTTATAGCTTATTACCGGGGGGGGGGGGGAGGGGCTTAATTTTGATCATGTCAACGGGAGAGAAATAAGTTTAAGTAAGAAAAGAATATTTTAGTAATATGTGTTTATTAGTAATATATGCATCTATTGTACCTATCTTAAACTTAACCGATTTGCCATAATAAAAAAGGAGGAGATTGTTAGCCTAATGATTATATCATTTTTTTGAATATGGCTAATCAATTAAGTTTAACTGGTGATGTCACTAATATTCATGTAATCACTATCATGTTGCTACTTAAACTTAGCATTGTCCTATAAACTTAGCATTGTCCTAAATGTTTTATATCATATTGCCATGCTTATATCATACTGTATCATATTATTTTGTTTGTCTAACATGTACTTGCAGACAAGCAGTAAGCATGATCAAACCAGAACATATGCAATGAACAATATTTGATGGTCCAAAGACGGCATAATATAAGAAGATTTCTCTGAACCGCCTAACGACCTATCCGGGGCCTCGCATCGGGGGTTCCGCTGTCCGGTCAGCGGACAGGGGTCGAGGGGGCAGCGCCCCTCGTCAGGGGTTCGGGGGCGAAGCCCCCTAAAGGTATTCAGATTTCTAGATCTGTTTATCTTTGGATGACTGCCGTTAAGGAAAAAGGCGTCTTCAAGTCTGCTCAATTGTCTGAAGAAAGACGTCATCATATGGGCTATTAATTTTCATATTTATTCTATATTTTTTCTTTTATTGAGTATAGAAAAAATGTGAGATTGATCGGATCGGTACTGGCTTAGGTTTTTTTTCAGTCCACCAACAAAAATAAGCATGCCTACTTATCCCAAAAATCCACAATTCTAAAAAGCCCAAAACCTATGCAAATTTGGTTCATTCCTTATTGTTCTGACCCAGCAGAACTCTGACAGAACTCTGACCGAGTTCGTTCTGGGTTATTTGAATTTTTGTTCCCACCAAATCTGCTTCCAACGTTCGTATGCAAAATTCTAGCATCCGAACTCTGCCCGAGTTCGGTTCCCCAAAAATACTATAAATAGAGTTGAGATTACCATTCATTTCAATCATCCAATTTTATCTTTTCTCTTCTCTATCTAAAGTGTTCTGAGCTTTTTACTTACATATCTAAGCCTTTACGACTCTTAGCCAAGCCAGTACTGTTTCTGTTTAATCTAGAGTTTGGTGTTGAAGAGTTGTATCGGAGGTTGTATTCAGAAAAAGTTCTAGTTTTCCAATTGCCTTCTGGAGCCGGTCGTGCGCTCGTCACCAAGCATGGTGTTGTAAGAGTACTCGCGACTGGACTAGTCCTCTCAGAGTGAAACCAGTATATATCGCTGTGTCACTGAGTTTGAATTCTTGACTCTTACTTTACCGCATTTTATTTACCTCTTTTATCTGTCATAATATATAACTGCTTTATTAATTTTTAATCGGTGATTATTTTTCGCTGCACACGCACACACTCTATTCACCCCCCTCTAGAGGTGCTCAACGATCCTACAACTTGCCTGCAGTCCTCTCTTCAAATAGGACTACAGGGTGTCCCAGCAGTCACTGTAGATTGAATTTTTTGAAAAAAATCGAGAAAGACTAATGTCACTGGAGGTGGGGACACCAATGGTGGAGGTGGGGACAACAATGGAGGGGATGAGAACGATGGAGATGGAGATTGAGAATAGTGGTTTGGGAATTGAGAAAAGAGGAAGCAGAGAATTGTAATACCCAGTTTCTGAAATGAGAGTATATTTGAAATTTTGTATTTATAATTATTATTTATTTGTATTTATATCACATTATGATTTTTGGTAATTTTTAATCAATTTAAAACGGTTTTAAGTCATGGCTTGTGATTTTGACTTTGACTAGTTGAGACCTTGTAGACTAGCCTAGAAGTTAACCCTAGCTATGGGGACCCCAGTCTAACTTAAGTTAACCTATTTTAGTCATTAGAAATTAGTTTTGAAATAGGAAGATTAAGTTTAAGTGAAATGGTTTCATGACTTATGACTTAACTCAATGACTTGTGATTTTTCCAATTCATGACTTATGTAATTGAGCCAAGGCCCATGACTTAAACCCAAACCCCAACAAACCCACCCATGGCAGCCAACCTAGGATTTCCCACCCCTATTTAATGCCTCTTCCATTTGTTCTTGCCTCTTTTGTGCTTGACCTAGATTTTTGAAGGAAAGGTAATTCCCCATTTCCCTAAAATCCTAATAAATTCATTTCAACTCCTTTTTAACTCTAGTCTTTTGCATTAGGATCTAATTATTGTTTATTTACTTTTGGTGGAGATATGTGTCCCCTAGCTGTCCCTAGAATTTGGGTAGATTTTGTGTCCGTTTGGTGTCCATATCTGACACGTATCAATATATGTACATAGATGTTCGACGAAATGTCTCTTAGAACTTTTTGTTCTTGGTTTTCAAAACAAATTATATATTTGGGTAGCTAATCATATGTAGATTATGTATGTATGTGACTGAGCATGATTTGGATTGATTTTCGTGTCCAAATTTAGACACACACGCACGCACGCACGAGGCCCCGGTGCGCTGTCCTGCTGCTCGGGATCGACACAGGACACGACACGGCGACTCAGGTCCTCATTTTTGGTGGACACGGGGGCCTAGTGACTGACACAACACACACAAAATTTAGGGGGATTTCGTCGAACGGATTGGAAGAAATCCCACCCGTACTGAAATTTTAAACACACACACACGCGCACAATTGTTCACTGATACGGTGTCCGTATCGAATGTTGTAATGCCCATATCCCTTATTACGTATTTGGAATACGTGTACGTATTTTGACCCGTATTGCATGTCTTCCTGCTTAATTTATTTTGGCATTTCATTGATGGATTTATCTTGGTTCGGTTCGGTTTGTTGGCTTGGTTCGATTTTGTTTGATTTAATGTCCACTCCCACCTACCACCACCCTCTTCATTAAATATCCCACTCTCCTTTCTCTTTCTTCATTAACTTTCTTCTTCCCCACCATTACTTCTCCATCTACCTGAGAGAGAGTGGAGAGCTTAGGCAAGTGCATCTTGCTTCATGGAGAAATTCTATTTTTATTGTTCCATTGTCATCTTTGTGTGTTTCTAACCCACTTTAGTACTTAGCATTTTTCATTTCTGTGGTTAATTTCTTGCAGTTCTAGCTTTATGGTATTTTCGGTTTCCATGAATTTTCATCTATCAAATTTGCATATCTTTGCTAGTTGATGGTCCCATGTTGTAGAGAATTTATTTTGTCCAAATTTGACCCATGGAAGTCTGGATTTGGGTTCCTATTGTAGTTTGGTGGAGCATGGAGGCCATGGTATTTTTCCGTGGACATCTTCTCTGTTGGAAGCCATTATTTGCATTTTTTATTAGCTGCATGCTTGCTTGTATTTTAGAGCCGCATGCATAAATTGCTTGCCTCATAGGCTTTTGCACTTTTGCATTTGGCCGCATGTAAATATTTTGGCCGCATTGGCCAATTATTTGTATTGAGCCGCATGGTAGTTGTTTTGCTTGCCGCATATAATGCATGGCTGGCTGCATGCATTCCTTTAACTGCTCTTGCATTCAATTGTATAGTGGCAATGCTTAGCCACATATGAGTAAATGGCATGCTGTATTTTTTTCCTTGCTTGGCCGAATGGCCTATAATATTTTGCCTAGCCAAGTGTTGCTTGGTTAATTATTTTTACTTGGTTAATTATTTTGCATGGCTTAATGCATTAGTTATTTTTCATGGATTAAATACATTATTTTGCATGGCTTAATACATTAGTTGCTTGCATGGATTAAGCTTTACATTTGGTTGGCAAGCAAGCTTGCAGCAATGCTTGGCCGCATGAGAGTCAACTTATTGGCCGCATGCAAGCACTGCTTGCTAGGCCGCTTATGCATTATTTGCTTGGCCTTAGCATCCTGGCCGCATAAGAATTTTGCATGCATGCATGTTTGGTACTTGCATTTGTATGATAGCATTTTGTTGCTTGACTGCAACTACTAGCTTTAGGCCGCATGGCCTTATATACTTGCATGGTTTATTATATTATATGTAATACTTTGCATGGCTTTGATAGTTGGCCGAATGGCCATTTGTATTCCTTGCTGGCCGCATGGCCATTGTATTCCTTACTGGCCGCATGTACAAATATTAGGTTGGCCACATATGGTATTTGAGTTGGCCGCATGGCCCTTATTAGTTGCATGCATTTGCATGCTTGGGCTTTTGTTTTGCATGGCCATTAGCTTTTGCATTAAATTGCATGGCCCCTTTGCTTGCCCACAGTTGCTGGCCGCATGGCCTTAATTAGCATTAATTACGGGTCCCACTATAATTTTTGTCTTATTTGTCTTTACAATTATATTATTATGATTAAATAATGTGTGATTCTAGATTGCTTTCCTAAGCACGAATTGTTGGTGTGATGATTGGTAGTGACTTGCTGGCCGCATGTAATAATTTTTTTGAGCCGCATGAGTCCCTCACGGCCCTTGCTCCTGCTAATATTTAATTACCACATGAATGCTTGTGCCATATTAATTATTTCCTGACACGATGGTGACCCGTTGTGGTGCATTTTTGACAAATGACGTGACTTGATAGTGACCCGCCGTGGTGCACTCCTGACAAGATAACTTGACCTGATAACTTGACATGCTATACATGACATGATAGTGGCCCACCGTGGCGCACTCTTGACAAGTAAACCTGACATGATATTTTTCGAAATGCTGTTGCGACGGCTAACCTGACATGACAAGATTGAATAACCCGGATACCGTGGACGATTGTGCTTGTACAAATGAACCCGTCTTGTCCTGCATCATGTCTAGGATGGGGACCCCTGAGTACCACGGTCAGGGGTACCCACTGAAATCGACTAAGGTTAACAACTAGAATAATCCAGTAGTCATGAAGAGATTTCCTAGCTACAGGCAATCCCGTTATTTGGGTGCCCCACTTGGGATCTGTAGCCTGCCGACGAGTAGGGCACATTTCCAGCACATTGTCATGTGTTGCACCCTTATTGTACTAATATTCGACCTGGATAACTTGGATGGTCTGCAGGGCTTGTGGCTGTGGAATAATCTCACTGTATCTTGCTAGTAACTAGGCCTGTGATAACTCTAGTTAGTTAAAGTATCAAGCCGTACCTATTGCTTGGCCGTGAAATATTGGATGGAGTTCAATCAGTCTAGTCTTGTCATGATCCTGTACAAGATTGTCACATGTCCTGATTTCTTATTTATCTTGCCGATAAATGGTGGGAGAAGCCAAGTTCTGTTCAGACGAAAGGTTACAACCCCGGTCCTTGTTTGGTTTACGGGTTGTTACCTGGTTATCTGAATAGTCCCATGGTTATCTCATCGTATATCACCTGTCATGCTTTTCCTTAATTACTGTCTTTTATTATGTAATTATATTCTTGTGCTAATTGCTGGTTTTAGTTCCTAAGTGAAGCCTCCTTTGTGGCACTTGCTCTTTCTGGGGTTTGACCCAGCTGGTTTTGTATGGCCAGATATCGGAGCAGCTCCAGAGGATCCACCTGTCTTCCAGCCAGATGGTGACCACTATGTTGGCCCATTGGTCATATGGTCAAACTGATTTTAATAATTAATCAAACTCTGTCTCAATATATGGAACTAGTCAGGACATCTCAGACTCTTGGACATGATCAAGAATGGCTATCTACTCAGTTCAAGACCGAAACGTTGTTTGCCTGTTCGAGTCTGTATTTCTTTGAGCAATATATTTTTTATTTTATTTGAGTCTAGAAATACTTTGTATACCGAGTCGTACTGGCAAATAGGCTATTCCAAAATGATTTCAAAATGTTTTTAAAATATTCTTAGTTTTGAAAAACATTCGTATTTACAAAAGCTCCAAAAAGGTTTTCAAAATTCCCCAAAAACTAATTTTAAAAACCCTAACCTAACCCTGACAGAACTCGGCCAGAGTTCGGCAAGAGTTCGGTTAGTGGCCGTTTTGTTTTTGAATTCCTTGGAAATTGGTCCTCCTGCAATTGCGGATTTGACCGAGATTTTCTCATCGAGTTCTGCCCGAATTCTGCCATAATTCTGTCTTTGGAACTCCTATAAATAGAGAAAGATTTCGATCATTTTAACTCACTCATTCACTTTCAATCTTCTCTCTACTCAAAGCCTACTGTCTTCCAAAGGGTTTTTCTAGAGCTTTAATTTTCAGATCCCAAGCCAGTTACAATCCTTTAGTCGATTTGCCAGTGTTGTACGGTCTAGAAGTTTCGGAGTGATTGTAATCAGAAGGCTTGATAGAAGAATACCTCTTCACAATTGAAGTTGGACGAGTTCTTCGTATCAAAGCTCGCGTTGTAGAAGTTGCAAGGACTTCGTAAGAAAACTTACGGTTTTGCCAATAGTGGATTCAACTGGTAGCAAGAGTTCTACCGACTGGACTAGTCCTCAACAGAGGGAAACCAGTATACATTGTTGTCTTTGTGTTTGCTTTCTTATCTCTACCTTTACATTATTTAGTTGTGATTATTATTCTGTGATCTTGTTGCTAACATTTTTTAATTAGCATTATTCCGCTGCCAACTCTATTCACCCTCTCTAGAGTATTCTGCTTTACGATTTTGTTCCTACAATTGGTATCAGAGCGGGTGTTACAGGTAAAGCAAGGTAACATTACAATTATTTATTCATTTAACTAATTGTTATATAGATCACAGCACAACACATGGCAACTGTAAAATTCACAAGTGAAGGCCAGGCCACAAACAGACCTCCACTGTTTGATGGTACGAATTATACCTATTGGAAAACACGGATGAGTTTCTTCTTGAAATCACTTAACTTTGATTTATGGTCTACTGTTATTGATGGCTATCAAAAGCCACCTCGTATAAATGTTGATGGAGTTTTAATTGAAAAACCCCATAACCGATATACAGAGGAAGAAAAGAAAAAGGCCAGTCTTGACGCATGTGCTTTTAACGCTTTATTTTGTGCTTTAGACAGAACTGAATTTAACAGGGTGTCTATCTGCACAACTGCTAATGAAGTGTGGAAGCTTTTTGAAGTCACACATGAAGGCACGACTCAAGTCAAAGAATCAAAGGTCAGCAGACTTACTCAAGAGTATAAGGTGTTCAAGATGAAGCCCAACGAAACAGTTACTCAGATGTTCAAAAGATTCTTGGATATTGTAAATCCTTTGTCCTCCCTAGGCAAAGATTACAGTAACCATGAAAAGATTCACAAACTCCTGCGAGCACTTACCAAGAACTAGATTCCAAAGGCTACTGCAATCATTGAAGGGAACGACCTCACAACTATGTCCCTCGAAGTACTCATGGGTAAGCTACTCACTCATGAACTGAAGCTACAAGATTTTGAAGAGCCTGCACCAAAGGAGAAGACGATCGCTTTCAAGGCTCAGCACAAAAAAGCTGTTGAAGGTGATTCAGACAGCAGTGAATCTGATGCTGAAGATCAAGCACTCCTAGAAAGGAAATTCAAAAGATTCATGAGATATGAGAAGAAAGCCAAAGAAAACAATAGCAGCAACAACTGGTATCAAGATGATGCTGTCTGCTATGGCTGCAAGAAGAAGGGACACATGAAGAAGGATTGTCCTACAAACTCATCATCAAGCAAAAAGAGCAACAGGTATGAGAAAGGAAACCTGAAGAGATCAACATCTCAGAAATATGCCAACACCAGCATATGGCATGAAAGTGAAGCCAGCGACTCAGAAGATGAACAATCAGAAGACGCTGCAAATGTATGCTTTATGGCATCCGATCAGGTACTCTCTGAACCTGTAGTTGATACATATGATGACTTCACCTTTGAGCAATTAGGAGATGCCTTCAGTGAACTGATAAGTGATTACAGGAAACTGCATAGCAAATATCAGACCTCTAAGAAGGTACTCAAAGAGTACAAAGGTGAAATAGGAAGACTTACCGACCTACTAGTTGAGGTTAAAGATAATGTTAGTGAGTCTGGTGAGCTTTCTTCTATTAAGCTCTTATTACACGAGACTACCAAGTCATCCGAAGAAAAAGACAAGGTTATTGACCAACTGAAAGAAGAACTTTCTAAAGAGAAAAAAAGTCTTCAAAGTGCACAAGTTAGAATGGAAGCACTCACTTCTGACTATACTAAGTTGTATGATACTTCCAAAAGATTGGAAATTAGGTTAGAAAAACAGCCTGAGACTGCTACTTCCTACCCTAACACGTGTCACTTACCGAATAATCGGAACATTCCCAAACCAAACACTGTCAGACCTAACCATATCAAACCTTTACCCCAAAAGGTTAAGCCCAAACAGGATTATAGGTATGCTTTCTTCTACACTAGAAAACCTAAATCTACCAACCATGTACACCACTCAGCTTTCAACACTAAACATGCACAATGTCATTATTGTGGCCACACTGGTTATATTTCTCCTGCATGTAGGATCAGAAAGCTTGTTGATTTAAATATTTATGCATGGATACCAAAAGTTAACATTTCAGGACCCTACAAGAAATGGGTACCAAAAGTTTCATCTACAAACTATTTTGTAGGTGGAACACCTTTCACATACTAAAAGCAAATGGATCCTCGACAGCGGTTGTTCACGGTATATGACCGGTGACGCTACATTATTTGCAACACTATCGAAGAAGAAGAAGGAAGGTTATGTCTCATTCGGTAACAACTTGAAAGGGTATATCATTGGTATCGGTGATGTTGGTAAATCTCCCTATCATGTGATTAAGGATGTCTGTCTGGTTACCGAGTTGAAACATAATCTACTCAACATAAGTCATTTAGCTGATCATGGTTATGGCATCAACTTGGGCAAAGACAAATGTACTATAGTTGATAGCTCAACTGGTAGTACTATCTTTGAAGGTATCAGGGAAGACAACATATATGTTTTCTATTTGTTGGAAGAAACTAATATTTTAGGTAGATGCTTAATGGCTAAAAGTGATGAGAGTCATCTGTGGCATATGAGACTCGGTCACGCAAATATGGACACAATCTCAAGATTATCCACGAAGAAGCTAGTACGCGATTTACCGGATATAACATTCAAGAAGGATTCGGTATGCAGCCAATGTGAAAAGAACAAAGCTACCAGATCCACATTCAAGTCAGTAAACGCAGTATGTACTACTAGACCTCTACAATTGCTACATATGGACTTATTTGGTCCTAGCAGAGTTGCTAGTCTCGGAGGCAAGTTATATGCTTTTGTAATTATAGATGATTACTCTAGATACACGTGGGTATACTTTTTGACACGCAAGAATGATGCATTATTCGAATTTGTCACCTTTTGCAAGAAAGTACAGAATGAAAAAGGTTACATGATCACTCGTATTAGAAGCGATCATGGAGACGAATTCGAGAATACAGAGTTTGAGTAATTTTGTGACACACACGGTTTTGTACACGAGTTCTCCTGCCCTAGGACTCCACAACAAAATAGAGTTGTGGAACGTAAGAACAGAACTCTATCCGAAATGGCCAGAGTAATGTTAAACCAGTTTAGTCTACCCAAATATTTCTGGACTGAAGCTGTTAATATAGCTTGTTTTGTTCTCAATAGAGTTCTAATTCGACCCAAATCGAAGAAGACTCCATTTGAGTTATGGTTTGATAGAATTCCATCAGTTTCATATTTTAGAATATTTGGTTGTAAATGCTTTATTCTTAATACAAAAGATAATTTGGGAAAGTTTGACGAAAAGGCTGATGAAGGTATTTTTTAGGTTATGCGTGTTTGCCATTAAAATTGTTTTGATTGAAATTTTAATACAAACATAACAGTGATACAATATAGGACTTAGATGTAGTCCTAGGAGTACACTTTTGTTTAAGCTGGGTCCTTAGTGCCAATGGAGCGAGTGGTAATGCGTTGACTCCGTTGACCGGCTGACGACGGTTATCGGTTCTCTGAAGGTGTTGATTGCTCTGGGTGCTGGAGCTTGCTGAGAGGAGGAAGACGTTGAGTGTCTAGAACTGCCTCTCCGGTGATTCTCTGTTGTGGATTCTCTCTGTGTTGTGAGTCTCCCTTGTGTGAAGGAGATGATCCTTCTATTTATAGTTTTGCAGGCTGGCTGCTCATGCGCGCATGTAGGATACGACGGTGTAGGGACGCCACGTGGAGGTTGCTGATGGAGGCGCATGGATGCTGCGCCCTGATCGAGGGGAAGAACTCTTCATACTGCTGTTGTGAGCCAGCACGTAGCAGAGAGAAGATCTTTCCGTTGCTGAAATCTTGGATGAGTTGAGTCAAAGGACACGTGTCGTCGACTCATGGTTTGAAGATCTCGGATTTGGTGGAGAGGAGTGATCTGGTGGGCTGCGCCTTGGATTGGGCGCAGGAGGAGGCTGCGGCTCATAACCTTTAGGAGTTACAAACCATTTGGGGCACATGGCTTTTGAGGCGCATGCATGCGACTTTCCTTCTGTCTTTCGGGATCAGAGAGCAGTCTGAGGCGCATGGCTTTTGAGGCGCATGCTGATTTGGATGCATGGCCGTAGAGGCGCATGCGGTTGGTTGAGTGGCCACGTGGCAGTAGCCGTCGAAATAAAGTCATGATGATGCTGACGTTGTCGACGCTTCGTTTTCTGAACTGTTCAGACTTTGGGAGGCGTGCTGCCAACTCTGTCAATTCAGCATTTAATGTTGGTGACGTTCGATGGACAGCTGAGTGGGCGCGTCGGTTGGCGTTCCACTCGGTATGGAGATGTGTGGGGGCGCACCCTCTGTAATGCGCCGAGTACTGTAGGGCGCGTCTGTGTGATGCGCTTGATGCCGAAGGGCGCGTCCGTGTGATGTGCTGTCTGGCTGGCGCATCGGACATGTCTTTTAATGATGCGGCTGTCTCGCTCTTCGAGTGCTATAAATAGCCGTTTGGCTGAATTCGAGGCGTTCGGTTCATCCATTTAATGTAAATTCATTGCACGGAATTCGGAGGGCCATCCACTTGGCGCGTGGGTTTGATCTGCCCGGCCTATAAATAGTGGCATGGAGAGAAGATTTGCTTCTCATTCCCTCACGTACTTCCAACATGAACTTGAATATGCGGGTGCATTCTGTTGACGAAGTGCTCCCGAGGGTGAAGATGAGATGCTGTGTTGTCTTCGATGCACTTGAAGGTGACTGTTACATCCAAAAGACGGAGTCGAGAGCTTCTGAGGCAGGCGGAAGGTGCCTGTTACATCCAAAGATAGGGATGCTCGGGCCTTGTCTCCGTTATTCCGGAAGAGCCGTAGATCGGAATGGCGGTGCTAGACTCTATCTTCCTTCAAAGTGGGGTTTGCCCACTTTGGTTGTGTTGAAAGCTGCTCCTTTAGCCGCGGTTTCGATCACGGTCTTCCTTTGCCTTTGGAGGCTCTTTCGAAGCCTCCCCTGGCCACAGCATTTGCGGTGCTCTTCTCTTCCTTGGTTCCAGCCAGAGGGTTAAATGCTTTGCTTGACGAAGCACTTATCAAGTGAGCCTGGCTGGAAGAGCGGTACATAACTGGGCTCTGCTCGGCCAGGTGAGCCTGGTTGGAAGAGTTACACATAACTGAGCTGCTGAAGGGATACACATAACTGAGCTGGATGCACATGACTGAGCTGCTGAAGGGATGCACATAACTGAAATGGATGCACATGACTGAGCTGCTGAAGATATGGTAGGATACGCCTGGTTGGAGGTGCATGATGTCTGCTGCGCCTGACTGATGGCGCATGGTGGCTGCTGCGCTTATCTGGAGGCGCGTGGTAGCCGCTGGCTGTAGACTTAGGATCTTTCCTTTGTAGAAATTCTCCTTTGTACAACCTTTTCTTAGACATGTAATAGACTTCTGTATATAAAAGTCTTCTTTCGAATGTCTATCTTTATTGATCTTGCTGTGAAGTTCTTCGTCTGAGTTCTAGCGCATGTAGTGTCTGGCACATGGACTTTCTGGTTGTGAAATTCCATGCTTCTACAAGACCCCCTTCAAAGTTTTCAAAACTTTTGAATAAGTTTTGGAATACTTTGAATAAGAAGCATGGAGGTCAGGACGCATGATTTCTGGGCGCATGCCTGTTCGGGCGTATGCTCTTCTCAGTTAATGATGATGGTGCCTCGGTAACCGAAAAGATTAATGATGATCTTTTGGTTTTATTTGCTGCTATCCTTGCGCAGAACCCGAGGCGACGGCTGAGATCACACGTCATCTGTTCACGCGTGCGACCAAGCCCTATAAATAGGTAAGAGTTGGAGAGAGAAAGGGTTCTTCTTCTCTGTGCCTCTGCTTCTTTAGAGTTTCTTCTTCAAAACCCTAACTTCTCCTTCCTCGAGAGAATGGCTCCCAAGACTCCTCGCGGTGCTGCCGGCAAGGGGAAGGAGAAAGCGAAGGAGTCCGCGGAAGTTGCGGCGGCTGTCGTTCCCCGTCGGCCTGTCGAAGTTCGGCCGGAGGTGGTTGGTAAGTCTCATTGTCCGTACGCCAACGCACATAGGCCTTGAGTCTTTAATGATGTGCCGCGGTCTTTGCCCGCCGACGCGCATGGGTTTAAACCCTGGTGATGCACCGAGGCTATACTGCTGACGTGCATGGGTTCAAACCCTGATGATGCGCCGAGGCCGTACTGCTGACGCGCATGGGTTCAAACCCTGATGATGCGCCGAGGCCATGCGCATGGGTTCAATCCCTGATGATGCGCCGCAGTTTTCTCCTTTAGACACATTGTGTGTTCTCTTCTGACTTTTTCTGATCTTTTGCTAGTGTCGATGGCAATCCCGCTTTTGAGTGAAGTTTTCTTGGAGGCTGCCTTCAACCAAATGGGAGTAGAGCATAACGAGGAAGTGATAAACCCTGCTCAAGATGCTCTTATGCTGGATCAGCCTCCTGAGAGAATGACCCTAATCCGTGAACAGCAGTATTGGTTCCTCAAACGGATGATGGAGCGTAGAGTCATTAAATCTTCCACATCTGATAAAGTGACCTTCCTGAAGCCTGAGTTCCTGTTTGGAGACCGTCTCACTTCTACTGATTCGTCAGTACTGAAGGTCAAGGAAGGGACTGGTTCTTTACTGCGAATGGAGTGCATATGACTGTTAAGCAACTTGAACTGTCAGTGGCCTTTAACGTCCTTCTGTCGCCTTGTTTCCCAGAGGAGGATATCTTGGGAGCTTACCCCTTCTCAGGGGGGAGCGATGACTGGTGTCATCCAAATTGATTCTACTTCCGACCAAAGGGATGCTTTGACCGTTGTACGGTCTGGGTCTTCTTACACTTGGCGGACTTTACGTCCTGGGAGCCTCTACAGTGATGTACCCATTGATACGCTTGCTTATAGTGCTTCGACTTTTACACATCGTATGTTTTTGATGGAACGCTCCTACCCGACAGGAGAGTTTCGGGTGGAGGGTTGGTGCCATTACGTCTCCAAATGGGATAAACTGACGCTCTGGATCTTGTCGTGATTTCGGACTGAGCTCCGAGAGATCGGGTTGACTGCCGCGATCCGTGCTACCCAGGCAGGTGTTGACCTTAATAGGCACATGTTCCTCGCACTCCTGGAGATGTTTGATATCCATACCGGGACCTTCTTTACTCCGGTGGGGGAATTAGGGTTCGCACTTCATGAGATGTACGAGGTGTCAAAACTCCCTTGGGGGTCGAAACCCTATGAAGAGTACTTTCCCACCAACGAGGAACTTCAAGTCCTGGGGGACAGGGCTGAGGAGATGACGGCCGTCTTCAAGGAAGTGGCGAGTCATCATTACTATATGCAGAGACGGGATAGGAACGGGACGCAGCCTCATGTGACCGCTTGGAGAGATCATGTCTTTAGACAAGACAAGGAGGATCCCTCACAATTTTCCACCCCACCGGCGCTCTCTCGTAGCGAAGTGTTGTCCGAAATGAGCAGGTTAGGGGAGAAAAATTCCTGAGGAAATGAGGACCAGCAGTCAGATGCACGCTCCTACAGCTGCTTCTGGCATCTTGCTTATCGGATGTCACCCAAGGCGGTGTTGGCATCCTACCTGATGATATGGCTCCGGGATTGCGTGTTCGCGGGCGGATCCGGTGCCGTAGAGAGGATGACCCGAAACTTAATCCTGCCAGCCGTGAAGCTGGTTTTCGGCCGGCGTTTGGCTCTTCTCCCCGCAATGGTATGTAACCTGCAGCGAGGTTTGAGAGAGTTTGCTGGAAATATGATTCATGACAGAGGCAGAAACAATAACTTCCCGCGCGCTGAACTGCCGTTTCACTATTTGATGGGATGGCTGATCTTGCATCATCCCAGTATGATGAGCCCAGGCTCGGAAGGAGATTATAAGGCTGGAGATGCATTCCTTCGTCGTTTCCATCGGAGGAGCTGGTCGTATACCGGTGTCCCGGTTTGTAGAAAGGTTTTATCCCGTCTTCAGGGTTGGAAGATTACCAAAGTTGGTCCCATCTATTTGGGTTTTGAGGCCAACGAGGATTTAAGGGACCTGGGCGAAGGTACCACCACTCTGCCTCAATGGGGATTCCGCTGGTTGCAAAGTATCCGGCCGTCCCATCTGGTGTACCGGAACAGGAATCAGTGCTACCTGGAACCAGTACTTGCCGAGCCGCTTTGCGCGGTAATTTGGTTATGCTCAGATGATGTTGGATAACCCCAGTATTACCCTGGGGTATGTTGGAAGTTTGTTGGATGGTGCACGAGCTTGGCATTACTATAATGCCGGATGTACCGGAGCTCATTTTACGTTGCCCGTCCCCGATCCGCGGCCGCCCATTCTTTACTCGGCCGCCAAATTTTACTGTGTTATGGCTGCCCTGCCCTCCGATATGACAGGGAGACCAGCCTTATCGCAGGCACCCAGTTAGCAGCGACTGGGGATACGCCAGTGAAGGCCCGGTCCGCATCAGTCGTCAGGGGTGGGTCAACGGAGTGCCCCCTCCGCATCACAAGCAGAACCCTCGGGCGATCGATCGAAACGATGTGCAGATACAGGGGCTGAATCTCTTGTGTCGAAGAAGCAGAAGAAGGCATCGCTACCGACGGTGTCATCGGATTCGGCGTCCGAAGAGGTAAGGACATCCTACTAAATCTGATTTTGGTTCCGCCACTTACGAGGCCCCATCTTCTTTTGTAGGAGCCGCTAAAAAGAAAACCTCGTACCCCAAAGTCGGGTGGGAGTAGGCGAGAAGAGATGGCGAGCTCGTCTGGAGTGCGTATCCCGCCGATAATGATGTCTCTCATGAAGGAAGATCCGGAGGATACTGTCATCGTGGAGGTTCCGGTATCCCCGGGTTATGTCAGGAGGGAACCTGAGGGTGCAGCAGCTTCCGAGGTGACGAAGGCCACAGCGGAGGCTTCACATATCGAAGGTTTAGCAAGTGCGCAGCTTCCTGGTGATGAAGAGAAATGGAGTTCATCATCTTCCGATGACATCGCTCCGGAGCTGCAGGAGTCTGTTGCGGGGGCAGCAGAAGCAGTGAGAATAGAGGAGAGAGTTGATTCCCCTCCTTGTCATGATGAAGGGAGGTCGGCTGAATCATTGCCAAATCCTTCCTTGGCTTCAACCATGGACATAGAGATGGCTACCGATCAGGCGGTAGTGACAGATTTTGTCCCTGTAGAGGGACTTGAGAAGAATGAGACCCTTCTGCCGGTCTTGTCTCCTAGGGCTGGCCAGGAGATAAATGTTGATCTCCCCGTTTTGCCGGGGGAGGTAGCTGATGCTGATAGAATGTCGGGGGTAGAAGAGGTGGCCGTTGACGTCGGTGATTTCTCCGGGCTTGAGAAGGGTAAGGGTGTGGAACCCTCTGTTGCTCCTTCCACTTGGGGTACTATCACGACGCATGTGCCGGCTCCTTCTGTTCCTTCGGCTCCTCGGGCTAGCAGTCTGGCCCCTGTTGATGAAGAGCCTATTGCTGCCGAGGTTCAAACCTCTCAGATCGAGGTTGGCGGATCTTTCTCCGGTCCGCAAACTGTAGTAGCTCCCCCAACTCCTGCTATGACGCCGCAGGTGCTGGCGGATGCCGACGAGTATGTGAAGTTCCTCGTCGAGGGAGTATACAAAATGCTGGAGAAAGGTGTATCTGCAGTGATGGATGCCAAGGGGAGCTTTGCGACAGCAAAAGCTTTGGCAATGCCTTGTATCGAGCTGATCCGCGTTCACCAAGGCCATGACCATATGGCCGAAATTCTGGAGGTTTCGGTGATTGAGCTGGACGAGCGGCTCGCGGAACTGCAGCGCATCCAACGAAATGACCTCTCTGTCTTGATAGATGCAGAGATAGGGAAGTTGATTGCTGAAATCGAGGCTTCCTATCGAGCCGATGTGAGCAGTTGGGAGCGTGAAGTGGCTGGGATTGAGACTGCGGCGGAGCAGTTGTCTCAATCTATGAAGAAGACGACGGAGAAGCGGGCTGCGGTGGATGCTAACATCGCAGAGGTTGATGCTCAGATGCGCCGTCTTGAAGACCAGCGGGCCCAACTTCAACTAGAAGCTGATCGTGTCCTGGCTGAGCACGTGGCATTCAAGCAGGAGGAAGCGACTCTTACTCAGCGGACCCTTGCTTTGGCTCAGCAGCGACGACAGCTTGATGAGAAGTATGAGAGTAAAACTTCCGCTGAGGCTGTCGGATTAATGCGTCAAGAAGCCAAGCTCCGAGTCCAGGCGACTGTGGAAACTCGCACTGCCGACCTGAGACGTCGAGTCAAAGAGCTCTCATCCCACCCTGGAGAGGATCGAGGACTGTAGTTTCTCTTCTTTTATGTGTTTTTGCAACTCTTGCTGGGGAAATAGCGTATTTCTGTACTCCTTTTTTTTGAAAAATAAAGAAATACACTATCTCTCTTTTTTGTGATGTGTTCATTTTTGATCTCATGAACTTGATGATTTATGTGGACCTATTATCTTTTGCGCACCTAGGTTTTTAGGTACAGATAATAAGTTTGAAGGAACCAACATGTTTGCTCAGAGGTAATGTGGACATGGCAATCATTAGGTTCAAATGATAGAATCTTCCTACTCAGAGGTATTTATGGACGTGGTAGGAATGATCCTGGGGGATACGCTGAACAACTCAGAGGTAATGTGGACGTGGAAGTTCTGCGATCAATGTACGACAACACAGGAGTTGTTTGTACGGGATGTTTACTCAGAGATAATGTGGACGTGGTAAACATGAAGGATAGCGTAAGCTCACGAAAGTGTAAGGTTGCGCTTTGTAGGATGTAGAGAGACAACTCAGAGGTAATGTGGACGTGGTTATCTTTCTACGGAAGGATGCCACGGAACAGCTGGGTTCCGTAAGCGTTGATTTTGTGAGAAGAGGTTGTTTGGGGAAATACATGTCTTGGAGGATGTCAAGAATAGTACTTCTTTAGGAACTTGCCGTTGATGGGCATCATGAACAAGTCCCCATTGGGTTTGGCGAGGCGGTAAGCACCGTTTGAGTATACCGTCTCAATGATGAAGGGTCCTTCCCATTTGGGCTCGAACTTCCCTGGTGTCTTGTGAGTTAACACCATTGGCCTTCTGACTGCTAAAACCAGGTCGCCAACTTGGAAAGTTCTTTGCTTGACCTTCTTGTTGAAAGCCTGTGATATACGGGCTTGGTAAAGTTCGATGCGTTGTTGAGCTAGGAGACGCTTTTCGTCAAGTGCCTCCAGTTCCCGCAGACGACGACGTTGATTGTCTTCTTCTGTGAGTTTGTTTGTGATCGCTACTCGGAGTGAGGGGATCTGGATCTCGAGAGGCAGTACCGCTTCGCTCCCGTAGACCAGGGAGAATGGTGTGTTGCTTGTTGGGGTCCGTACCGTTGTGCGGTAGGCCCAAAGACATTCGCCGAGCTTTTCATCCCAGTCGCGTTTGTTGGATGACACGACCTTTTTGAGCAGCCTGACGATAGTTTTGTTGAACGCCTCGGCCAATCCGTTTGCTGCCGGATTGTAGGCGGTTGAGGCCACGTTTTGAATGCAATTCTTGTCACAGAACCTGCTGAAAATGTGGCTGATGAACTGGGGACCATTGTCATGAATGATTCGCCTGGGTACTCCGAAACGGTAAATAACATGGTGTTTGATAAAGCTGACCACCCTGGAGCTTTTTACTTCCGTTAGTGGGACTGCTTCCGCCCATTTGGAGAAGTAATCGGTGATGGCCAGGATGAAACGATGTCCTCTTGATGAAGGAGGGGTGATTGGTCCTATAATGTCCATGCCCCAGGCTTCGAATAGCCAGGAGGCGACTGTAGGATGTAGAGGTTCAGACGGTGTATGTATGAAGTCTGCATGAAGTTGGCATGCATGGCACTTCTTAGCATATTCCACTGCGTCGGCGGCCATGGTTGGCCAGTAGTAGCCCATACGTCGCAGTCGATCTTGCAACTTAGGACCTGGTTGGTGAGCTCCGCAAGTTCCGTCATGAGCTTCTCGAAGAACTTCGGCCTGCTTCTTCGTTAGACAGGCATCGAAGGAGAAGCCCGTCGAAGGAGCGTCGGTACAGCGTTTTAGTGGCTGTATCGTAGTAGAATCGAAGAGAGCATCTCCTGACTGAGACGGCTTCCTTCGGGTCTTCCGGAAGGATTCCGTAGACGGCGAAGTCGATGAACGGGAATCTCCAGTCTCGGACATTAACATCGGTGTTTGTCGGCACGGCGTGAGCCATTTGCAAACATAGGTTGTTTCTGGGACAAATCAAGTCTCGGCCAGTTACCGTGACATAGTGTTGAGTCCCAAGGGGCACGGCCAATGAGGCTGCGAGGCCAGCCAGAGCGTCAGCCTCCAAGTTTTATAGACGGGGTACATGTTCGATGAAGAACCCAGTGAAGGTTGAAATGATGTTCAATGCAACTTCATGGTAAGGGATCAAATCTTCATGGCGAACCTCGTATTGCCCCCGAATCTAGTTTACGACGAGTTTCGAGTCGCCGTAGGCTTCCAGATAATCCACCCCCAGCTGTTGTGCTAGCTGGAGTCCCATGACGAGTGCGTTGTACTCAGCAACATTGTTGGAGCACGGCTTCGAAAGAGAGTATGCGTGCTGGATGACCAGCTGATCGGGGGAGACCAAGACTACCCCCACTCCTGCGATAATTTGGCCGTTGGGGCCCGTTCTTGAAGCGCCATCGAAGAACATCCGCCAAACGGGACTTCCTTCAGTGACGTTTGATTCTTGGACTTCATCCGGGATGTCTTCATAGAGTTTTGAAGATTCTGGGATGGGATGTGCAGCTAAAAAGTCAGCCAGAGCCTGACCCTTGATCGCCTTCTGCGGGACAAACACCATGTTGTATGGCGTTAGTAGGATCGCCCATGTAGCCAGCCGGGAGTTTAATGACCCTGGCTTCGTCATGAAAACTCTGAGTGGATTGACTCGGGAGATGACGTGAATTGTCTGGCCCGAGACGTAATGACGAGTCTTCTGAATGGCAAACACCAAAGCCAAGCACTCCTTTTTAATGGGGTTGTACCGGTGTTCGGCCCCGATGAGTGTTCGACTGAGGTAGTAGATTGCTTGCTCGTAGCCTGCATCGCTGTTTTGAGCCAGTAAAGCGCCGAGGGAATGATCCATGGCACGGACGTAGAGGAGGAATGGTTTGCCGGCGACAGGTGCCACTAGGACTGGCGGGCTTGTCAAGTAAGCCTTGATGTCGTCGAAAGCCTTTTGGCACTCCTCTGTTCAGACGTAAGAGACTCCCTTCTTCATGAGCTGAGTAAAGGGTTGACATTTATCGAAGAGATTTGCGATGAACCTCCGGATGTATGCCAGACGTCCCTGTAAGCCCCGAAGTTCTCGAAGGTTCTTCGGAGGGTCCATGTTGAGGATGGCTTTAGTCTTCTCGGGATCGACATGAATGCCTTTTGCCGTGATGACAAAGCCCAAGAATTTGCCGCTAGAAACCCCCAGGAAGGATTTAGCGGGGTTCATTTTGAGTTGATGTGCCCGCGTGAGATCAAAGACCGTCCTCAGGTCCTGTAGGTGATCTCTTTTGAGGCAGCTTTGACTGCGATGTTGTCAACATAACACTCAACTGTCTTGCGAAGATGTTGACGGAAGATGGTACTCATCGCTCGTTGGTATGTTGCACCGGCATTCTTCAAGCCGAAGGGCATTACTGTGTAGCAGAAAACACCTTTCGGAGTCCTGAATGACGTGTGTTTTACGTCATCGGGGAAGATCTTGATTTGATTGTAGCCTGAATACCCGTCCATAAAGGACATGCGTTCAAAGCCACATGTGTTGTCGATCATTACATCGGTGATTGGGAGCGGGAATTCATCCTTCGGGCAAGCAGAGTTGAGATCCTTGAAGTCGATACAGACTCATATCTTCCCGTTCTTCTTGGTGACAGGGACGACGTTGGCTACCCAGTCCGGGTGTTGTTCCTCACGGATGAAGCCACTGGTCAAGAGCTTGTCCACCTCCTGATCGATGGCATTCATGATGTCCGGGCGGAAGCAGTCGCTGTTGTTGTTTGATAGGTTTGGCATCTGGTAAGATGTTCAACCTATGCATCGCGATCTGTGGATCGAGACCCGGCATGTCTTCGTAGCTCCAGGCGAAGACGTCGATATACTCCTTAGCCAGTTGGACTAAAGATTCTCGGTCTTCTCCTTCCAAGCTTTTGCTGATAAAGATGGGTTTAGAAGAAGACCCATCCCCGAGGTCGATCTGCTCGACTTCGTCTTCGGTGGGAGGTTCTCGTAACTCAAAACGAGACTCCCATTGTTCTCCTAGGCGTTGAGCCCAAGGTTCCTCTTCGAAGGGTTCCGACGGCTGGTCTTCGCCTTCATCTTTCTGAGGTTGCGCCAATGTCATGTTAGCTGACAGCACTTTCCTAAAGACTGATCCGATACTGGTATCGGAATCCCACGTCGATGCTTCAGACGAGTGGAAATGTTCTATGTCTTCTGCGTCTGAACTCTCTGGAGTTGATGGCGGCGTGACATAGCCTAACCCCCGTCGAGTCCGATTATAGTAATCCTGTGGCTTTCTATTGGGCATCGAAAGCCGGACAGGGAGATGCCGACCCTTGCCGTAGTTTAGGCCTTTATTGCTTTTCAGATCGTAGCCCATCTTTTGGATGATGCGCTTTGCCGTATCCGTGTACCGATAGACTTGTACTATGCCGGTATCAGGTTCGGGCTCGATTGACGGGAGGTCCTGATGACGCTCGACTTTGCCCGAGATGATGGTGCCTTCGTCTCGGCTTCGTGGGAGGATTATGAAGACTCCTTGAGACGGGGCCACTCGATTATGGTGGACGGTCGTTATTTGTGTTTGCAACAATCGTAGAGCGTTGTCTAATGTATACACGGCATTCCAGTGTGGAAGACAAGAATAATTGAAAGACACTCTATTATTGATAAAGTATGAGATTTTATCCCGTGGGATTACATTGTCTAAGGAGGGTGCGTCTACATCAGCAGAGATATATTCGCCAAGCTCCTCATCTGTAAGCACTGGAGCCGGATCAGGAGAGTCCTCCACCGCTCTGACTTTGGGGTCTGAGAGGGTTATGTGAGCCCTCTCCGGCATTTTGGATGACTGCGGCGGCTTGCCTTTAAGACGCACCTTGAGAGGTGCCTCGGTTGCGCCTCTGATGAGTGGCGCCTTCCCTTGTAATTTTACCACCAGGGGAGCCGCTGTTTGAGGTGGCTTTCCCTTGAGGCGTATCTTCAGGGGAGCTTCGTGAGTCGATGCTTTCCCTGATAGCTTGATGCTCATTGGAGGCGCCTTCTGGGGAGGCTTGCCCTTCAATCGGATTTTCAAGGGGGCGTCGGAAGTCATTTCGAGCTCCAAGTCCGGCTCTGTTGCCGTCTCTGCTTCATCATCGGCGTCGTTGGCTTCCTCCTCGTCAAGTGGCTTGTACAAGTCGGAATCGGTGAAGTAGGCCTCAATCCCTTTGAAGGGATCGATATCTGCAAACTCCGTCCGGATGACACCGTTGGTGGATACATATTTCATGCATTGGTGGAGCGTGGAGGGCACCACCATGTACTCATGTAACCATGGTCGTCCGAGTAAGATGTTGTAGTTGACCTCGACATCCACCACATAACAAGTCACCTCAGTTTTGAGGATGCTGATGTGACACTTCAGCCGGATCTTGCCCAGTGGCTCGCTCTTGCTAGCGTTGAAGCCACTGATGGTCGTATTGGAGGGCGCCAGCCGGTACATTGGGATCCCCAGCTTTGATAGCAGCGCCTTTGGAATGATGCTTAGGGAAGACCCCGGATCGATCTGAATCCTGCTCACCTTTACCGAACCGATGTACCCTGTGTAATACAACGGTCGGTTATGTCGGTGATGCTTGAGCAGCATGTCTTGTTGGGTGAAAGTTATGTTTGGGATAACTTCATCCGCACAATGACAGTGTGCACAAGTAGTTGGGAGGTCTTCAGGCTGCTTGACTTGACTGAGAAAGGATTCGGCATCCTTCAGAGCTTCGCAGAGAGCTTCTCGGGATTCCTTGGAGAAACGCAGGAGCTCGAACAAAGACAAGCGTGCAGGAGTACTGGCCAGTTGTGCCAGAATGTCAAAATTGTGGGGCTTGGCTAGCCCCGAAGCATTTTCTTTCCGCAGAGGTCTGTCGAAACGGGCCTCCACTTGCTTTTGTTTATTGGCTGCTGAGGGCTTGGATGGACCCTCCTCAGGGATGGTGCCAGGAGGCACCACTTCGGCGGCAGCTTCACCGGGCTGGGAGTTCTGTTGTGCACGTGTCTGCACAGGAGGCGCCTCTTCCGTTGAAGAAGAGACCGTGCGGCAAGACTTGATCTTCCTGCCTTTTGCTTTGGAGGTAGGGCGTACCTCCGGTTGAGTTACCTCGGAGACGAGGTCGGGGTGAACCCAGAGGACCTCTCCTCGAGATGTGGTGAGTGGGACAAGTCCACTCACATTGTCACGGGTGGATGGCAAGTTCACCACCGTCCATTGTCGCCTTAGGGATGGGGACGACGCCATCTTGTGTGGTAGTCGGCGGCAAGGTGCCGAACTGAAGTGACACCATATTAGCTGACACCGTCTTCTCTTCGTAGTCGACGGAGATTACATCCGCATTGATCATGCGCTGGATGTAATTTTTGAGGACGTAGCAGTCCTTGGTCGGGTGTCCGACAAACCGATGGTAGTGACAGTACCTCGGGTTGTCCACTTTCCTGACTTCATCGGGCCGCTTCGGGTCCGGAAGCTTGATCTTGTCACCCTGCTTCAGTATCTCAAAGAGTTGCAGGGTGTCGTCATCATTGAATGAATAAACCTCCTTGGGTCTTGGTGCCAGTGGAGGCTTTTGAGTAGGCACAGATGCACCCTTCGAGGCATTAACAGTCAATGCCTGTTTCCCCTTTGTTTCTCGTCCGGAGTTGTTGATTGCGGACTTTTTCCCCTTATCGTCAAAGGCGGGGAAGCTAACACCCAGAAGATGTGCATTGGCCGCCTTCTCCTCTGCAGCTTCAGCTTCGATGATTAGGGAGCTCCAGTCGGGAGGGGGAGTAGAGTTAAGCCAGAGCTTTACTGCAGGCAGCATGTTCATACTGCAAGCGGAGAGAAGCGCATGCTCTGGCATGCCTGGAGGTAGCCTGAAGCAGGCCTGACGGAAGCGTTCGATGAATGCCCGAACCGTTTCCTTGTCCTTCTGGCGTATCTCAATGAGAGACGCCATCGTCATGTCCTTCCCACCGTCGTAGAAGCGGTCGAGGAAGAGGCGTGTCAGGTCGTCGAAGGACGATATGGAATTATCGGAGAGGCTGCAGTACCAGTCATACGCCACCCCTTTCAGGGCCCCAACAAAGATGCTGGTGAGGAGCGCGTCCTCCTTCGGAAGATGCCCTGTCTGCGACTGGAAGTACGTCAGGTACCGTCGTGGAGAGTCCTTCCCGTCATACGGCGTGAGTGTTTGTGGTTTATACTTTGGGGAATAAACTACCTTGTTCCACTCAAGGGGATAAGGCTGGGGAATGCCTATCTTCTGGCGCTCCTCCTGCCTGTTCTTGGACTCGAAGCGCTCCCGCAGATCTTTGATCATTTCGACCACGTCCTCCGTGGAGCTAGGAGTCGGGGAAGGAGGTACCTACCTGGAGTGGAGCATTTGAGGGCTCCGACATCCGGGGTGCTTCTATGTCTGAGGGTGTCCGTTGGAGGGGCACACTCGACTCTCCATTGGCTCCTGGGTCGGGACCATTTGAAGGTGTTCTGATCAAGGTCGACCGTATCTCAAACACTGCTTGAGTCAGTGCTTGCATTGAGGCAGAGAGGGTTTTGAGTCCTCCCTCTAGCGAGTCTATGCGCTGGACAATGTCCTGTGGCGGCGCATCAGTCTCAAGATCACCCCCGGTCATGTATACTGTCATGACACGGCCGGAAGTGGATGGATTAGTTGAGGCTTCGCTCTCAGCCTCGCTCTCATGTGGGGGAGTCACTTCTCCTGGTGTTTGGCCACCCCCAGCCACATTCTGGAGTTCGTCTTCGACAGGCGCATCTGCAAGGGCCTGACTGCCCTCAGCTCTGTCTTGAAGGGCCTCTTCGTTTCCAGCACTACCCCCGGCGGTGTCCTGGAGGACATCGTCATTTTGAGGGGCTTCAGGGAGGCCATCTTCGCCTTGATGAAGATCCGCCGCAGCTGTGCTTTGGACATCTTCGTCTTCGGAAGGAGGCTCGACAAGGGTCTGGCTACCCCCAGCTTCCTCCAAGACTTCTTCCTCGACCGAGTGCCTTCGAACACTCCAGAGGTCGAGACAGCTGCCTTGGTTTTCCTCGGCTGGCTTTTGGATGAAGACGAGGAATTGGCAGTCGTCTTCCGGACAGATGAGGAGTTGGAGATCACGTTGCATGAAGCAATCTTTAGTCACCTCTTCTGCTGACACCTTCGTCCCAAGGCGATGTCGGAGGGGTGTCGATGATTGTAGTCGTTGGAAGACCGACTGCTTTGGCGGTACTGCCGTCTTGCAACAGCAGTTGATGGTGACCACTGCACAAGTGTGCCCCGTGAGAGGCGCATCGTGCTTGTTGGTCAACTCTCCTGACCGGCGCTTGTGAGTGATCACGTTGCGCAGGTCGTTGGAGGAGAGTGCTACCCTCACACCCCTCTCAGGCGCATGGCAGGGCCAAGCGCCGGGGTGGTCGGGTGAGTGCTGTGCCCCCTGATCTAATACCAAGCAGGCATCACGATCAGTAGTGGGGGAACCACAGCATTTGAAGTGACTTGAACGGACCTCAAACGCACAATTAGAGGAGGCACGGGAGTTCAAGACCACTGAGTTTACCTCTCTCGGCTTGGTTGTGCACGCAGTGAATGCGCCCAAGCGAGATGAGGACTTTGAAGGTCGACTCGTTGTAGGTGCAGGAAGCACCTTGAGTCAACCTTGTACAGCTTACCATCGGCAGCACGCGTGATTGTAAGCGCGTGCCTCTGGCCGGCTGCTGGCATAGCACGTTTGTGGCGCATGGCCCGTGCCGCCTTGGATTTCTTCGTACCAGCCCGCTGGGGCGTATAGTACTCAGCATCCAAATTCTCCTCGCCATTACAGCGAGTGAGTCTGTCAAAGACAGAGACTCTTTATGGCGCATCAGAATATGATACGCGGGGCATTGGCTGCGCCCCTGCTCCGTCGACGTATCTTCCTCGCCTGAGAGGAAGATGGCTGAGGAACGTGGTCAGCCGTACGCCTTCTCCGAGAGATGCGCTGCATCAGTGGGCGCACCTTGACTGCTGAGGATGTCAGCAGGAAGGGAAGGCTGGACGGGCGCATCCCCTTCAACGGTGGTGCCCGAGGCGTCGACTTTGCGCAGCCAGACTGCGCGGGTCTTCTTCGGCTTCGACAGCCACTTCGAAGGACTCGCACTTCCTTCAGAAATGAACTCCTCGTACGCCTGTTGATTGAGGCGCACTACCAGCGTCTTATGGGAGGAGCCCACCTTTACGTCGTCGGCCTGTGACACAACCTTCTCGGTAGAGGAGAAAGAAGGTCCCCAGAAGAGTCGCCAGCTTGTTTGCCATTAAAATTGTTTTGATTGAAATTTAATACAAACAGAACAGTGATACAATATAGGACTTAGATGTAGTCCTAGGAGTACACTTTTGTTTGAGCTGGGTCCTTAGTGCCAATGGAGCGAGTGGTAATGCGTTGACTCCGTTGACCGGCTGACGACGGTTATCGGTTCTGTGAAGGTGTTGATTGCTCTGGATGCTGGAGCTTGCTGAGAGGAGGAAGACGTTGAGTGTCTAGAACTGCCTCTCCGGTGATTCTCTGTTGTGGATTCTCTCTGTGGTTGTTGAGTCTCCTGTGTGTGTGAAGGAGATGATCCTTCTATTTATAGTTTTACAGGCTGGCTGCTCATGCGCGCATGTAGGATGCGCCGGTGTGGGGACGCCACGTGGAGGTTGCTGATGGAGGCGCATGGATGCTGCGCCCTGATCGAGGAGGAGAACTCTTCATACTGCTGTTGTGAGCTGGCACGTAGCAGAGAGAAGATCTTTCCGTTGCTGAAATCTTGGATGAGTTGAGTCAAAGGACACAGTGTCGTCGACTCATGGTTCGAAGATCTCGGATTTGGTGGAGAGGAGTGATCTGGTGGGCTGCGCCTTGGATTGGGGGCAGGAGGAGGCTGCGGCTCATAACCTTTAGGAGTTACAAACCATTTGGGGCGCATGGCTTTTGAGGCGCATGCAGGCGACTTTCCTTCTGTCTTTCGGAATCAGAGAGCAGTCTGAGGCGCATGGCTTTTGAGGCGCATGCTGATTTGGACGCATGGCCGTAGAGGCGCATGCGGTTGGTTGAGTGGCCACGTGGCAGTAGCCGTCGAAATAAAGTCATGATGATGCAGACGTTGTCGACGCTTCATTTTTTGAACTGTTCAGACTTTGGGAGGCGTGCTGCCAACTCTGTCAGTTCAGCATTTAATGTTGGTGACGTTCGATGGATAGCTGAGTGGGCACGTCGGTTGGCGTTCCACTCGGTATGGAGATGTGTGGGGGCGCACCCTCTGTAATGCGCCGAGTACTGTAGGGCGCGTCTGTGTGATGCGCCTGATGTCGAAGGGCGCGTCCGTGTGATGCGCTGTCTGGCTGGCGCATCGGACATGTCTTTTAATGATGCGGCTGTCTCGCTCTTCGAGTGCTATAAATAGCTGTTTGGCTGAATTCGAGGCGTCCGGTTCATCTATTTAATGTAAATTCATTGCACGGAATTCGGAGGGCCATCCACTTGGCGCGTGGGTTTGATCTGCCCGGCCTATAAATAGTGGCATTGAGAGAAGATTTGCTTCTCATTCCCTCACGTACTTCCAATATGAACTTGAACATACGGGTGCATTCTGCTGACGAAGTGCTCCCGAGGGTGAAGATGAGACGCTGTGTTGTCTTTGATGCACTTGAAGGTGACTGTTATATCCAAAAGATGGAGTCGAGGGCTTCTGAGGCAGGCGGAAGGTGCCTGTTGCATCCAAAGATAGGGATGCTCGAGCCTCGTCTCCGTTATTCCGAAAGAGCCGTAGATCGGAATGGCGGTGCAAGGCTCTCTCTTCCTGCAAAGTGGGGTTTTCCCACTTTGATCGTGTCGAAAGCTGCTCCTTTAGCCGTGGTTTCGATCACGGTCTTCCTTCGGCTTTGGAGGCTCTTTCGAAGCCTCCCCTGGCCACAGCATTTGCGGTGCTCTTCTCTTCCTTGGTTCCAGCCAGAGGGTTAAATGCTTTGCTTGACGAAGCACTTATCAGGTGAGCCTGGCTGGAAGAGCGGCACATAACTGGGCTCTGCTCGGCCAGGTGAGCCTGGTTGGAAGAGTTGCACATAACTGAGCTGCTGAAGGGATGCACATAACTGAGCTGGATGCACATGACTGAGCTGCTGAAGGGATGCACATAACTGAGCTGGATGCACATGACTGAGCTTCTGAAGATATGGTAGGATGCGCCTGGTTGGAGGCGCATGATGTCTGCTGCGCCTGACTGATGGCGCATGGTGGCTGCTGCGCTTATCTGGAGGCGCGTGGTAGCCGCTGGCTGTAGACTTAGGATCTTTCCTTTGTAGAAATTCTCCTTTGTACAACCTTTTCTTAGACATGTAATAGACTTCTATATATAAAAGTCTTCTTTCGAATGTCTATCTTTATTGATCTTGCTGTGAAGTTCTTCGTCTGAGTTCTAGCGCATGTAGTGTCTGGCGCATGGGCTTTCTGGTTGTAAAATTCCTTGCTTCTACAATGCGGCCAAGAGCAAAGGATACAGAGTCTTCAACAAATGAACTATGATCATCGAAGAATCAATCAACGTCACCTTTGATGAACTGAATCAAATGACTATCGATGACAATGACGAAGATCTAACTGTACCAAGCTCAACACCAACTGATTCTCTACCAATACCAGCTGATTCTCCAAGAGAAGAACCCGGAAGCAGCTACCTTCGGAGTCTGCCTAAAAGATTGAAATTTACGGCTAATCATCCAAAGGATTTGCTAATTGGTGATATTACCAAAGGTGTAAGTACTCATACATCCAGTAGAGATATTGTTTCTAGTGTTGCATTCATTTCACAGCTAGAACCCAAAACTATTGATGAAGCATGTAGTGATAATTTTTGGATAGATGCTATGCGAGAGGAATTAAACTAATTTGAACGGAATCAAGTTTGGGAACTTGTTTCCAAGCCTATTGATCATCCGGTCATTGGCACCCGTTGGGTATTCCGAAATAAACTGAACGAGAATGGTTTAGTGACTCATAATAAGGCTCGACTCGTAGCTCAAGGATACAATCAGGAAGAAGGTATCGACTACGATGAGACTTATGCCCCAGTTGCGAGATTAGAATCCATTCGCATGTTATGTGCATTTGCATGTTTTCATAATTTCAATTTTTTTTAAATGGATGTCAAGAGTGCATTTTTAAATGGTTTTATAAAAGAAGAAGTTTTTATAGCACAACCTCCAGGTTTCACAGATTTTAAATTTCCTGATCATGTTTTCAAGTTGAAGAAAGCTTTGTACGGTTTAAAACAAGCCCCTCGTGCTTGGTATGATCGTCTAAGCTCTTTTCTATTTGATAACGGTTTTTCAAAGGGCAAGGTTGACACTAATTTTTTTATTAAGTCTTTTAATGACAAGCTTCTCTTAATACAAGTCTATGTTGATGATATTATATTTGGATCTACTGATGAATCTCTTTGTCAAGAATTCTCTAAGTGTATGCAGAATGAGTTTGAGATGAGCATGATGGGAGAGCTGAAATTCTTTCTCGGACTGCAAATCAAATAAACTGACAATGGGACATTCATAAATCAAGCCAAGTACACAAAAGATTTGCTAAAGAAGTTTGATCTGGACAATGTCAAACCTATTGGCACTCCAATTGCAACTTCAACAAAGCTTGATATTGATGAACAAGGCAAGCATGTCGACACACGTAAGTATCGAGGTATGATCGGTTGTTTACTTTATTTAACTTCTAGTCGTCCAGATATTATGTTCAGTGTTTGCCTGTGTGCACATTTTCAAGCTAATCCAAAGGAATCACATCTGTGCGCAGTTAAGCGTATCTTTCGATACCTTAAAGGCACTTCTTCTGTTGGCTTATGGTATTCCAAAACCAAGTCCTTTGACCTTATTGGTTACTCGTATGCAGATTTTGCTGGATGCAAAGTTGATAGAAAAAGTACCAGTGTCACATGTCATTTCTTAGGCAAGGCTTTAGTCTCATGGTTTAGTAAAAAGCAAAATTTTGTAGCCTTATCAACAACAGAGGCTGAGTATATCGCCGCAGGACGTTGTTGTGCTCAGATTTTATGGATGAAACAAACCTTGGAAGACTATGATTTATTTTTCACACACATTCCCATTTTCTTTGACAACACGAGTATAATTAATTTGAATAAGAATCCAGTATGTCACTCTCGTACTAAGCATATTGAGATCCGACATCATTTTCTTAGAGATCATCATTAGAATGGAGATATTGACCTTGTATACATAGACACTGAGAATCAATTAGCTGACATCTTCACAAAACCTCTAGCAGAAGATCGTTTCAATTATTTACGTCAAAAATTAGGAATTTTGGACGTCAATAATGTTAATTAATTTTATTTTATGATTATATTTTCAATACACAAAAACTGTGTTAGAGACAAGCCAATAAAGAGTCTGTCTGTCACCACAACTACGGTTGAAGCGAAGCGGTACTTAACAGTTCCCCAGTGAACCTCCGCCAGCTGGGACAGTACTCCTACAGCTAATCTGAGACAGTTGCTGTGTAACGATATTTAATCGATAAAATAATATTAATTATATTAATTGAAGGTTAAAATTACTGATCTTTGAATTAAATTTTCGAAATGAATCAATGAAAAAGAAAATGGCCCAAACCAACTAACAGAACCCCCAGGCGAATTCGGCCAGAGTTCGGACCGAATTCGGCCCGAGTTCGGTTAGTGGTATCTGGCTATATAACCAGAACCCGAGAGCCTCTTCTTCTTCATTGCTTCTAAAACCACCTTCACAGCAACAGCAGCCGCGCGAAAGCTCTCCAAACCCTAGTTCTTCACCACTTCGTTTTTCCCAATCTACGTGGTGAAATCCATCCAAATTTTGGATTCGTACGGAGATCGTTGTCCTCTACAGCATACTTGAATCTCAGGAGGTATAACTCCGTATCTCTCCTCCTTTCAAATTTGTGCATATTTACTTTATTTGCACAATACCGCCTAAGGGATTCAACCCCTTCAAGAGGAAGAAGACGACCAATCCTAGTGAGGAAGGATCATCTTCAAATCCACCCACGGATTCCCTTTTTTCACCAGTTCAATCGAGCGATGGCGCGTTCGATGGATTTTATTTTCAAACCCTAGATCAAGCCCTTCTGTGGTATAGAGACTTTTCTATGAGATCCATATGCACAGGCGCTCCTATCAAATGGACTGTGTTTTCAGAACACCACCCTTATTTTGAGGCATTAGGGTTACAACATGTTGTTAAACTTTGTTTTCCAGTAGCTACTAATGCCATTAGACTTTTCTATTACAATATCATACTAAACACGTTTGACGTAAGTACTCGTGTTGGCGGACTAGATATCGAGTTCAATGATGTCCTCTTAGCGGAAATCCTTGGTATTCCTAACGAGGGTGTACCGCTTGATGATATCACTGAATTTGATTTTCCCGACGACACGATACTTGCTAGTTTCAAAGCTGAACTCTGTGCCCCTGATCGAGTTCGCTCTAGAAAGTTCAAGACAAATAACTTGAACTTGTTTAGTTATGAATTGCATCGCATCATCTACTCCACTCTCCTTCCGAAGTCTACTTCAAAGGATGATGTCACATCACTTGAACTATCTGCTATGTATCATATTCTTAAGGAGATTCCTTTTTTGTCCCTAAGACTATTATCCAGATGATGGGACGTTGTCGTGCAAGAGATAAAAATCTCTCTTATGCGATGATTCTCCCACGTATCTTCCAGCGTTTTGATATTGATCTGTCAACTTGTACTCAAGACCCTGAGCCCAAGTTTCTTAAGCTATCTCTTCGTAGTATGACTGCTGCTGCTCCTCCTACTGCTCCACCTCCTCCACCTACTCAGCAGTATGCCATGACCTTTGAAGGCATACACCAGCATTTTTCTGATTTGCACGTCTCGATGACGGATATGGCCCACGAACGTGAGTTCCGCGATGTCACTCGTTATCAGGCGATAGCAAATTCTCTAGCTGATCTCCGATTTGCTCAGACTGGACATTCTGCCGGTTCTATTCCTAGAGATCCAGCCTTTTCTGGTTACCGCTGTGAGGATGAGGCTGTTCATGTCTAATTTTAGCCCGGTAACGCATATGATTGATATCGTTCTGATCATGCCCCTACTCGAGATTTTGTCGGTAAGTTTTACGCTGGCGCCCCTCCTCACCTTCTAGCGCTGGTACTTCTGGAGCTGGTCCTTCTGGACATGCCGGTCATGCTGATGATGATGATGAGGAGGAGGAGGAGATGTGATGATGATATATTAGCTGATTTTTGAGATTTAGTTATTGTCTACTGTACACTTGGAAATGCTCCGACATTCTAAGTTTCTTTCTTTCTAGTTTTTTTATGTTTATTTCTTTTGAGGACTTGTACTGGATATTTCTTGATGTCTCTTGAACATCATTTTATCTTTATGGGATGCGTAGTTTATCTTTCACATCAGTTTATTTATTTATTTATAGCATCTTTATCTGCTTCTATATTATAAACTGCCTGTGAAATAATTCTCTGTTATATCTTGTATATGTGAAATAATTCACTGCATAAGACATTATTTTGCTATTATTTTGGTTTCTACACTGTTTGTTTCTTATGCATTGATTGCGGGGGAGCTTTCTCTTTTTGCAATTATTTTGCTAAGTGACAACGGAGGAGAAAAAGGATCTAACATTTTGTTTTGAGCATAATACAGGGATTGAACAATTTTGAACAATGTTGAACAATTTTTTTGTCAAAGGATGTTATATCATTCATAGTTTGTCAATTATCAAAATGGGGGAGATTGTTGGCCCATTGGTCATATGGTCAAACTGATTTTAATAATTGATCAAACTCTGTCTCGATATATGGAACTAGTCAGGACATCTCGGACTCTTGGACATGATCAAGAATGGCTATATACTCAGTTCAAGACCGAAGCGTTGTTTGCCTGTTCGAGTCTCTATTTCTTTGAGCAATGTATTTTTTATTTTATTTGAGTCTAGAAATACTTTGTACACCGAGTCGTACTGGCAAATAGGCTATTCCAAAATAATTTCAAAATATTTTTTAAATATCCTTAGTTTTGAAAAATATTCGTATTTACAAAAGCTCCAAAAAGGTTTTCAAAATTCCCCAAAAACTAATTTTAAAAACCCTAACCTAACCCTGACAAAACTCGGCCAGAGTTCGGTTAGTGGCCGTTTTGTTTTTGAATTCCTTGGAACTTGGTCCTCCTGCAGTTGCGGATTTGACCGAGATTTTCTCATCGAGTTCTGTCTGAATTCTGTCCGAATTCTGCCAGAATTCTGTCTTTGGAACTCCTATAAATAGAGAAGGATTTCGATCATTTTAACTCACTCATTCACATTCAATCTTCTATCTACTCAAAGCCTACTATCTTCCAAAGAGTTTTTCTAGAGCTTTAATTTTCAGATCCCAAGCCAGTTACAATCCTCTAGTCGATTTGCCAGTACGGTATGGTCTAGAAGTTTCAGAGTAATTGTAATCAGAAGGCTTGATAGAAGAATACCTCTTCACAATTGAAGTTGGACGAGTTCTTCGTATCAAAGCTCGCGTTGTAGAAGTTGCAAGGACTTCGTAAGAAAACTTGCGATTTTACCAGTAGTGGATTCAACTGGTAGCAAGAGTTCTTGTAGCTCCCCTTCCCGAAAATTTTAAAATATTTTATTTGTTATTTTAATTGATTTACTTGGTGATTATTAAATTTTAATAGATAATTTCTAGAAATTCGATATATGTAAATTATACGTATTATCATTAATATCTAATGGTGTTGTAGAATAAATGTGAGAGTTGGCAGACCAAAGAAAGACTTGGTGTAATAGGATGCATACAAGATACATTAATTTATTTCATTTTGTTACCATACTTATTATTATTATTATTATTATTATATTATTACTCTTATTATTATTATTGTTATTACTATATTATTTCTTAGTGTACCTGTGTATGTGTATATATATAAATATACATATATACATAATATATGGGTGTATAAATAAATAACGTATAGATGTATACGTATAAATATAATATGTGTGTATGTAGGCATATATATGAATAAAGATATACATACGTATATGTGCGTGTATAAGATATATATAGGTATGTATATATAAATATATTAAATGGGGGTATTTAGATGTATATATAAATATATTATGCAAATGTGTGCATTTGTATACATATATATATTATATAGATGTGCAGGAGTTATTATCTATATATATAGATATATATATACCTACTAACAATAGAAAGAAATGAAGAAAAAAAAAGAATAAGAATGACTAGCAGTAGCAGCCAGCATGAGCCAACCGAATTTCCCCCAAAGCCCCAAGCTCAGGCATGATCCAAGCCCACGTGAGGCCGAGACCCCCTGTGTTTTCTCTCAGACCACATGAGGCCGAGACCCCCTGTGTTTTCTCTCAGCCCACATGAGGCCGAGACCCCCCTGCGAGGAGAATACAACAGAGACCCGAGCCCTGTATATATATACTTGATATATAGGTCGACGAAATCAACGGCAAACCCTAACTCCAATGCGCGCCACCACTCCAGGCTGCGCACCCCTTCCCGCGCGCGTGTGTACGCGCCGCCGCAGGCGCCCTCCGGCCGGCCAGGCGCGGCGACGAGGCGGCAATGGCCGCTGAACAGTGCCAACAGGACTTCTACGGCAGAACAACAGTTTTCTCGACCCAGGTTCGACCTCGCTTTGCTCCTTCATCTCGAAGTCTATCGACGAACCTATTGGTTCGTCGCAATCACAATATATAGGGCTAGGAGGCCTGACAAATAGTTCAACCTTAGGTGCCCTGGATTTTCCAGAAATTAAGTCGAAAGTTCGACGAAAAATCTGTTCGTAAACAGGACGATTACAGTCCAAACTCTCATGTTGGGAGACAAATTGAGGATGATCCATTAACTTATTAGAAAAACTATTTGAAGACAGTCCTAGACACCATGTAGGGCTTCACAACCATTTTTGCGGATTTGGAAATCATCGACTAAGCGTCGAGAAATTGAATCCCAAAGTTTCCCAAAAACCTGTTTTCAAAAACTAGAAAATTGTTCCACACGACGTGCGTCACGCCAATCGGGACGACGTGGACGAGAACCGAAAGCATCGAAAGCTGCGTAACAATTTCGTGGTCGTGTGGGCTTTGACGGAATTCAAATTGGTCGCGTGTGCGCGACGAATTTGATGCGTATCCGTCGAAATTTCCCGTATCGTGCACGTTGTAAATTCTCCAATTACTTTGTGCACGTTCGTCAGATCGAGACGAAACTTGCGCCAACAGAACCGTATCATTTTTCTGGTCCTGCATGCCAAGTTTGGTCCGATTCTGAGACCGTTGACAAAATTACCGTTTTGCGGGCCCTACGATTCCACTCAACGGGCGATTTTGTGCACGACCCGTCGGAATCCAACTCTGGACATACGGTTGGGTTCGTATCAGAAAACTGGATCCGTAGACATGTAGTTTAACGACTTTAGAGACCGTTGACCCTGGCACGCTTTTCGGTGCAAAGCGGGTCCAACGGCGGACATCGTTTTTGTTCAAAATTACCGTTTTGCCCCTGTGTCCAGAATTAGACTTAAGGACAGGCAATCCTAGCTAATTTGACCCTTCTGGACACGTTGGTGATATTTGTTTTAGCATCCGACAATGTTTGTAGATATTTTCTCTAGGTGTCACCATTAGTTGGTCAACTCTTATATTTCCGTAATTCGGAATTAGTACAACCTTATAGTTTAATACTTAGAGACTAGAATTGATCCTCCTTTGACCAGGTTGACTATATTAACCACAAATCAACTATAGGTCAACCATTGTCTTAGTTTGACCCGGATTGAACTAGAATTTGACTTTAGTTGACCTAGTGGACTTGTTGATTGGACTTTGACCTAGAAGGACCTAGAACTAACTAGAATGTACTGTAGATTACTTTTATTTCATGTTAGACTCTTTTATGACTTGTGATTGCTCTGAATAGGACATTGTGACTCCAGTTGGACATCTACACTTATCAGCGGCTTGGATTACCAGGCGAGTACAGTTTATTGTCTGCATTTCGATATTGATTTTCACTATATTTCATTGATTAGTCATTGGTTATGTGATTATTTTCTATTATAAATTGTTGAGTCAGAAAAGAGAAGTACCAAGGATGTGTGATCTGACCTTAGACCGTGTAGACCGTGTAGACCATGTTGCATTTATTTCTTGTAGACCGTGTAGATCGTGTTACTTTTATTTCAAGTAGACCGTGTAGACAGTGATTTATTTATTACAAAGTAGACAGTATAGACCGTTATTATTATTGCATTTAAACTGTGTAGTTCGTGATTTTTATTCTGTAGACAGTTTTTCTTTATTACAATATTTTCTGTAGACCGTGTAACTGTAGACCGTGTAATTGTAGACCGTGTAACTGTAGACCGTGTAACTTTAGACCGTGTAGACCGTGTCGCATAATTGTCCCGAGACCGATCACATATCAAAGGTACTTCTAACAGTGGGGAAAGTATATGTGTCTATTTATTTACTATTGATTTTTTGTCTTTTCTTACGGCTTTACAGTTTATTTTCAAAACTCATGATTGATGTCTAACCTTTGTTTTATAGTCATTTTCTTTATTGAAATTGCATTCAGTGAATTGTGCTCGTTCCATTCCTGACTGGAAACCAACATTTTCAGGTTAGCCGTGGATTCACTTAGCTTGGGGAGTGACGGATGTACTTGCAGACGAAAGCCTAGTGACCAGCTAGATAGACGAATTATAGTTATTCCATATTTGTACAAGTTTATATTTTTCTACAAATGTAAAACTTGTGATCTTTGTAAATTAAATTAATATTGTGAATGAGCATTATTTGTGATTTTAGATCTTCATGGCCGTGACAGCGTACTACCACCGACACTGCGGCGTAGGCTGGCTTGGACACGTCTCGTATCCGTTTAAAAAAAAAGCGGGTACGGGTCGTGACAGTTCTACCGACTGGACTAGTCCTCAACAGAGGGAAACCAGTATACATTGTTGTCTTTGCGTTTGCTTTCTTATCTCTGCCTTTACATTATTTAGTTGTGATTATTATTCTGTGATCTTGCTGCTAACATTTTTTAATTAGCATTTTTCCGCTGCCAACTCTATTTACCCCCTCTAGAGTATTCTGCTTTACGATTTTGTTCCTACAAACTAGACGAAATCCTGGCAACGAGTGGGTTATTTTTGGCTCTCCCACTCTATTGTAAAATTATTCTTTTGAGGCGTTAGCCGCCGAGCAAGTGTTAGCTCGTGTACATTTTTACTTATTGTCTGCCTACGGGCTGTAACATGCTTGGCAACCTAGGGTTGATCATGTATGACGAAACTTTTGCTAGTCCTCACATATTTGTAATGACTAGCTTCATGATCAGCTGAATATGTAATGTTTGGGACGCCTTACTATTGTATATTTGGTGATCTTACATCTTGTAACATTTACTTACTTGCTTGTGATTGAGAAACTAGGCTTGTTATTGACCATAGGAGACTGATGGCTTGTAGATAAACCCTCATATATCTAGACAGCCGTGACCGTATAGTGGAGTGGATTCCATTTCATTATACGTAGCTGGCTATGTCTGCCCCCGCTCTCCAGTATTCTGGTTCTGGGGCGTGACATGGTTTAAGTGGTAGTCCATGCAGGTCTTATAAATTAAGATATGTGAGGGTTTACCGAATAGATGTCTCAATCAGCACTCGCCCTTGATCTCTGCCCGTATCTTCTCATTCCTGAGAATCTTGTCCTGATCACATGCTTGTATCATTGATCTGTCCTGATCCTTCCTCATTGTTCCCTATGTCATCTTCTTCAGCGGTATTGTACCTGGACCTGCCGATCAGCAAGACGGAACCTCCCGTGGACCATAAGCAACCAGAAGATCAGGCCCAGCACTCAGGAGCAGCCTCTCGAATCATGCCTACCGGGGATCCCGAGCCACCAGTTCAGCCCATCCAGCCTGCAGAGCCTGATGATGGCACTTTAGTGGGTCTCATCAGGACCTTGTAGCTTCCCAGGATCGTAGAGGAGATGCCTTGTACCAGGCAGTAGAAGATACTCTAAACAGAGGCGGTCGTCATGGGAACAATGCGGAGAATAGTTTCAAGCGTCTGAACCCTCCATTCTTCAATGGTAGCGAAGATGCTATCGCCGCAGATGCTTAGCTTCAGGACACAGAGGTGATTCTAGAAGCAGCCAGGACCCCAGAAGCCGAGAAGGTGGCCGTAGTGCGCCTGCAGTTATTAGATCTTGCCCGCAGCTGGTGGGCGACGCAGGCCGTGGGATTTGTGGTGCCCATTGCTTGGACAGTATTCAGGAAGAGATTCCAGACCAAGTACTTCGATACGGTGGCTCGGTACGATCTTCAGACCAAGTTTACCAATTTAAAGCAGATGGACAGGACGGTCGACGGATATGCGGCCGAGTTTTCCAGACTCAGTCGGTTTGCTCCCACCTTGGTGGCAACCGAGTATGATAGAGCCAGCGATTCCAGCAGGGGCTCCACCTAGATTTTTTATTGGCGGTAGAGCAGTTTGAGCATCAGACTTTTGATGCAGTATTGAGAGCAGCCCGGAGGCATGAGTATACCTCCCACAGGATCGTGGACAGGACCGGGGATCGGAAGCGATCTCACGACCAGATGACCCAGTCGACAGCACCAGCCCAGGCAGTCCAGGCTTTGACAATTAGAACTCCGAGGCAGGCGGCCTCAGTGATGTCGGTCACGTCCCCTCAGCAACAGAAGCAGAAGCAGTCTTCCACAATGGGCTGCACTCATTGTGGGAAGCCAGGACACGTTGTTTCGGAGTGTCGCAGAGCACAGGGATTGTGTTTGACTTATGGAGCATCGGACCACAAGATAGGGACCTGTCCGAATAGGGCCAGTTCATTATCGGCCCAGACTAGTCCCTCGGTAAGGGGACCAGCACCAGCACCAGTGCAGCAGCAGTACCAGCCTCCGAGGCCATTGCCGCCTCAGACTAAAGTATTCCAGCAGCAGAGACCCCAGCAGTATGCCCTGGTCCAAGCTCAGATTCAGAACCGGCAGAGAGGTTTCTAGCAAGATATTTTCCCTCTTCCTCATGCCTTCAAATTCTTGCTTTCATGATTGATTGTTTGATTGATTGATTGCTTAGTATAGCTTGTTATTGCAATCTCTAGCCTCTTGATTAAATTTCGAGGACAGAATTCTTTTAAGGTGGGTAGAGTTGTAATGCCCATATCTCGTATTACGTATTTGGAATACGTGTACGTATTTTGACCCGTATTGCATATCTCCCTGCTTGATTTATTTTGGCATTTCATTGATGGATTTATCTTGGTTCGGTTCGGTTTGTTGGCTTGGTTCAGTTTTGTTTGATTTTATGTGAACTAAACCACTCCCACCTACCACCACCCTCTTCATTAAATATCCCACTCCCTTTTCTCTCTCTTCATTAACTTTCTTCTTTCCCACCATTACTTCTCCATCCACCTGAGAGAGAGTGGAGATCTTAGGCAAGTGCATCTTGCTTCATGGAGGGAGTCCATTTTTATTGTTCCATTGTCTTCCTCATGTGTTTCTAACCCACTTTAGTACTTAGCATTTTTCATTTCTGTGGTTAATTTCTTGCAGATCTAGCTTTGTGGTATTTTCGATTTTCATGAATTTTGATCTATCAAACTTGCATATATTTGCTAGTTGATGGTCCCATGTTGTAGAAAATTTCATTTTGTCCAAATTTGACCCATGGAAGTCTGGATTTGGGTTCCTATTGTAGTTTGGTGGAGCATGGAGGCCATGGTATTTTTCTATGGACATCTTCTCTGTGGGAAGCCATTATTTGTATTTTTTATTAGATGCATGCTTGCTTGCATTTTAGAGCCGCATGCATAAATTGCGTGCCTCATAGGCTTTTGTACTTTTGTATTTGGCCGCATGCAAATATTTTGGCCGTATTGGCCAATTATTTGTATTGAGCCGCATGGTAGTTGTTTTGCTTGCCGCATATAATGCATGGCTGGCTGCATGCATTCCTTTAACTGCTCTTGCATTCAATTGTATAGTGGTAGTGCTTAGCCACATATGAGTAAATAGCATGCTGCATTTTTTCCTTGCTTGGCCGAATGGCCTATAATATTTTGCCTGGCCTAGTGTTGCTTGGTTAATTATTTTTGCTTGGTTAATTATTTGCATGGCTTAATGCATTAGTTATTTTGCATGGATTAAATAAATTATTTTGCATGGCTTAATACATTAGTTGCTTGTATGGATTAAGCTTTACATTTGGTTGGCAAGCAAGCTTGCAGCAATGCTTGGCCGCATGAGAGTCAACTTATTGGCCGCATGCGAGCACTGCTTGCTAGGCCCTATATGCATTATTTGTTTGGCCTTAGCATCCTGACCGCATAAAGAATTGTGCATGCATGCATGGTTGGTACTTGTATTTGTTTGCTAGCATTTTGTTGCTTGACTGCAACAACTAGCTTTAGGCCGCATGGCCTTATACACTTGCATGGCTTATTATATTATATGTAATACTTTGCATGGCTTTGACAGTTGGTCGAATAGCCATTTGTATTCCTTGCTGGCTGCATGGCCATTGTATTTCTTGCTGGCCGCGTGTACAAATATTAGGTTGGCCGCATATGGTATTTGAGTTGGCCGCATGGCCCTTATTAGTTGCATGCATTTGCATGCAATTTCATGCTTGGGCTTTTGTTTTGCATGGCCATTAGCTTTTGCATTAAATTGCATGGCCCCTTTGCTTGCCTACAGTTGCTGGCCGCATGGCCTTAATTAGCATTAATTACGGGTCCCACTATATTTTTTTGTCTTATTTGTCTTTATAATTATATTATTATGATTAAATAATGTGTGATTCTAGATTGCTTCCCTAAGCACGAATTATTGGTGTAATGATTGGTAGTGACTTGCTGGTCGCATGTAATAATTTTTCTGCGCCACATGAGTCCCCTACGGCCCTTGCTCCTGCTAATATTTAATTACCACATGAATGCTTGTGCCATATTAATTATTTTCTGACACGATGGTGACCCGTTGTGGTGTATTTTTGACAAATGACATGACTTGATAGTGACCCGCCGTGGTGCACTCCTGACAAGATAACTTGACCTGATAACTTGACATGCTATACATGACATGATAGTGGCCTGCCGTGGCGCACTCTTGACAAGTAGACCTGACATGATATTTCTCGAAATACTGTTACGACGGCTAACCTGACATGACAAGATTGAATAACCCGAACACCGTGGACGATTGGGCTTGTACAAATAAACCCGTCTTGTACTGCATCATGTCTGGGACGGGGACCCCTGAGTACCACGGTCAGGGGTACCCACTGAAATCGACTAAGGCTAACAACTAGAATAATCAAGTAGTCATGAAAAGATTTTCCAGCTACAGGCAATCCTGTTATCTGGGCACCCCACTTGGAATCTGTAGCCTGCCGACGAGTAGGGTACATTTCCAGCACACTGTCATGTGTTGCACCCTTATTGTACTAATATTCGACCTGGATAACTTGGATGGTCTGCAGGGCTTGTGGCTGTAGAATAATCTCACTGCATCTTGCTAGTAAATAGGCCTGTGATAACTCTAGTTAGTTAAAGTATCAAGCCGTACCTATTGCTTGGCCGTGAAATGTTGGATGGAGTTCAATCAGTCTAGTCTTGTCTTGATCCTATACAAGATTGTTATATGTCCTGATTTCTTATTTATCTTGTCGATAAATGGTGGGAGAAGCCAAGTTCTGTTCAGACGAAGGGTTACAACCCAGGTCCTTATTTGGTTTACGGGTTGCAACCTAGTTATCTGAATAGTCCCATGGTTATCTCATCGTATATCACCTGTCATGCTTTTCCTTAATTACTGTATTTTATTATGTAATTATATTCTTGTGCTAATTGCTGGTTTTAGTTCCTAAGTGAAGCCTCCTTTGTGGCACTTGCTCTTTCTTGGGTCTGACCCAGCTGGTTTTGTATGGCCAGATATCGGAGCAGCTCTAGAGGATCAACCTGTCTTCCAGCCAGATGGTGACCACTAGACGGAATCCTGGCAACGAGTGGGTTATTTTTGGCTCTCCCGCTCTATTGTAAAATTATTCTTTTGAGGCGTTAGCCGCCGAACAAGTGTTAGCTCGTGTACATTTTTACTTATTGTCTGCCTACGGGCTGTAACATGATTGGCAACCTAGGGTTAATCATGTATGATAAAACTTTTGCTAGTCCTCACATATTTGTAACGACTAGCTTCATGATCAGCTGAATATGTAATGTTTGGGACGCCTTACTATTATTTGGTGATCTTACATCTTGTAACATTTACTTACTTGCTTGTGATTGAGACACTAGGCTTGTTATTGACCATAGGAGACTGATGGCTTGTAGATAAACCCTCATATATCTAGACAGCCGTGACCATATAGTGGAGTGTATCCCATTTTATTATACGTAGCTGGCTATGTCTGCCCCCGCTCTCCAGTGCTCTGGTTCTGGGGCGTGACAAATATAAGCGTGTCGTAGACACGTTGTAGACACTCGAGCACGTTCCCCTATCCTTGGCAAACCTAGGGACACATCCACGTGGCATGAAGTGTCACGTGTCGTATCCACGAGGCGACCGCATCGCAGCACGATGCAGTCTGTGCACGCGATGTATCTGTGCGTATTTCGTGACTTAGACACGCCGTATCCAGTCGTGGAGACACGTGGGGACTCGTGTGGACTCTGGACACGTGTACGACTCTACCCTAACCTATTTTGTATGTATTTCATTTGCATTTTCGAATTCGAATTGAGAATCCCTAACATTACTGATACTGTGTTCAGTTTTGAGTAATTTCAGAGTTTAAAATGTTAATTAATTGTTAAATCATATAAATTAAGGTTTAAATTGATAATTAGTTGTGGTTTATATAGGTAGACATGTTATAGTATAAATGCATGACAGGAAATTGGGTTTGAATGGGTTTGAGCAATATGTTACTGCTAAGAGTGATACATGTTTCATTGATTGTGATTTCTGAATTAAATTGCCATGTTAATTTAAGTACACTGGTTTCTGATATTTTATTACACTAATGTATGCATATCCACAGCTCTCACCTCCACGTTATACTGCTAATGTTACATTGTCAATGATACTGTTGGTTGCATGATCGGTTTGGGAATAACACAGGGAATTTGGGATTTCGATTGGCTTTGGGATGAGTAAACTACCATTTTACTTAAACCTGAGATTTGTCACATTGACACCCCACAATATGTACACACAACACAGCCCCTACATTACAAACACATACCACACAGGTTCCAACTCCCTGTTAGCAAAACCTATCACATGACACACCCTAGCATAAGACCTATACACACACACAGACCCTTGTCCAAACCCCCTCATGATGTTTGAGTTGGGGTTGAATGAACCTGGGTTTGGGATATGAATGTATATTTGAATATTGATGTATATAGATATTTTGATATATGTTATCTATAGGGATTATATATACTTTAGGGGCTACGGAGGGTTAACAAATTGGTATATATGTTATATATGTTTGGGGGTTCAGTGTGAGTGAGAGAGGGATCCTGGGAATAGCAGTGCAGTAGATGAGTAGCAGCAGCTTGGGCTTGGCCTTGCAGTAGCAGGCAATAGCAGCAAGTAAGGAGTGTTAGATTAGACCACTTGATGTTTAGAAACCCCAGTTAGATGCCTGGGTGAACCTGTATTTGGGGAATTCTCATTAAACCTGGGTTTGATCCAGCCATCATCTAAAGTTCAGACCTTACACCTTCATTACATTGCCTGCACATTGAATAACATTCCATTCACTTTATTTTATATTCACTGCTCACCTACATCAGTCATTTGCACTACATGTCCTGCATACTAACATATTCTGCATTGCATATTCTACACAGAGATTGTCCATTTCATTTATTTGCACCTTCATCTTCATATCCTGCATTCCAAATTGGTCTTATAATCATTTCATTGATTGCCACATGACCTTACCAAGTCCTGCAAACCCATTTGCCTTACACCTTCATGCATCTAATGCACTCAATCTGATTTGCCCTGCTCCATTAATTGCACTAAACTGACTTTGGTTCCAAATCACATTCATTCACTACAATTACTTCATGTCCTGCATTCTAATTAATTAGCCAACTGCACAAGTTGATGTCCTACATATGGGCTCTAATTGGAAAGGTTCAGATAGGTATTGCAGTATCTTGTATTTCCAAATGTGCATCCCCATATCCCATGTACCTGTCCTCTTGAGCACTTATTTATATCAATAAGGAGGCTCGAGTAAGGACCACAAGAGTATCACTCTTTCCTATTCAGTCCTTGAATTATGGTTCCAATCCATGTTAACCTTCTTCATCTGTCCATATGCATTTCTCCATTTAGCCTCTTTGATTCAGTTTACAGCTTGGGGTATACCTGTATACAAATATGAAGGGTTCATATATGATGTACATTATATATATATGGATATATGGGGTAAGGTAGTATTAGATAAGGGGTAGTGTCATTGTATATATAAATGTGATATATCTTAGGGTGTGATATGGTATGGGTTAGAATTTAGGAGATTAGTTTTAATGTAGAGTTGACTAGATAGTTGACCCTTTGACTATATTTGACTAGATAGTTGATCCTTTGACTAAGATTGACTTAGTTGACCATGGGTTGACCAATGGGTTAGTTTGACTAGGCGTTGACTTGGGTTGACCCAGAGTTGACCAAGTTTGACTTGGACCTAGTTTGACCTAGACAGTTGACCAGGTTTGACTTAGAGTTGACTTTGACCTAGTTTGACCTAGAAATTATATAGTTTGCATTGTAGCTTTTATTTTTCTTGTATTGAACATGTCATAACCCATATTACTCTGTTTAGGATATTGTGACTCCGGTGTAGACATCTGATATTACACTACTCTTTTCAGAGTATCAGGCGAGTACATTCTCTGATAGTTCTCTCATTTATTTGTCAATTACTGTACTTCAGTTCTAGTTAGTTGTATGCGATTCTCTGTTAAAATACGTATGTATATTTCTGGATTCATGTATGCGACACACATTTATTGTCTGGCCTCTATTACTGGAATCATTTACTGGTATCATCATGTTCTGGCTGGACTCATCTTGAATCATTGTGTCGGATTTCTGGATTCACTTGCTGGGAGAGAAAATACTAGAGTAATACATGTAGACATACCCCAATTCTGGAATCACCCTCATGCTGGAATTAAACTGGAATGATAGCCATCTCGCACCCGGCCAGATGTGTGATGTGCCGGATTACCTATAGCCGTTTACATGTCGATCTCGGTATTTTAAAACACACTGTTAGAGTATAGGCTGGACTCACCCTGGAATCATTGATCACTATGACTGGAATCGTCTCGTACTGGATTCATCTTGTATCAGATTCGTCTTGTACTGGACTTACATTGGAGTTACACTTGTCTACATTTACTGTCTGGACTTATACCATGTTACTCTAGTTCAGCTAGTTTCTATTTTACAGTATTTATTGCCATGATTCTTCTCTTGTTTTAGTTACCTTACTTTCCTTGTACTTTTATCTGTCTCTCTTTACCATTACCTGAATATAAACTGCCATGTTCATCAATACAACTGCCTATAACTGCTTTATAGTTCTCTATCATTTACTTGGGTTTTGTAGATGAGATTGTGCTCGTTCCTGTCCTGACTGGACCTGTTAAAATTTTACAGATGATTGCCCTGAGGACACTTGCCCTACTCATTATGAACCGTGTCACGACTAGCACCCTAGAATAAGGGCACGAGAAGTAGGTACGTCCAGCCTACGCTACAATGTCGGCGGTAGAACGCTGTCCTAGGTCTCATGCATCTAACTGTATAAGGTTAAACAGTTTATACTCCCCGAATGGGGGTGACATGGCAGATACAGACTCAATCACATCTAAGGTAGAGCATGATAAGGATAGATAAAACATGAAATCCAAAAGAGGTACAACAGAGAGAAATCTAAGTGTCTAAGATACACAAATCCAGAAATACATCTCAAATCTCCAAACTCAGATACAGTAATCCATAAAGTAAAAACAACTCCAGACAAATGAAATAACTATCTAAACAACCTCTAATGTGTCTCCTCTAGGCTAGCAGGTAACCTCCAGCTATCTGTAAAATTTATCAACAGGTCCAGTCAGGACGGGAACGAGCACATATCTCTAAAACAGTTCATAGCAGGTTAGGAGTATAAATCATACAATAGAGTAAAATACAGGAAGTGCTGAATAGGAAGTACGAGTAAACATGAGATATTTTGTAACTAAAAGTAAATACATGATAGTAGAGACTGTAAGTGGCTACGTGATTTAGAGCACAATGGTTATGTAAACGTCTTGGGGGCACATGAATACAAATAAGGAGGCACATGAATACAACTACTGGGGATAGTGATCACATAACCAATTCTACTCACCCCGCCCCAATCAATACACAAGGATCCGTTCAAGTTATGTTATAAGCACATGAATATAGCTAAGATACGTGAACTCATGTAATGAGTAGTACATGAGGCACATAATAAGCACATGAAAGCACATGAAGCACATAAGAACATGTAAAAATATGAACTAGTACGAGTACAAGGAGTACCTGATGTACATGATAAAGTACATGAACATGAAATACCCGATGCACCCGTAGAGGGATAACATCTCAGGAAAGGATCCATATAGTACTAATCCGTGAAGATACGTGTCAGCATCAAGTAGAGTAATCTATAGCAAGAAAATAATCCAGGTAAGTATGAAAAATCAGAGAATGTACTCGCCTCGATAACCTGAACAGCTGATAAGTATAGGGGTCCAACTGAAGCCACAGAGTCCTATTTAAAGCAACACAGGTTACAAGGTGTTCAAATTGTAATAAATAAATCTCTACAAGCAATTTATCTTATACTAGGTTCTTCTAAGTCAAAACGACTCTAGGTCAACTCCGGTCAATAATCTAGTCAAACTAGGTCAAGTGTTGACTTATAGTTGACTTTGGGTCAACTGGTCAACTCTGGTCAACAGGGTTAATTCTAGTCTAATTATTAAGGATATAAAGTGTACTTCGTTATTCGTACGTCGAAACTTATAACACGCAAATCGAGATAAGATGATTAACTGTAAAGTTAATAATCTTATTATAATGTTTCACGTGTCCATCTTGTCAATTTCAGCGATATGAGATCACTGGAATTGACTGATCTCAGTTTCGTTGTACTAATCCCGAAATACGACCATTATAAGAATTAATTATTAATTAACTATAAAAATGTTAAACTCAGAGAAACTATCAACAAATATTGTCGGACGATGAAATAAACATCGCCAACGTGTCCAGAATGGTCAAATTAGCTAGGATAGCCTACCCGTCGGCCCAATTTGGACACAAGGGCAAAAAGGTAATTTCGGGTCAAAACGGTGTCCGTGTCGGAGCCGTTTTGCACCGAAAAACGTACAAGAAAACAAATTTATAAAATATAACAAATTATATGTCCACGAAACCAGAATGACGATACGAATCCAACAGTATCTCCAGAATTGGATTTCGTTGACCCGATCTCAATTTGGTCCGTTGACCAGAACTTGAAATTCCGGTTTGCACGAAAATGCGTGCCGGAGCCAAAGTTCTCAAAGCTCAGCAAACTACATGTCAATGAGTCCAGAATGATGATACGAACTCAACGGTATCTCCAGAATTGGATTCCGATGAGCCGGCGTCAAAAAGTCCCGTTGACCCAGAATGTGTGATCCACTTTGCACCGAAAAACGTGTCAGGGCCCACGTTCTCCAAATCTAACAAATTTTATATGAAAACATGCCAAAACGATGGCACGAGTCTAATGGTGGTGTTAGAAATAAAATCTGGAGTCCCGTGTTCAAAAATGGAATTTTACAAGTTGAAAATTACGAATTCGGACGGCCAACTTTGGCGTCGAATTCAACCAATCAAACAAGCTCACAATGAAACGAAACTGGAGGGGTAGCAAGAGGGTTATACCAGCTTCGCACAGGAACTGGTAGGGCACCAAATGGAGCTGTGATGGAGGAGATACAAGCTGACGAATTTGGCCCCGCGAAATTGTCCAAATTTAATACAATTTAAACGGTCAACTTGGTGGCCGGTTTTGATGTATCAAACGATAAAATTAACGGACAAAAATTGACAAAGGTGAAGGTGGATATACCGAGATTGTGATGGAGCAAAGAAATTGCCGATCCAATGGTCGGATCTCTGAAAAAATGAGCGCGAAGTTGCTGCGACGGAACGCCAAAATGAACTTGATTTCGCGCGCGTCACGACGAGACGTCGTGCAAAACGCACGAATCGCCTCGACGGCGCGTCCCGGAGGACGGTGGCCGTCAGGGGAGGACTCACCGGAGTGGGGCGCACCCACGACGAGCCACGACGGTCCACGTGGCGGCGCGACGGCGCATGACGGCGACCCGCGCGCGCGCGCGTGCGCGCTTGTGCAGTGGTGCAGCCGCTGCTGCTGCGCGCTGGTGGCGCAGCCGTGCTCGGCCAGGCCGGCGACGGCGGGCGACGCACGTCCCAGCGTGGCGGTCGGCTGTCCGGTGCAGAGGTGGTGGTGGGTGACTGTTATGGTGGTGGCGGCCATGGTGAAGTGGTGGTGATGGAGTTGCATGGTGGTGGTGGAGTTTATGTGAAGAAGGAGGAGGGAAGGAGAGGAGGTGCTGTGGGGAGAGGCCGACGGCGACGGAGGCTGGTGGCCGACGGCGACGGAGGCTGGTGGCCGACGGCGAGGCTGAGCCAGGAGGAAAAAGGGTGGTCGGGTGGTTGGGGTGTGAAGCTCGGGTGCAATGGTGGTGGTGTTAGCTGCTGTGAGAGTTTGTGGAAAAAAATATTGGTTTAGAAAGGGAGAGAAGGAGTAATATTAATTGAGAGGGAGGAAGAGAGAGAAAGAGTAGTTTGGGAGTTAGGGCCGGCCAAGTGGCTGCTATGGGGTTGGAGGGAAATTGATGGGTAGGATTTAATTAGGAGGATCAAAAGGCTATGGTTAAATATAAGGAAAAATAGGTTATTCCTATAGATTAAAATCAATGGAAATTTTCGATTAATATTAAAAAATAGGTAAAATGAGTACTAGGTATTTTTGGGCAAGAAATATAAGGGCATCATGAGAGAGAAAAAATGAAGCTGAGGTTGGGTTCAGTGGAGCCGGATTGGATCCAAAACCGGACATTATGCAAAAAATCGTATTAAAATAGGTGTTGATGATCATGGGTAAATAAGTAGCACATGGGGATTCCAATAAATGGGACACAAGTGTCGGACGGGTAGTAGGCTCAATGTAGGCCATGTCCATAATTGGGGCTGACAGGTTTTGGTCGATAGGGGACCCACAAATCAAGTTGGAAAATGAATGTGACGCCGTGTAGTGAAATAAAATCGGGCCACGTGTCTGGAAAGTTGTGCGAAGCAAATGGAGCACAAAATGGCGTGTCTGAGTGGGACACGAAGGTCAAGGGTGGAGAGCGTCTCGAGTAGATCATTAATGAGAAGTTGGTTTCAAGAAACTGGCTGGTCTTGCGCTCCCAATTTAAAAGTCACGGTAACGCGCTGAAAATGATCAAGGAAAAGAGTGGGAAAAATAATTAATAATCAAATGGTCTAAATCGACCCGAAGTTCTGCGAAGCAAAAAGAGCACAAGGGAACAAGTTTGGATGGGACACTATATACCATCATGAAGGCAATCATGTCCACTCCAAAACTCATGAAGAAAATTTCCAGAGTTGAACATCCCTGACACTCCAAATATCAATGGCACGGAAAAGTACACTAATAGATAAATAACCAGAATAAATCATTTATTAAAACTAAAACAATCAGAAAGAAAATTAAAAAAAAATCAACCCGAAATTCAGGGTGCTCACATCCTACCCACCTTATAAAAATTTCGTCCTCGAAATTAAAATGTTCATACTCCCTTTAGGTCAAACCCCCACAATCAAAGTCCCAGATTTTAAGCAAATCATACCATCAAAAGGACGACGTACAGGGTCATGGCATACGGAGGTAGTGAAAGTCTCATATAGGTATACTAGTCATGCTAACTGAATCGGTCATAGGGTATCAAAACACACAAACAGTCTAGGGTGCTAAACTAGAAAAGATACGAAAATAACAATCATCAAAATTGTAAGGCAGTCTACCATCCTACATGAAACTGGTGCTCATCAAAAATAAAATAAAGATAACTACCAATTATCTATAAAGGGGTACTATTTAAGAAAACAATCAAAATCAGAAGTTAAAGAGTGAAAGTCAATTGCATGGAAATCCAATCACAATATATATATATATATATATATATATATATATATATATATATATATATATATATATATATATATATATATATATAATATTTAGTCTCGATACGATCTAAGTTGATTAAATTAGGAAAATCAAGATTGGGCAATATGGAGGACAGTTCAACAAGGTCTGAGAACGAGCATACAAGGATGGAGATTCAGGTCGTAATCAAATTTAAGTCAATTGAGTACAACCCAAGATAAGTAAAGATAATCGAAGTTGATTTGGTCGTGATTAAGGAAACTAGGATTCAATGATATTGAAAAACCCTTTTTGAGAAAAACAGGAAAAGATTTCATACGAAGGTCAGTTAACCATCTCCCTCTGATACCATTAGTTTACCATTTGCCAATCATATTTTTATCTCAAATCCCAATATAAATCAACCATTATATGACTACCCCTAAAAATTTTATAACCTTCAGTCATCTAAACCTTTACCATGATCACCATAGACAAAATTCCAAACTTCTAAAACATTTTCGACAAAGCATACCCCTCTTAATTAGGTATCAACACTTATTCATTTAATCAAATTTCCAAATTCCTTCGACTTGTTCTAAATTAAACCCGAAACCTCTAAATCCAGTTTATGAAATCCTTGAATTTGTTTAAATCAAGTCTCGTATTTAATTAACGCCAATACCACTATGTCACACAAATTTATTCTTGTTTATAAATCAACCTTCATATTTTCTTCAACGTTCACCTTCAAATATTATCCTTTTGAATTCCACAATTTCTCCCAATCATCTAAAATAATTCTATAACGTAAAATCCTTATGTTCTCTCTGTCTCTAGTCACCCTCTTAAAATATCTAGTTCAATTTTGCATAATCATAGAATACAATTAAATCCTCCTTTCCATCTCTAAATTTCTACATAGCCTTGTTATAGTTCCCAAGAATCAATAACCAAGATTTTCTAGTCCTCAAAACTAGGTTGACCTCTGATATCCTCATTAAATTTTTTTTACATCCATAAATTTCTCGTAACCCAAATTTTCTGCGTTTGTTTCCAAATTGATAACATTTATCACTCGATTCCATTCTAAACTTTTTTCACGTCTCCCTCTCAATTTTTTTTTCATATTTGACACCCAACATTCTGATTCCTACAAATCATTCTATGATAACCATTTACGTCATTTCCGCACTAGATGATTTACGTCACTTCTTCAACATTTCTCAGGCAAAATGATATGAAGATTCAAGAGTTTAAAGTACAGCTGACAGTATTATATACGAGACAGAGAATTGATGTAATCATGACAGTTATATAAGACAAGAATGATGGAAATAAAATATTGGCAGGAAGAGAATGATAGAGGAATCTGTTATGCTTATCTGTTTAAAAGAGGAACCCGTTTTGAAATCAGAGCTATAATAACAATCCAAAATAAGGTCTAGCAAAATCATTGATTCATTGCTTTAAGAAGAAATTCATTTTGTAAGAAGTTACACAAGGTTTATAAAATAGCTAAAGCTACTACTAAGTTAAATAATGAGAAACAAAACAAAAATTCTTTTTTTTTGAAAGACTGAACAAAAGTAGTGAAAACAAGTTCAAAAACATTTAAGGTACAATCTGATAATCATATGCGTCTATCCAAAATCATGGTGCTCTAAATCCTCGTCATACTAGTAAGCAAGGCTACGATAATCACAAAGTCCTCGACTTAGGCACATACATCTAGAATCGTGGTATTTAACATTTTTGCGATGCCGCTAGCTTGGCTGCAAAAATCTTAAATTCACACACCCAAGAAATATATCCAAAGCCAGACTATGTGTCCTCACCATGCTGGCTAATGTGACTATAGAAGACTAGATTCCAAAACTTAGATGACCTAGCCCATATAATTTCATCTTGACAAAAATTAAGTTAAATCAACAATGAATACTCAAAAATCAAATTTATCAACGAACATCAAGATTTAAAAAAATGAACAAAAATCCTTCAAATCATATAAATACAAACTCGGATGCTACAGCTAACATCAAGATTCAAATTTCAACAATCTTCAATCAAATCAATAAATACAAACTCAAATTCAACAATAATCCATCAAAATCAAATTCGCCAACAAAAAATAAAGATAAATCAAATCAAGGAAAAGAGAGTTTTCAAATCGAAGTTAAATAAGATTCTCAAGGGTCGTCCCAGGAATCTCTCAAGGGATCCTAGCTGTGATTGAGTATCTTCAAAATATATCCTAATCCTACTGCAGGCTGTAGTGGTACTCTAGTTCGAATACCACTACACAAACTCGACCTCCATGGGCCACCACTAAAAATGTGTCACGACCCGCACCCTAGAATAAGGGCACGAGAAGTGGGTACGTCCAGCCTACGCCGCAGTGTCGGCGGTAGAACGCTGTCCTAGGTCTCATGCATCTAACAGTATAAGGTTAAACAGTTTATACTCCCCGAATGGGAGTGATATGGTAGATACAGACTCAATCACATCTAAGGTAGAGCATGATAAGGATAGATAAAACATGAAATCCAAAAGAGGTACAACAGAGATAAATCTAAGTATCTAAGATACACAAATCCAGAAATACATCTCAAATCTCCAAACTCAGATACAGTAATCCATAAAGTAAATACAACTCCAGACAAATGAAATAACTATCTAAACAACCTCTAATGTGTCTCCTCTAGGCTAGCAGGTAACCTCCAGCTATCTGTAAAATTTATCAACAGGTCCAGTCAGGACGAAACGAGCACATATCTCTAAAACAGTTCATAGCAGGTTAGGAGTATAAATCATGTAATAGATTAAAATACAAGAAGTGCTGAATGGGAAGTACGAGTAAACAGGAGATATTTTGTAACTGAAAGTAAATACATGATAGTAGAGACTGTAAGTGGCTACGTGATTTAGAGCACAATGGTTATGTAAACGGCTTGGGGGCACATGAATACAAATAAGGAGGCACATGAATACAGCTACTGGAGATAGTGATCACATAACCAATTTTACTCACCCCGCCCCAATCAATACACAAGGATCCGTTCAAGTTATGTTATAAGCACATGAATACAGCTAAGATACGTGAAGTCATGTAATGAGTAGTACATGAGGCACATGATAAGCACATAAAAGCACATGAAGCACATGAGAACATGTAAAAACATGAACTAGTACGAGTACAAGGAGTACCTGATGCACATGATAAAGTACATGAACATAAAATACCCGATGCACCCGTAGAGGGATAACATCTCAGAAAAGGATCCACATAGTACTAATCCGTGAAGATACGTGTCAGCATCAAGTAGAGTAATCTAGAGCAAGAAAATAATCCAGGTAAGTATAAAAAGATCAGAGAATGTACTCGCCTCGATAACCTGAACAGCTGATAAGTATAAGGGTCCAACTGAAGCCACAGAGTCATATTTAAAGCAACACAGGTTACAAGGTGTTCAAATTGTAATAAATAAATCTCTACAAGCAATCTATCTTATACTAGGTTCTTCTAAGTCAAAATGACTCTAGGTCAACTCCGGTCAATAATCTAGTCAAACTAGGTCAAGTGTTGACTTATAGTTGACTTTGGGTCAACTGGTCAACTCTGGTCAACAGGGTTAATTCTAGTCTAATTATTAAGGATATAAAGTGTACTTCGTTATTCGTACGTCGAAACTTACAACACGTAAATCGAGATAAGATGATTAACTGTAAAGTTAATAATCTTATTATAATGTTTCACATGTCCATCTTGTCAATTTCAGTGATATGAGATCACTGAAATTGACTGATCTCAGTTTTGTTGTACTAATCCCGAAATACGAACATTATAAGAATTACTTATTAATTAACTATAAAACGGTTAAACTTAGAGAAACTATCAACAAACATTGTCGGACGATGAAATAAACATCGCCAACGTGTCCAGAATGGTAAAATTAGCTAGGATAGCCTACCCGTCGGCCCAATTTGGACACAAGGGCAAAAAGGTAATTTCGGGTCAAAACGGTGTCCGTGTCGGAGCCGTTTTGCACCGAAAAATGTGCAAGAAAATAAGTCTATAAAATATACCAAATTATATGTCCACGAAACCAGAATGACGATACGAATCCAATGGTATCTCCAGAATTGGATTCCGTTGACCCGATCTTAATTTGGTCCGTTGACCAGAACTTGAAATTTCGGTTTGCACGAAAATGCATGCCGGAGCCAAAGTTTTCAAAACTCAGCAAACTATATGTCAACGAGTCCAGAATGATGATACGAACTCAACAGTATCTCCAGAATTAGATTCCGATGAGCCGGCGTCAAAAAGTCATGTTGACCCAGAATGTGGGACCCACTTTGCACCGAAAAACGTGCCAGGGTCCACGTTCTCTAAATCTAACAAATTTTATGTGAAAACATGTCAAAATGATGCCACGAGTCTAATAGTGGTGTCAGAAATGAAATCTGGAGTCCCGTGTTCAAAAATGAAATTTTACAAGTTGGAAATTACGAATTCGGACGGCCAACTTTGGCGTCGAATTCAACCAATCAAACAAGCTCACAATGAAACGAAACTGGAGGGGTAGCAAGAGGGTTATACCAGCTTCGCACAGGAACTGGTAGCGTACCAAACGGAGCTGCGGTGGAGGAGATACAAGCTGACGAAGTTGGCCCCGCGAAACTGTCCAAATTTAATACAATTTAAACGGTCAACTTGGTGGCCGATTTTGATGTATCAAACGATAACATTAATGGACAAAAATTGACAGGGGTGAAGGTGGATATACCGAGATTGTGACGGAGTGAAGAAATTGCCGATCCAACGGTCGGATCTTCGGAAAAATGTGCGCGAAGTTGCTGCGACGGAGCGCCAAAATGAACTTGATTTCGCGCGCGTCACGACGGGACGTCGTGCAAAACGCACGAATCGCCTCGACGGTGCATCCCGGAGGACGGTGGCCATCAGGGGAGGACTCGCCGGAGTGGGGCGCACCCACGGCGAGCCACGACGGCCCACGCGGCGGCACGGCGGCGCACGACGGCGGCCCGCGCGCGCGCGTGCGCGCCTGTGCAGTGGTGCAGCCGCTGCTGCTGCGCGCTGGTGGCGCAGCAGTGCTCGGCCAGGCCGACGACGGCGGGCGGCGCACGTCCCAGTGCGGCGGTCGGCTGTCCGGTGCAGAGGTGGTGGTGGGTGACTGTTATGGTGGTGGCGGCCATGGTGAAGTGGTGGTGATGGAGTTGCATGGTGGTGGTTGAGTTTATGTGAAGAAGGAGGAGGGAAGATGAGGAGGTGCTGTGGGGAGAGGCCGACGACGGCGGAGGTCGGTGGCCGACGGCGAGGCCGGGCCAGGAGGAGGAAGGGTGGTCGGGTTGCCACCCCCAGTTTTCAAATTAGGGATATTTTTGTTATTTTTCAAGTTTTATAATTTTTAGGAATTTTTATTTATTTTATGTGATTTTTTGGGATTTATTTGGTTTGGTTTGGATTTTATCCAATTCGGACTCAAATTGGAGACCCGGGTAGCCTGGACCCTAGCGGGACCCACATACTAGTTGGACTTGGCCCACATACCATCATAATTAGGTTAGAAATCGTAAACCCAACTTCTATGGCTTAATTAGTCATTTTAGAGCTTAATTGGTTAATTAGAAACAAATCGAACCAACCCGAAACAAACCGAACCCAAACTAAGTCTATTGGGTTTGAGGCTTATTGGATCCTACCCAAACCCATTCCCCCCCCCCCCCCCCCCACCATGGCCGGCCAAGAGCCGTTCCCCCCCCCCCCCCTTTCTTCTTCATTAAGTCACAACTCTCTCTCTCTCTCTCTCTAAAAAATTCATTTTCTTCCCAAGCTTTTCTTCCCTACAAGAAAACTACTTTAGGTATGTGACTAATTCCTCATTTATTACTCTTCTCCATTAATGTCTTCACAATAATTGTAGAGAACGGGATTCTCTACACTTTGCCCATAGAAAATTGTAGGTTTCCTAAAATCTAGGTTAGAGGATTAATTAGGGGTTTTCTAATTAGAGTGGGATGTATATATGTAAATATGTTTATATGTATATATATATATATATATATATATATATATATATATATATATATATATGTGTGTGTGTGTGTGTGTGTGTGTGTGTGTGTGTGTGTGTGTGTGTGTGTGTGTGTGTGTATAATAATTATATATGAATTTGTGTATATGTGTGTAGAGGAATGAGAGTGGTAATGGTAATATTGGTAGTGAGTGTGTGAGAGAGTGGTGGTGTATGTGTGTGTATGTGTTTGTGAGAGTGTGTGTGTCTATATGTATATATATCTAAATGTGTGTGTGTGTGTGTGTGTGTGTGTATTTATATACATATATATATGTGTGTGTATGTATGTATATATATGTAGATATGAGGGTGTTTGTGTGTCTATATATATATATATATATATATATATATATATATATATAGAGAGAGAGAGAGAGAGAGAGATAGATAAGAGGGAGGAAGAGGAGATAGAAGAAGAAGGAGATGCAGCTGCAGCAGTTGCAGCAGCAAGCTGCAGCAGTGGCAGCAGCAAGCTGCAGCAGTGGCAGCAGCAAGCTGCAGCAGTGGCAGCAGCAAGCGCAGCTGCAGCAGCAGGAGCAAACAGCAGTAGCAGCAATGAGCAGCCCCCCCTAAAACCCCCCCCCCTTTTTAGCCATTTAACCCCTATATTTAACCCCCCCATATATATATATGTATGTATATATATGTTTATATATATATAGATAGATAGTTAGGTGGTTAGATAGAAGTTTTAGAAGGAGAAATTAGAAGAAGTTAGAGAGGAATTAGAATAAGAGGAAGTTAGAAGAAGAAGGATGAGAAGAAGTTAGGAAGAAGAATGAGAAGGAGTTAGAAGGGGAATGAGAAAGAGTTAAGTTGGAAGATTATAAGGAGAAGAATTAGAATTAGAGAGGAAGAGAATTAGAATAAGAGAAAGGAGAAAAGAGAATAGAAAGAAGAAGTTAGAAGAAGAGTTGAGAGGAAGAATTAGATTAGGATGCTAGAAGGGAGTTTTAGAGAAAATCGAGTTAGAAGGGAAATTTGAGCCCGGAGTATCGGATCGCGACGAAACTTGGCGTGGAGTTAGAATACGTGATTTAGACTTTGCGAGTAGGCTTCCGAGTTGAAATCGGGGTTGTAGGGCGCCGGTATCGCGCCGTACCATTACGTATCTTAAAATATTCAAGATATCGGCAATGGGCCGTATCATGGACTAGACGTCCACTTTACCTAGGTATTTTGGTAGGTAATATATATATAGGCTAGTATCTTACTACCCTAGGGAGCACGGGTCAAAATAACAAGCGTAGGTAGGCTAACTAGGTTTCCACCTAGGCTAGAATTTTACCTTAGAAAAGGTAAAATAGGAAATTGGCCTACGGCCAAGATATGAGTTTTGAAGTCCAAGATGGACTTGGATATGGGTTGTAGAGGTTGGTAATGATTAGAAATAGTCGCCTAGACCTAGTCTTGACCCCGGTTGACTTTTTAGACCAAAAGTCAACTATGGGTCAACACTTTACCCAATTTAGTCCCAAATTCCATTAAACTTGAGAAGTTGACCAAAAGTCAACTATTAGTCACCATTGACCTAGGGTTGACCAGAGTTGACCGGAGTTGATCGGAGTTGACCAGAGTTGACCAATTGACCAAAAGTCAACTGTAAGTCAATCGTTGACTCAAATCGACCTAGATTAATTCCGTTTGACTTGCATTGACCCAGTATGACCTAGCTAGACCTAATATGACTTAGGTTGACCTCGTACAGTCTAGTTTGACGTGTCTTGACCTAGAATGACTAAATAGGATTTAAATTGTCTTGACTTTAATTCCTAAACGTAGTATTGATACGTCTTGTTCTCTATAGGTCCTCGAGACGCTGCATTTGCTCCAGTTGACATATCATACCATATTACAGGCGAGTACATTCTCTGACACTTTTCCAATTTAGGATGATTGTTATAATTCATGTAATTAGTGTAGATATGCTTGTTCTCGACACATTGGTCACACGGATTGGTATTCATGGATCCCGACATGAGATGTTATTCCTCGTTATCTTGGATATCTTGTGCAAGCTCCCTTGTAGTTCTTGTGCAGTATATGGACACCGATTCTCGAGGAGACTTGCTTCCTTCTCGTAGAATCCCGTGTCATAACATGTCTTGCTTGGATCCACTCTACCAGTCGGGGGCGGGAAGTACTAGTGTAGATATGTGGTCATTATCCGCCTTGTTTATTCTTGTAGACCTTGAATGCTACCAATCCTACACTCCACGTAGGATTGGCTGATCAGTAGACCTTGTGCAGACGCAAGCCGGCCACATATTGTAGCTAGTACTCACACACCTAGATATATGACTCTTGATTATTGTACATGCCATGATCAGTTTACTTGCCTTGTTCTAGCTCTAGATTTACAGCTTACCTTGCCATGATACTCACATGTACATTCCATGATTTTCTTGTATATACTCTCTATTTACAGTCTTATAGCTTTTGTCATATCTTGTGAACTGTTGTTAGTAGATTGTACTCGTTCCATCCTGACAGGATATGTTGACAAATATTACAGATGCTGACGAGGGAGATTATTGTACCTACTACGGTCCGGATGACGTAGTGGGCGTAGACTTGGAGACTTTGGTCCAACAGGGCTTAGCTCCGCCTGACGAGACCTTACCACTTGCTTAGTTAGAGTAGGACTTTTATACTGGACTTTGTCTCCAGCTACTTTTGAGACTGTTATTATTATGGATTGTATTAGAGACTTGGACTTGTATATATTCTTGTGTTGGACTTGACAGGTTATTATTTTATTATCGTCTTGTTGTCTTTATCTTTCAGTCTTTACTTTGTTATCTTAGAGTTGTGATGGAGTACTCATATATATTCATTGCTTGTCCTCCGTTCGGAGTTGACCATATTCTCGACAGGTTTTTGATATATATAAACTGTTTAGAGTAGAAAAACCTACAGCATTCCACGCCGTTTTTATGGTGAGGGTTGGGCGTTGTCACGTGCACGTGCCCTTATAGCGGTTGCGGGTCGTGACACGGGTGGTTGGGGTGTGAAGCTCGGGTGCAATGGTGGTGGTGTTAGCTGCTGTGAGAGTTTGTGGAAAAAAAATATTGGTTTAGAGAGAGAGAGGAGTAATATTAAATGAGAGGGAGGAAGAGAGAGAAAGAGTAGTTTGGGAGTTAGGGCCGGCCAAGTGGCTGCTATGGGGTTGGGGGGAAATTGATGGGTAGGATTTAATTAGGAGGATCAAAAGGCTATGGTTAAATATAGGGAAAAATATGTTATTCCTATAGATTAAAATCAATAGAAATTTTTGATTAATATTAAAAAAATAGGTAAAATGAGTACTAGGTATTTTGGGCAAGAAATATGAGGGCATCATGAGAGAGGAAAAATGAAGCTGAGGTTGGGTTCAGTGGAGCCGGATTGGATCCAAAATCGGACATTATGCAAAAAATCGAATTAAAATAGGTGTTGATGATCATGGATAAATAAGTAGCACATGGGGATTCCAATAAATGGGACACAAGTGTCGGACGGGTAGTAGGCTCAATGTGGGCCATATCCATAATTGGGGCTGACAGGTTTTGGTCGACAGGGGACCCACAAATCAAGTTGAAAAATGAATGTGACGCCGTGGAGTGAAATAAAATCGGGCCACGTGTCAGGAAAGTTGTACGAAGCAAATGGAGCACAAAATGGCGTGTCTGAGTAGGACACGAAGGTCAAGGGTGGAGAGCGTCTCGAGTAGATCATCAATGAGAAGTTGGTTTCAAGAAACTGGCTGGTCTTGCGCTCCCAATTTAAAAGTCACGGTAACGCGCTGAAAATGATCAAGGAAAAGAGTGGGAAAAAATAATTAATAATCAAATGGTCTAAATCTCTGCGAAGCAAAAAGAGCACAAGGGAACAAGTTTGGATGGGACACTATATACCGTCATGAAGGCAATCATGTCCACTCCAAAACTCGTGAAGAAGATTTCCAGTGTTGAACATCCCTGACACTCCAAATATCAATGGCACGGGAAAGTACACTAATAGATAAATAACCAGAATAAATCATTTATTAAAACTAAAACAATCAGAAAGAAAATAAAAAAAATCAACCCGAAATTCAGGGTGCTCACATCCTACCCACCTTATAAAAATTTTGTCCTCGAAATTAAAATGTTCATACTCTCTCTAGGTCAAACCCCCACAATCAAAGTCCCAGAATTTAAACATATCATACCATCAAAAGGACGACGTACAGGGTCATGGCATACGGTGGTAGTGAAAGTCTCATCTAGGTATACTAGTCATGCTAACTGAATCGGTCATAGGGTATCAAAATACACAAGCAGTCTAGGGTGCTAAACTAGAAAAGATACTGAAATAACAATCATCAAAACTGTAAGGCAGTCTACCATCCTACATGAAACTGGTGCTCATCAAAATAAAATAAAGGTAACTACCAATTATCTATAAAGGGGTACTATTCAAAAAAACAATCAAAATCAGAAGTTAAAGAGTGAAAGTCAATTGCATGGAAATCCAATCACAATATATATATATATATATATATATATATATATATATATATATATATATATATATATATATATATATATATATATATAATATTTAGTCTCGATACGATCTAAGTTGATCAAATTGGAAAAATCAAGATTGGGCAATATGGAGGACAGTTCAACAAGGTCTGAGAACGAGCATATAAGGATAGAGATTCAGGTCGTAATCAAATTTAAGTCAATTGAGTACAACCCAAGATAAGTAAAGATAATCGAAGTTGATTTGGTCGTGATTAAGGAAACTAGGATTCAATGATATTGAAAAACCCTTTTTGAGAAAAACAGGAAAAGATTCCATACGAAGGTCAGTTAACCATCTCTCTCTGATACCATTAGTTTACCATTTGCCAATCATATTTTTATCTCAAATCCCAATATAAATCAACCATTATATGACTACCCCCAAAAATTTTATAACCTTCAGTCATCTAAACCTTTACCATGATCACCATAGACAAAATTCCAAACTTCTAAAATATTTCCCACAAAGCATACCCCTCTTAATTAGGTATCAACACTTATTCATTTAATCAAATTTCCAAATTCCTTCACCTTGTTCTAAATTAAACCCGAAACCTCTAAATCCAGTTTATGAAATCCTTGAATTTGTTTAAATCAAGTCTCGTATTTAATTAACTCCAATACCACTATGTCACACAAATTTATTCTTGTTTATAAATCAACTTTCATATTTTCTTCAACGTTCACCTTCAAATATTATCCTTTTGAATTCCAAAATTTATCCCAATCATCTAAAATAATTTCTATAACGTAAAATCCTTGTGTTCTCTCTGTCTCTAGTCACCCTCTTAAAATATCTAGTTCAATTTTGCATAATCATAGAATACAATTAAATCCTCCTTTCCATCTCTAAATTTCTACATAGCCTTGTTATAGTTCCCAAGAATCAATAACCAAGATTTTCTAGTCCTCAAAACTAGGTTGACCTCTGATATCCTCATTAATTTTTTTTTTACATCCATAAATTTCTCGTAACCCAAATTTTCTACGTTTGTTTCCAAATTGATAACATTTATCACTCGATTCCATTCTAAACTTTTTCCACGTCTCCCTCTCAAATTTTTTTCATATTTGACACCCAACATTCTGATTCCTACAAATCATTCTATGATAACCATTTACGTCATTTCTGCACTAGATGATTTACGTCACTTCTTCAATATTTCTCAGGCAAAATGATATGAAGATTCAAGAGTTTAAAGTACAGCTGACAGTATTATATACGAGACAGAGAATTGATGTAATCATGACAGTTATATAAGACAAAAATGATAGAAATAAAATATTGGCAGAAAGAGAATGATAGAGGAATCTGTTATGCTTATCTGTTTAAAAGAGGAACCCGTTTTGAAATCAGAGCTATAATAACAATCCAAAATAAGGTCTAGCAAAATCATTGATTCATTACTTTAAGAAGAAATTCATTTTGTAAGAAGTTACACAAGGTTTATAAAATAGCTAAAGCTACTACTAAGTTAAATAATGAGAAACAAAACAAAAATTCTCTTTTTTTTGAAAGACTGAACAAAAGTAGTGAAAACATGTTCAAAAACATTTAAGGTACAATCTGATAATCATATGTGGCTATCCAAAATCATGGTGCTCTAAATCCTCATCATACTAGTAAGCAAGGCTACGATAATCACAAAGTCCTCGACTTAGGCACATACATCTAGAATCGTGGTATTTAACATTTTCGCGATGCTGCTAGCTTGGCTGCGAAAACCTTAAATTTTCACACCCAAGAAATATATCCAAAGCCAGACTATGTGTCCTCACCATACTGGCTAATGTGACTATAGAAGACTAGATTCCAAAACTTAGATGACCTAGCCCATATAATTTCATCTTGACAAAAATTAAGTTAAATCAACAATGAATACCCAAAAATCAAATTTATCAACGAACATCAAAATTTAAAAAAAGGAACAAAAATCCTTCAAATCATATAAATACAAACTCGGATGCTACAGCTAACATCAAGATTCAAATTTCAACAATCTTCAATCAAATCAATAAATACAAACTCAAATTCAACAATAATCCATCAAAATCAAATTCGCCAACAGAAAATAAAGATAAATCAAATCAAGGAAAAGAGAGTTTTCAAATCGAAGTTAAATAAGATTCTCAAGGGTCGTCCCAGGAATCTCTCAAGGGATCCTAGCTGTGATTGAGTATCTTCAAAATATATCCTAATCCTACTGCAGGCTGTAGTGGTACTCTAGTTCGAATACCACTACATAAACTCAACCTCCATGGGCCACCACTAAAAACGTGTCACGACCCGCACCCTAGAATAAGGGCACGAGAAGTGGGTACGTCCAGCCTACACCGCAGTGTCGGCGGTAGAACGCTGTCCTAGGTCTCATGCATCTAACAGTATAAGGTTAAACAGTTTATACTCCCCGAATGGGAGTGACATGGCTGATGCAGACTCAATCACATCTAAGGTAGAGCATGATAATGATAGATAAAACATGAAATCCAAAAGAGGTACAACAGAGAGAAATCTAAGTGTCTAAGATACACAAATCCAGAAATACATCTCAAATCTCCAAACTCAGATACAGTAATCCATAAAGTAAATACAACTCCAGATAAATGAAATAACTATCTAAACAACCTCTAATGTGTCTCCTCTAGGCTAGCAGGTAATCTCCAGCTATCTGTAAAATTTATCAACAGGTCCAGTCAGGACGGAAACGAGCACATATCTCTAAAACAGTTCATAGCAGGTTAGGAGTATAAATCATACAATAGAGTAAAATATAGGAAGTGCTGAATAGGAAGTACGAGTAAACTGGAGATATTTTGTAATTGAAAGTAAATACATGATAGTAGAGACTGTAAGTGGCTACGTGATTTAGAGCACAATGGTTATGTAAACGGCTTGGGGGCACATGAATACAAATAAGGAGGCACATGAATACAGCTACTGGGGATAGTGATCACATAACCAATTCTACTCACCCCGCCCCAATCAATACACAAGGATCCGTTCAAGTTATGTCATAAGCACATAAATACAGCTATGATACGTAAACTCATGTAATGAGTAGTACATGAGGCACATACTAAGCACATGAAAGCACTTGAAAGCACATGAAGCACATGAGAACATGTAAAAATATGAACTAGTACGAGTACAAGGAGTACCTGATGCACATGATAAAGTACATGAATATAAAATACCCGATGCACCCATAGAGGGATAACATCTCAGGAAAGGATCCATATAGTACTAATCCGTGAAGATACATGTCAGCATCAAGTAGAGTAATCTAGAGCAAGAAAATAATCCAGGTAAGTATGAAAAGATCAGTGAATGTACTCGCCTCGATAACCTGAACAGCTGATAAGTATAGGGTGTCACCCCCAGTTTTCAGAAATATGGGTATTTTTGTCATTTTACATTTTTGAATATTTTTAAAATTTATTTTATTATTTATGATATTATTTTGGGGTTAAAATTTATTTTATTATTTATGATATTATTTTGGGATTAAAATTTATTTTATTATTTATGATATTGTTTTGGGGTTATTTGAGTCGGGTTCGAATTTCAACTCAATCCGACTTAAAACGGGGACCCGGGAGGTAGTTTGACTCTAGTGGGACCCACACACTAGTTAGGCATAGTCCACATGATATTAATTTAAGTCCAAATGATATTAATTTTAGTTAGTAGTTAGACTAATTATTTAGGGATAGGTTTAGTTTAATTAGAGACTTAAAACTAGACTAAATTGACCTCAACCTTTAACCCATTCCTAATTTAAATCAAATAGATTAGTGGAGGGCATTTTGGACATTCAAATAGGGGACACCTCACCCTTTTTGGGCAGCCACCTATGGGGGGATAAGGAGTGAGTCACTCCTTCATTCATTTGTCTTCATCCACTTTCTCTCTCTTGTTCTTCCCAAATTAATTTAGAGATGAACCTCCATTGATTTCATCTCCAAATCAACCCCTTTTTCTACCAAATCTTCTTTATTTCTCTTCTACTCCATGGTTAGAGGGTGCTAGCCAAGTTTGGGAGGATTCGGAGCTCGTTCGTGTCCTTTTGGAATCTCTACGTGTCGGTACCGTATCGGAAGGCTTTTCCTTTGAATCTCTCTCCCGGAAGGTATAATCTCTCTTCTAATCCATCCCTACATGCATATAAAAATATTTTCAACCCATAGGAATGACCCCCATGGTTGTATCTCCATTTGTGTCCATTTCGTGTCCATTTGGAGGTCATAGGAGTGTCCTTTGTGTTGTGGTTGTGTTCATGTGGGAAAACCCCAAATTTGGACACACTATGTGGTGTTGTTATGTATGAATGAATTATTACATGTTTAATCTCATATTTTTGTATTGGAGATGTGTTCTATAGTGTCTCATATATATATATATTAGTGTAGAGAGTGAGTTCTTGATATATTATGTTATATACTTGTGTTTCTTTTGCCTCAAACTACCTAAATTCGTCATAATATTTATCTACGTTTTTAGTAGCAATAGCAACTTAGAAATGTCATAACTTTTAGCTTAAAACTCTGATTTATCTCCTGTTTTTTTGAAAGAACCGTATCGAAGTTAGCTTTCCAAATATATATTTTAATAACCAAATTCGTTCTGAAAATTTCTGTAAAATTATTTGAGTGTCAGCTGTAAGAAAGACGAATGCGTTTCGGTGTTTTTACGATTCTGGGAGCTTCCGGACACGAAAATGCGATCCGTTTAAAGTTTCGAAAAGCTAACATAAAGATCTATAACATACATTAATCCTAGAATTTAGTGAATGCTCAATTGGTACAGTATTAGTTTTAAGTAGAATAGTGACTATACGATATATGTATTTTGTGTAACCTATGAGCCTATGTAGTATGGATATTAAATGAATATAGAGTATGTAATGCATGATATGTTAGATGAATGAAATGATATATATGATATATATTCTCTTTACATTAATGTATATATATGGTTGAATGCAAGCATGTAGGAATGCAATTAATATAATGCATATAAGCAATGCATGAATAAAAGAATGATATACAATATATGCATGAAAGTATATAATGAATGCTATATATGAATGCAAGATATATATGTAATGATAGATATAAATGCATAATGTATAAATATTGTAATGCAATATATAATGATAACATGTATGGTAATGTAGAGTATATGATGCAAGCATGAATGAATGGAGGAAATACATGTATATAGGTAATATAGAATGTAATATATGAATACAAGCATGCAAGATAATGTATTGTATCCATATATGATGTATTCAACTTGAAGATAATGTAATATATGAAAGAAATAATGATAATATATAGCATGATATGTAAGGTAATGCAATGTATGAAATATATGATGTGTGCATGTTTGTATGTCTCTATCTCTATGTTAATGTATGAAATGATATGAATATACAATGTATGCATATGTATAAAACATGTAGGTAATGCATAGATGCATGAATGAAATGAATGTTTGTAATATGTTAATATAAATACAAGTATCTAATATGCATGAATGTAAGTATAATATAATACAAGTATACATGTATGTATCATGTAAATATAATATACATGATATGTATGTATGCATGTATACAAGGTAAGTATGTATGTATGTATTTCTATAAACTGAGTTAATCTATAACCTTTTACACACATGCATTCATACACCCTTTGACATCATGTAACCCATGTCACATACACCTACCTATCACTAAATTTTAGAACATTAACACATATCCTTTCACACACATGCCAAACACACACATACTCACTTACTCTTTTACCTCTCTTTTTCTCTCTATATATATATGTATGTCCCTATATATATAGCTTTCCTATATATATCTATGTATATGAATATGTGAATGTGAATAATATATATACATTATATGACTAAGTTTGTGTGCCTTATTAGCTTATGGTTTAGTTTTGTGCTTGGTTTAGCAAGTGACTTAGGCTATGAGTTAGTAGCTATCTTGGATACTTGATTTGCATATACTTAGTTTGTTTAGACCTAGAATAACTTGTTTGACCTAATTTAGACTTGTTAGACCTAGTTTGACCATAGTTGACCTAGGTTTGACTTTCAAGGTTGACCAAGTTGACCAAGAGTTGACTTTGGTCTAGATTGACCTAGAATCATTTTGAATGCATAATAGAACTTCGTATTGCCATTTTGGACTTGTTATGACTTGTGCTGTTCTGATTAGGAGCAAGACACCTCTTCCCGGACAGTATATTTACTTTGGACATTCAGACACCAGGCGAGTACATTCTCTGATCATTTCATATCCTGCTTAGAATTATATTCCTGCTTTAGATTACTATACTTGATTCTGTCAAGACATTATCACGGATTAGTACTATATGGATCTCTTCATGCGATGTTATCCCCCTCAGGAGCATCGGGTACATTGTGTCATGTGCGTTTCACTTTCATCATGTACTCCTGTGCTTTCACCATACATGTACACTCTTGTGAATCTTGTACTCTCATATTCACAGAGCCCTCATGTATACTATCATGTGCACCCTTTCATGGGCCCCCATGTGATATCATATACAATAACATAACCTGTTTAGATCATTGTGTATTGATTGGGGAAACGGGGGAGTGCTAGTAGTCATGTGAACAATTCTATAGTAGTGTAGATCATGTGCAACTCTTTAGTGTAGATCATGTACAAATCTGTCATGTTCACATGTGCTATCATGTACTCTACATCACTAGCCACTGTTAGTTCTCTATTTATAGTAGATATTTTTATTACAATTCTCTCTCTGTTTAAATATTGTATTTCTTCAGATCATGTATCTTACTTTACTGTATGATTATATTTTCTAACCTGCTATGATTTGTTGAGATGTATTGTGCTCGCTCCTGTCCTGACTGGACCTGTTGATAAATTTTACAGATAGCCTGGGATTGCCTGATAGCCTAGAGGAGACACAATAGAGGTTGTTTAGATAGTTTTTTCATTGTCTGGAGTTGTATTATTTTATGGACTACTGTATTTTGAGATTTGAGATGTATTTTTCAGTTTGTGTATTTTAGACACTTAGATTTCTCTCTGCTGTATCTGTTTTTGATTTCATGTTTTATCTATCCTTATCATGCTCTACCTTAGATGTGATTGAGACTATATCTGCTATGTCACCCCCATTCGGGGAGTATAAACTGTTTATCCTTATACTGCTAGATGCATGAGACCTAGGACAGCGTTCTACCACCGACACTGCGGCGTAGGCTGGGCGTTGTTACGTTCGCGTGCCCTTACTCTAGGGTGCGCGTTGTGACACGTTTTTAGTGGTGGCCCATGCAGGTCGAGTTTATGTAGTGGTATTCAAACTAGAGTACCACTACAGCCTGCAGTAGGAATAGGATATATTTTGAAGGTACTCAATCACAATTAGGATCCCTTGAGAGATTCCTTGGACGACCCTTGAGAATCTTATTTTAACTTTGATTTGAAAACTCTTTTTTCCCTTAATTTGATTTATCTTTACTTTCTGTTGTTGAATTTGATCTTGATGGATTATTGTTGAATTTGAGTTTGTATTTATTGATTTTGATGTAAGATTGTTAAATTTTGAATCTTGATGTTAGTTGTAGCTTCCGAGTTTGTATTTATATGATTTGAAGGATTTTGTTCATTTTTGAATTTTGATGTTCGTTGATAAATTTGATTTTTTTGGTATCCATTGTTGATTTAATTTAATTTTTGGCAAGATGAAATTATATGGGCTAGGTCATCTAAGTTATGGAAATCTTGTCCTCTATAGTCACATTAGTCAGCATGGTGAGGACATATAGTCTGATTTTGGATATATTTCTCGGGTGTGGGAATTTAAGATTTTCGCAGCCAAGCTAGCGGCATCGCGAAAATGTTAAATACCATGATTCTAGAGGTATGTGCATAAGTCAAGGACTCTGTGATTATCGTAGCCTTGCTTACTAGTATGACGAGGATTTAGAGTACCATGATTTTGGACAGACGCATATGATTATCAAATTGTACCTTAAATATTTTCAAACATGTTTTCTCTACTTTTGTTTCAGTCATTCAAAAAAAGGAATTATTGTTGTTTTGTTTTGCTTTGCTTCTCATTGTTTAACTTAGGATGTAGCTTTAGCTATTTTTATAAACCTTGTGTAACTTCTTACCATGAATTTCTTCTTAATACAATGAATCAATGATTTTGCTAGACCTTATCTTGGATTTAATATTTTAGCACTGGGTTTCAAAATGGTTCATTCTTTAAACAAATAAGCAAACAGATTTTATTGTTATTTCTTTCTTGCTATTATTCTTGTATTAAATAATAATAATAATAATAATAATAATAATAAAACTGTCTTGATTACGTCAATCACCTGATTGCAATCTTGGTAGGAATCTAATTGTTGGCCTTAACGTAGAATTAAAATTTTATATTGGGACATGAGAATATATATATGAATATATATAGTGGACACTTTCCTGACACTTATGCATGCTACATTTGATTTCCACCTATCTGAATACATATTAATATGTCGTTAATGTTTAAATTTTTAAAATCCCACTATTTCTGGTTTTCTGCTTTTCCAGTTTAAATTCGTAATTCAAATATAAATTTCATGATAATAGTTTTGTTTACATCACTGCACATGTATGTTATACATAGGGTTTCAATTCAAAAAAAATGTGTTTGGTTGAGTTTTGTGTTTGAATTTGTCAATCTAAGACTGTGTGCATATTAACCCTTAATACGGGATTTTAAATGTTAGTTCAAATTGTTGTTTTAAATGTAATATTTAGAGCTGTGTACATTGTTGTTGTAGGGATATAATGTTAGGTTTCATATTCTTACATGATAGGTTGTGATAAACATTGAGTTGGTTTTGATGTGCAATTCTCCAAAATCCTGAAAATTGAATACATGTTAATATTTTTACATTGATTTTCATGTTTAGTTCAATTTCAGATTTAACATGTAATATTGAACTGTATGCGTAGATAAATGTATGGATAGTATCTTAGGGTTTCATTTCAATTATGTTAGAATATTGGAAGCATCGAGTTAGTTGTGATGTTTCAAAACACTAAAATCTGAGACTACATTGTGTTAATATTACCCTGGTTTAAATGTTAGCTCATTTCAGATTTTGTATGTGAATGCTGAACTAAAACTGGGTTTAACCTTTCAATACTAAGCTATAACCCTGTACAAGGACACACACACACTCTAACATAGTGTACACTGCCATATAAACCTAATCCTTCCTCTCTATGTTATGTTCATATATCTATATAGATATATAGAGTTTAAGCATACATGTTATAATGTATATATATACATAACTAAATCTCTACCTCTTTACATTGATATATATATGGTTAGCCATGCAAGTTATGAGTAAATAGGTTGTGCATTGTAGATTGTTTAACCAATATGCCATGAGTAGTGTAACTTGATAGCTGTTGTTTTGAAACCCAAATTCTCCTGTACACTTTCATGTATATTTCACATACACACATGCCTACTATCTAACCATATGAACATGTCCACATACACCCATACACACACGAACCACATGACCTTTACATAATGCTAGATTTTTCCTCTCTAACACACTCTCTATATATACACATATTGTGATTGGATTTTCATGCAAGTGACTCTCATTCTTTAACTTTTGATTTTGATTTTCTTGAATAGTACCCCTTATTAGATAAATGGTAGTTAACTTTATTTTAGTTTGATAAGTACCAGTTTTCATACAGGATGGTAGACTGCCTTACAGTCTTGATGATTGTTATTTCTGTATCTTTTCTAGTTTAGCACCCTAGATTGCTTGTGTGTTTTGATACCCTATGACCGTTTTGGTTTAGCATGACTAGTACACCTAGATGAGACTTCCACTACCACCGTATGCCATGACCCTGTATGTCATCATTTTAAATCGTATGATTGTTTAAGTTCTGAGACTTTGATTATGGGGGGTTTGATCTAGAAGGAGTATGAACATTTTAATTTTGAGGACAAAATTTTTCTAAAATGAGGGTAATTTTGAAATTTTGTAATTTTAATCATTTATTGATTTGACATTTAAATCATGATATAATTTTTGGTAATTTTTAAATTATTTTAAAACTATTTAAAATTATGACTTGTGATTTTGATGTTTTGCTAGTAAAACCCTAGAGACTGTTTGACCTAGAGCCTAACCATGTGATTAGGATGTTTTAATGTCATTCTGGCCTAAGGATATTTTGCATTTGACCTCTTTGAATTATTTTGATATTTATTGCGTTGGTGATTGTTGATTTTGACCTTTGATAGGTGTGATTTTGTGATGGTTTTGTGTCCGTAGTGGACACGTATCAGTTTTTATTTACAAATGTTTGATGTGCCTCAAAGAAATTTTTTTATTGCTGATTTTTTTTTTGAAAAGTATTTGAATGAGATTGTTTTCTGCATGTGTTTCCTGTGATTGCTTTGTTTTAATTTCGAGGATGAAATTTTTTTAAGGTGGATAGATTTGTCACCCCCAGTTTTCAGAAAACAGGGGTATTTTTGTCATTTTACATTTTTGAATATTTTTGAAATTTATTTTATTAATTATGATATTATTTTGGGGTTAAAATTTATTTTATTATTTATGATATTATTTTGGGGTTAAAATTTATTTTATTATTTATGATATTGTTTTGGGGTTATTTGAGTCGGGTTCGAATTTCAACTCAATCCGACTTGAAACGGGGACCCGGGAGGTAGTTTGACTCTAGTGGGACCCACAAACTAGTTAGGCATGGCTCACATGATTAATTTAAGTCCACATGATATTAATTTTAGTTAGTAGTTAGACTAATTATTTATGGATAGGTTTTCGTTTAATTAGAGACTTAAAACTAGACTAAATTGACCTCAACCTTTAACCCATTCCTAATTTAAATCAAATAGATTAGTAGAGGGCATTTTGGACATTCGAATAGGGGACACCTCACCCTTTTTGGGCAGCCACCTATGGGGGGGATAAGGAGTGAGTCACTCCTTCATTCATTTGTCTTCATCCACTTTCTCTCTCTTGTTCTTCCCCAAATTAATTTAGAGATGAACCTCCATTGATTTCATCTCCAAATTAACCCCTTCTTCCACCAAATCTTCTTTATTTCTCTTCTACTCCATGGTTAGAGGGTGCTAGCCAAGTTTGGGAGGATTCGGAGCTCGTTCGTGTCCTTTTGGAACCTCTACGTGTCGGTACCGTATCGGAAGGCTTTTCCTTTGAATCTCTCTTCCGGAAGGTATAATCTCTCTTCTAATCCATCCCTACATGCATATAAAAATATTTTGAACCCATAGGAATGACCCCCATGATTGTATCTCCATTTGTGTCCATTTCGTGTCCATTTGGAGGTCATAGGAGTGTCCTTTGTGTTGTGGTTGTGTTCATGTGGGAAAACCACAAATTTGGACACACTATGTGTTGTTGTTATGTATGAATGAATTATTACATGTTTAATCTCATATTTTTGTATTGGAGATGTGTTCTATAGTGTCTCATATATATATATATTAGTGTAGAGAGTGAGTACTTGATATATTATGTTATATACTTGTGTTTCTTTTGTCTCAAACTACCTAAATTCGTCATAATATTTATCCACATTTTTAGTAGCAATAGCAACTTAGAAATGTCATAACTTTTAGCTTAAAATTCCGATTTATCTCCCGTTTTTTTTAAAAGAACCATATCGAAGTTAGCTTTCCAAATATAAATTTTAATAAGCTAAATTCGTTCTTAAAATTTCTGTAAAATTATTTGAGTGTCAGCTGTACGAAAGACAAACGCGTTTCGGTGTTTTTGCGATTCCGGGAGCTTCCGGACACGAAAATGAGATCCATTTAAAGTTTCGGAAAGCTAACACAAAGATCTATAACATACATTAATCCTAGAATTTGGTACAGTATTGATTTTAAGTAGAATAGTGACTATACGATATATGTATTTTGTGTAACCTATGAGCCTATGTAGTATGGATATTAAATGAATATAGAGTATGTAATGCATGATATGTTAGATGAATGAAATGATATATATATGATATATATTCTCTTTACATTAATGTATATATATGGTTGAATGCAAGCATGTAGGAATGCAATTAATATAATGCATATAAGCAATGCATGAATAAAAGAATGATATACAATGTATGCATGAAAGTATATAATGAATGCTAGATACGAATGCAAGATATATATGTAATGATAGATATAAATGCATAATGTATAAATATTGTAATACAATATATAATGATAACATGTATGGTAATGTAGAGTATATGATGCAAGCATGAATGAATGGAGGAAATACATGTATATAGGTAATATAGAATATAATATATGAATGCAAGCATGCAAGATAATATATTGTATCCATATATGATGTATTCAACTTGAAGATAATGTAATATATGAAAGAAATAATAATAATATATAGCATGATATGTAAGGTAATGCAATGTATGAAATATATGATGTGTGCATGTTTGTATGTCTCTATGTTAATGTATGAAATGATATGAATATACAATGTATGCATATGTATAAAACATGTAGGTAATGCATAGATGCATGAATGAAATGAATGTTTGCAATATGTTAATATAAATACAAGTATCTAATATGCATGAATGTAAGTATAATATAATACAAGTATACATGTATGTATCGTGTAAATATAATATACATGATATGTATGTATGCATGTATACAAGGTAAGTATGTATGTATGTATTTCTATAAACTGAGTTAATCTATAACCTTTTACACACATGCATTCATACACCCTTTGACATCATGTAACCCATGTCACATACACCTACCTATCACTAAATTTTAGAACATTAACACATACCCTTTCACACACATGCCAAACACACACATACTCACTTACTCTTTTACCTCTCTTTCTCTCTCTATATATATATGTATGTCCCTATATATATAGCTTTCCTATATATATCTATGTATATGAATATGTGAATGTGAATAATATATATACATTATATGACTAAGTTTGTGTGCCTTGTTAGCTTATGGTTTAGTTTTGTGCTTGGTTTAGCAAGTGACTTAGGCTATGAGTTAGTAGCTATCTTGGATACTTGATTTGCATATACTTAGTTTGTTTAGACCTAGAATAACTTGTTTGACCTAATTTAGACTTGTTAGACCTAGTTTGACCATAGTTGACCTAGGTTTGACTTTCAAGGTTGACCAAGTTGACCAAGAGTTGACTTTGGTCTAGATTGACCTAGAATCATTTTGAATGCATAATAGAACTTCGTATTGCCATTTTGGACTTGTTGTGACTTGTGCTGTTCTGATTAGGAGCCAGACACCTCTCCTCGGACAGTATATTTACTTTGGACATTCAGACACCAGGCGAGTACATTCTCTGATCATTTTATATCCTGCTTAGAATTATATTCCTGCTTTAGATTACTATACTTGATGCTGTCACGACATTATCACGGATTAGTACTATATGGATCTCTTCATGCGATGTTATCCCCCTCGGAAGCATCGGGTACATTGTGTCATGTGCGTTTCACTTTCATCATGTACTCCTGTGCTTTCACCATACATGTACACTCTTATGAATCTTGTACTCTCATGTTCACAGAGCCCTCATGTACACTATCATGTGCACCCTTTCATGGGCCCCCATGTGATATCATGTACAATAACATAACCTGTTTAGATCCTTGTGTATTGATTGGGGAAACGGGGGAGTGCTAGTAGTCATGTGAATAATTCTATCGTAGTGTAGATCATGTACAACTCTTTAGTATAGATCATGTACAAATCTGTCATGTTCACATGTGCTATCATGTACTCTACATCACTAGCCACTGTTAGTTCTCTATTTATAGTAGATATTTCTATTACAGTTCTCTCTCTGTTTAAATATTGTATTTCTTCAGATCATGCATCTTACTTTACTGCATGATTATATTTTCTAACCTGCTATGATTTGTTGAGATGTATTGTGCTCGCTCCTGTCCTGACTGGACCTGTTGATAAATTTTACAGATAGCCTGGGATTGCCTGATAGCCTAGAGGAGACACAGTAGAGGTTGTTTAGATAGTTTTTCCATTGTCTGGAGTTGTATTATTTTATTGATTACTGTATTTTGAGATTTGAGATGTATTTTTCAGTTTGTGTATTTTAGACACTTAGATTTCTCTCTGCTGTATCTCTTTTAGATTTCATGTTTTATCTATCCTTATCATGCTCTACCTTAGATGTGATTGAGACTGTATCTGCTATGTCACCCCCATTCGGGGAGTATAAACTGTTTATCCTTATACTGCTAGATGCATGAGACCTAGGACAGCGTTCTACCGCCGACACTGCGGCGTAGGCTGGGCGTTGTTACGTTCTCGTGCCCTTACTCCAGGGTACGGGTCGTGACATAGGGGTCCAACTGAAGCCACAGAGTCTTATTTAAAGCAACACAGGTTACAAGGTGTTCAAATTGTAATAAATAAATCTCTACAAGCAATCTATCTTATACTAGGTTCTTCTAAGTCAAAACGACTCTAGGTCAACTCCGGTCAATAATCTAGTCAAACTAGGTCAAGTGTTGACTTATAGTTGACTTTGGGTCAACTGGTCAACTATGGTCAACAGGGTTAATTCTAGTCTAATTATTAAGGATATAAAGTGTACATCGTTATTCGTACGTCGAAACTTACAACACGCAAATCGAGATAAGATGATTAACTATAAAGTTAATAATCTTATTATAATGTTTCACGTGTCCATCTTGTCAATTTTAGCGATATGAGATCACTGGAATTGACTGATCTCAGTTTCGTTGTACTAATCCCGAAATACGAACATTATAAGAATTAATTATTAATTAACTATAAAAAGGTTAAACTCAGAGAAACTATCAACAAACATTGTCGGACGATGAAATAAACATCGCCAACGTGTCCAGAATGGTCAAATTAGCTAGGATAGCCTACCCGTCGGCCCAATTTGGACACAAGGGCAAAAAGGTAATTTCGGGTCAAAACGGTGTCCGTGTCGGAGCCGTTTTGCACCAAAAAATGTGCAAGAAAATAAGTCTATAAAATATAACAAATTATATGTCTACGAAACCAGAATGACGATACGAACCCAACGGTATCTCCAGAATTGGATTCCGTTGTTTGGTCCGTTGACCAGAACTTGAAATTTCGGTTTGCACGAAAATACGTGCCGGAGCCAAAGTTCTCAAAACTCAGCAAACTACATGTCAACGAGTCCAGAATGATGATACGAACTCAACGGTATCTCCAGAATTGGATTCCGATGAGCCGGCGTCAAAAAATTCCGTTGACCCAGAATGTGGGACCCACTTTGCACCAAAAACGTGTCAGGACCTCTGTTCTCCAAATCTAACAAATTTTATATGAAAACATTCCAGAACGATGCCACGAGTCTAATGGTGGTGTCAGAAATGAAATCTGGAGTCCCGTGTTCAAAAATAGAATTTTACAAGTTAGAAATTACGAATTCGGACGGCCAACTTTGGCGTCGAATTCAACTAATCAAACAAGCTCACAATGAAACGAAACTGGAGGGGTAGCAAGAGGGTTATACCAGCTTCGCATAGGAACAGGTAGCGTGCCAAACGGAGCTGCGGTGGAGGAGATACAAGCTGACAAAGTTGGCCCCGCAAAACTGTCCAAATTTAATACAATTTAAACGGTCAACTTGGTGGCCGGTTTTGATGTATCAAACGATAAAATTAACGGACGAAAATTGACAGGGGTGAAGGTGGATATACCGAGATTGTGACGGAGCGAAGAAATTGCCGATCCAACGGTCGGATCTCCGAAAAAACGTGCGCGAAGTTGCTGCGACGGAGCGCCAAAATAAACTTGATTTCGCGCGCGTCACGACAGGACGTCGTGCAAAACGCACGAATCGCCTCGACGGCGCGTCCCGGAGACGGTGGCCGTCAGGGGAGGACTCGCCGGAGTGGGGTGCACCCACGGTGAGCCACGGCGGCCCACGCGGCGGCGCGGCGGCGCACGACGTCGGCCCGCGCGCTCGTGCGCGCTTGTGCAGTGGTGCAGCCGCTGCTGCTGCGCGCTGGTGGCGCAGCCGTGCTCGGCCAGGCCGGCGACGGCGGGCGACGCACGTCCCAGCACGGCGGTCGGCTGTCCGGTACAGAGGTGGTGGTGGGTGACTGTTATGGTGGTGGCGGCCATGGTGAAGTGGTGGTGATGGAGTTGCATGATGGTGGTGGAGTTTATGTGAAGAAGGAGGAGGGAAGGAGAGGAGGTGCTGTGGGGAGAGGCCGACGGCGGCGGAGGCCGGTGGCCGACGGCGAGGCCGGGCCAGGAGGAGGAAGGGTGGTCGGGTGGTTGGGGTGTGAAGCTCGGGTGCAATGGTGGTGGTGTTAGCTGCTGTTAGAGTTTGTGGAAAAAAATATTGGTTTAGAGAGAGAGAGAAGGAGTAATATTAAATGAGAGGGAGGAAGAGAGAGAAAGAGTAGTTTGGGAGTTAGGGCCGGCCAAGTGGCTGCTATGGGGTTGGGAGGAAATTGATGGATAGAATTTAATTAGGAGGATCAAAAGGCTATGGTTAAATATAGGAAAAAATAGGTTATTCCTATAGATTAAAATCAATGGAAATTTTCGATTAATATTAAAAAAATAGGTAAAATGAGTACTAGATATTTTTGGGCAAGAAATATGAGGGCATCATGAGAGAGGAAAAATGAAGCTGAGGTTGGGTTCAGTGGAGCCGGATTGGATCCAAAACCGGACATTATGCAAAAAATCGAATTAAAATAGGTGTTGATGATCATGGGTAAATAAGTAGCACATGGGGATTCCAATAAATGGGACACAAGTGTCGGACGGGTAGTAGGCTCAATGTGGGCCATGTCCATAATTGGGGCTGACAGGTTTTGGTCGACAGGGGACCCACAAATCAAGTTGGAAAATGAATGTGACGCCGTGGAGTGAAATAAAATCGGGCCACGTGTCAGGAAAGTTGTGCGAAGCAAATGGGGCACAAAATGGCGTGTCTGAGTGGGACACGAAGGTCAAGGGTGGAGAGCGTCTTGAGTAGATCATCAATGAGAAGTTGGTTTCAAGAAACTGGCTGGTCTTGCGCTCCCAATTTAAAAGTCACGGTAACGCGCTGAAAATGATCAAGAAAAAGAGTGGGAAAAATAATTAATAATCAAATGGTCTAAATCGATCCGAAGTTCTGCGAAGTAAAAAGAGCACAAGGGAACAAGTTTGGATGGGACACTATATAACGTCATGAAAGCAATCATGTCCACTCCAAAACTCGTGAAGAAGATTTCCAGAGTTGAACATCCCTGACACTCCAAATATCAATGGCACGGGAAAGTACACTAATAGATAAATAACCAGAATATATCATTTATTAAAACTAAAACAATCAGAAAAAAAAAAAAATCAACCCGAAATTCAGGGTGCTCACAGACCGGACAAGGGATTAGCCACCTTTGGTCCCGATACTCAGGAGTGATCGGAATTTAGTTTAGTAGACTTGCATCTGTTTTCATGTAGAACTTGTTGTATTAGATTTGAGACTTGTGTTGTATTTCAGATTATTAAGATGTAGTTATTATTTCAGTAGTGTAGTTGTCTTTCTATTTCTTTGTTATTCTTCTGTGTTATCTTATCGTGCTTAGATTGTGATTGAGTTACAATATCTTATACTTGTCCTCCGTTCGGAGTTGATCATGATGAGTACATTATATACTGCATGAGTTGATGGTTAGTTAGAGACTTAGAATAGCGTTCTACCGCCGACACTGCGGCGTAGGCTGTGCGCTGTTACGCACTTGTACCCTCACAATGGGTGCGGGTCGTGACAAGAATGGAGGAAGAAGACAATGCCATGACTTGGTAGCCCTTAGGGGACGTTTGGTTCAAGTTTTTGTGGCTTGGAATAGGTTTTGAATTCCTTACCCATGTTTGGTTTGTTTAGGATTGAAAATGAGGAGGGAATAGGCGGGGCTTAGGGGGGAAAGCTATTCCCATTGACTTGAAAAAGCTATTCCCAAGCCCCCCTTGGGAATAGATTTGCTTTCCTATGAATGATACTTGGCTATTTTGTTTGGACGGTTATACCCTCTCTTTATTTTCAAATTTTCAACTTCTATCCCAAGCATGTAAATCATCATGAAATTAATGAAAGGGTATTAAAGGAAAACTAAATAAATTAATATTTATATCCCTTTGTAAACCAAACATGGAGATAAAAATTTTTTAAATTTTGAACTACCTATTCTCATTCTAACCAAACATGGGTATGAGAATGTTGAATTCATTTTCCATGGAAAAGAAATTGAAAATATATTCCTAGAAATACAAAAACTTGATCCAAACGAGCCAGTTTTCAAAATGACAAATTTATAATTTTTTTAAAATTTTAAGTTGATAGTTCTTAAAAAGGAGTGGTCCTTAACATTTGCAAAAAAAAAAAACTCTTGTTATCTACAAGATTCGTCAGTTTCCAGAAAAGATACGTCGACAGAAAGGATTCGGATGTGGGGCTCACACATGCACACGTGATAAAGCTGCAACTGACGTGTTGGCCAAGAACTATCAAGTGGCTCATTAAAATATGAATATCTTACCTGGCCCACATGTCAGTAACTGAACTTTTCCCGCGAGTCAGCAGAACAGCGTCTTGGAGTGGACCGTTGAAGAAAGGAAAGCCGCCCCCCTCTCTTAAGCTTTCCCTCTCTGTGCAAGAAACGAATCAAAATCACACATTTTTATTTCCTTTCGACGACTCAGAAGCCATCGGAAAGAATGGGTGTCGCCTGCGGAAAACCCACCGATCGGTACTCAAAATTCCTCTTACACAATCTGATCATTTCAATTATTTTTATTTGATTTTTGGATTTTTCTGACCAATATTTTTTTTTTATATATATATTTTCTGACCTATATATATATATATATATATATATATATATATATATATATATATATATATATATATATATATATATAATTGGAATTGGGAAGAATTAAAAAATATATTTTTTGTTTAGGTTTGAATTTAGTAGCGAGAGAGGGAGATGGAGAATATTTTCTCGGAAGGATTTGCGAGCGGCGACCAACAGTTTCAGCTACGACAACAAGTTCGGGGAAGAGGAGTCTGGTAGCCTATATTGGGGCCAGCTCTGGGATGGATCTCAGGTTTCTACTTTCCCTTTTTCCTTTTTTATTTTATTACTTTTGTTTAGGTTCTGTTTCGATTCACTGACGGTTATAATTGGTAAGTTTTTTTAGTAGACCTATATTTTCCAAGTTAAGAGTATTGACACCCATGTTGCACGAATAACACGGCCGTCATATATTTTTTGGTGTGTCCTAGTATATTTTGTAGCGACATCCGGTATGTATCTGATAGTACACACGGTACATATTTCTGGACTGTCCGTGCTTCCTAGACTGACACCTTGAAACGCGTATGGTCCACACTTGGACACCTCAATTCAATTCTGGCATCAGCTAGTATTTATAGAGTTATTTGTATTTACCTCCATTACTAATCCCTAACTTTGTTTCTCCATTATTAATTTAATTACACCCCCCCCCCCCCCCCCCCCCCCCCCCCAACCCAAATTACTTTGATTTGTACCCAGATGATGCAAAAGAAAATGATCCATTGCTACTCTTAACACTTGAGATCGCGATGGAATGGGGGATAATAGTAATTAAATTAATAATAGGAGGAAACAGAGTTAGAGATTAATAATGGGGGACCCATTATTTTGATTTGAGATCGGGATGAAACGGGGGATAGTAGTGATTAAACTAATAATGGTGGAAAACAAACTTAGGGATTAGTTATGGGGATAAATACAAATAACTATATTTTATATGATGCAATGTTGCACGGATAGGAATACAAATTAATCTTGTCTCGCTATTGTATTCGCATCCGTGCAACCTTTGCGTGATAGAAAGTACTTGCGGATGTCAGAATTGACTTGGACTTGAACCACCAAAGGAAAACAGACTTTGTTCATCAATCGCTATTCATAATCAAGCAAGGTTCACAGTAGTATCAGTTTCCTTCGTATGCATATCAATGTTGTCGATTTCTGCGATTTTAGTATCAGTCAATACTGCAAACCATGTTTAGAATACGAGAATTTAGGACTTCATTATAGCCTCTAACCAAGAATCCAAATAAAGGAAAAATGTCTAAACATAAACCTACCCAAGTTAGGAAAGCCCAATTTTTTTGAGAGAGAATCGGTGTGAGAAAACAATGCCCCCCCCCCCCCCCCCCCCCCCACGTCGTTTCATTAATGAGAAGTTTAATAAAACAAAAGGTACGTAACAAAATATTACATCCCAAGTATAACGTAATAAGATGGCCTACTTCCAAGAGGAACATGAACTTGGTTGAATTAAGAAGCTATACATTCATTGTGTAAAATATATTCTCAAATAACCCATTCAATTTGGATCGAGATTTTTTATCTATATGTAAATCATAGTAACATGCATCTTACAATGTAGATCATGATAATCATGGAATTTCAAGTTACACATTCTACTAAAAATTTGGCATGGTAGTAGAAAGTGTTAGTCCCGGGGCGTGATTTTAAGATAAAAAATTGATTTTAGCACAATACTTCGAGGAAGGTGCAGAAAAGAGATCCCGAAGGATTCTAAGAGACGAAATCAAATGTAACACTTCGAAGAAGGCACAAATGATTTTCGTAGTAGCAGCGTCGAAAGCCCACAGAAAGTTTCTGATTAGATCAGAAACAATCTCGTTCAGAAAGAGATTTCAAGTGGAGAAGAGATGAATGAAAGAAAAGAAAGCCCGTTGGAGTGATTGATCACCGGAGCTCAAAGCTAGATTCGTCCCACACGAATAACTTCCAGGAACCAGCAAGTTCGAAGACGAATTATGGAACACTCTACTCTTCTGACTCCTCGGATGGACAGAACTCCTTCTGTTTCTCTCTTCTCTCCTCTCTGGAAATTTTCGTAAGAAACTTGTAGAATGAACTGAACAAAACTGAGAGAGGAGAGAAATTTATTTAGGCGCGCGCAGTAACCGTCAAGTATGTGAAACGTTTGGGACGTGTAAGGAACCGTTTTCGAACGTTTAGTAACCGTTCAGATCGTGCACAGACACGACAGCGTCAACCGTGCACACCGCGCCAACTGCGCCAACCGCGCGCACCGCACCAACTGCGCCCGCGCGCACTCGCGTACCCCACAACGTGCATAATGCACGCTGCATGCTCTGCGCGCCAACTGGCCACGCGAACTAGCGCGCGAACGGCCGTGCGAACTGGCAGCGCGAACGGTCGCGTGATCGGCAGCACGTACAGTTCGCGCGAACTGGTGTGCGATCGAAGCGTAGAGGCTCGCACAACGAGCGCAACTAAAGCGGACTATGTGCCTAGCGACGATGCTGACGTGCTAAGTGCAAAGTGTGCCAACAAAATGTCACATTACGTCTCATGAGCCCTTGAGTCCAAGTCCAAGTCGCTAAGCCCCTACGGGACTTTGCTCCAAAGGAATAAATTTCAAGAGCATAACAAAAAGTATTAATGCTTCATTGTTGAGTTAGCCTTCTTTCCACTAGAAACCCTCCCCCCCCCCCTCACATGGCACCCATGTGCCCCTCCATACCACATGTGCATCTCTTTACACAAGCAAAGCTTATATATAGAGATACAAGTCATTTGGCCTAAGCAATGTAGGACTATTTTCCTAGTTTCTAAGGCCAAACACTAACAATCTCCCACATATCTCTATATAGGTTTGAGTGTTCCCCACAGCAACTTTCCATCATGCATTAGGATAGATGTCACCGACGACTTGAATCTTCCCGCATGGGTCATACAAGAATGGACTAAGCCTTGAATTCTGCACCATAGCTGCAATTTTTTTCACTCACATAATGTAGTCACATGTTCTTCTGGCTGCACATTAAAGGTCATGTGCCAGCCTGGTTTCGGTGTATGTATTTTGGGCGTCTACAAGTTTACCCTCAAGAGACGGCCTGCTATCTCTGTTCATACACTCTTGATGAGTTCTTTATTAAAGAGACATGGCATGAAGCCTTGCGCTTCCTTGCGGTGCTACGTCACTATGACATGGCTTAAAGTCGAGGTATTACCCTACCTGGAAACCTCATCGTAGTGTCATACTACTATAGCACAAGGTCACAAGCCTCTCTGTAGTGCCAAACTATCCAGCATGAAGCCTTGCGCTTTCTTGCGGTGTTATGCCGCAATGACGTGGCTTGCGAGGCCGAGGCTTTACCTCTACCTGGGTACCTCTTCGTGATGTCATGCCACAGTAACATAAGGACATCGTCCCCTTTGTAGTATTGTCTACAACTTTTTAATTTTATCATACAGCATTAGGCTACCTGCCTATATGCGGTGCTACATCGCTGTGACTTGGCTCCCAAAGCCGAGGCATTATCCCTACATGGGAACCTCATGGTGGAGTCACCCACTGTAGCATGGAGTAGTAACACTCCTTGTAGTGCTGTTCTACCGTGCTTCCTGTAAAGTACAACAAACATTCACTCTGCCTGAGAACTCATTAAGGCGTTTAAGCCATCCTAACCACATGATCTGTTCTCCGCAGAAAATATATAGTAGACAACAATGGTTGTGGGTCAATATCCCTTTCATGTCACAGAGGACATGTATCCACTGTTTCTGATATTTTTTCAGTTAGTGGTCCTTCCTTCGACCAAAAGCTAGATACCTAGTAGATTTCTCTTTGAACTAATAGCATAAAATTTTATAGTAGGATTACAATAACACAATATCAGAATGTCTTCAGGCTCATTTTACTTGCTTTGTCTTCGACCAGATGGCGCTTGAGGTCCTTTATGAACGGATCCATCTGGTTCTCCTGACTCCGAACATCAATCACTGCAATGACACCTCTCTTGATGAGATCGTGTACTGCTCTGTGCTTTAGCCGCATAGTCCTCTTCTTCCCGTTGAAGAGGTCATTCGATGTCATCGCAGCAGTTGCTTGGTTGTCGCAGTATATAGGTATCGTCGGTATAAGCGGATATGCTTCCACATGATAGGTGACAAAGTCATCTCCGAAGTCCTTCGGTCTCCTCAATTACTTAGCTGACGGCTCAGTGAGTTCTAGTTCAAGTGTTGTCTCCTCCACAATAATATCTTCTTGGACTATGTTCTCATTGGAAACTTCAATTTTCTACGCACCCTCATTATTCTCCGAAATGTCCGCAAGAACAATGTTCTTATGCCTTAAAAATTTATCTTCAAAGTATTATGCGTCGCGAGATTCAATGATATGATATAATTCTATATCAAGAAATCTCCGAGCATCACTCTTCTCGGCATATCCCAAGAAGATCGTCTTCGTAGTTCTTGTCTCGAGCTTCTGAATTTTCAGATCTGGGAGCTTTACACATGCCAGACACCCCCACACTCGAATGATATTCAAGTTAGGTCTGACTTTGAACCAGAGTTAATGAGGAGTGATGTCCGAAGTTGCATACGGCACTCTATTCAGAATAAAAGTAGCCGTCAATGCAGCTTCTCCCCAATAGCAATTTGGAAGACCCGCTGTAGTGCCCCGTCCCGCAAAAGTCAATCGGAGGAATCAAAACGCCGACGGCGTTGGAACTTAGCCTTGCAACGGCTGCTCGAAGGCTCGCTCGTCGAGGCGACTCCTCGCACAGGTGGGGGAGTTTCGGTGAACTCACTTCATCTTAGCCTTCACTTAATAACTCGCTTGTTTTCAACTTGCACAAATAGGCTAATCTAAAAGCTACGAACGCACATAGCTAAGGGAATAATCCCGTCGGGTCGGAATGTCCTAGAACATGGAAAATGGTCCCACGATCAACATAGAAGTCGGCTCAGCGTGCTTTCAAATAACACTCGATCCTTCGATCCCGTGGCTTGGGAGAAGGAAGTTGGCTTAAGTTGTTAAGTTGCCCCGACACTTGAAATAACCTAAGTCATAGGCGTCGCCTGCGTGAATGCTTGAAAAGCATGCACGGTCCCGTCGTTTTGTCCCAACACTTGAATTACCCTAAGTTATAGGCGTCGCCCGCATAAATGCTTGATAAAGCATGCACGGTCATGTCCCGCAAGGCTTGGCATAGCCTTCGCCCGTCCCGCAAGTTAAGTCGTCTTGCACGGCTCGTTGGCTAAGTCTAGGCACGAACTTGGTTGTTCAAGTCGACCCCGTGCATAGCACGTTCCCTCGACGCGGAGCTCGGCGTAGCCCTCGCTCGTCGAGTCGTTGCTCGAATAAGTTAGACAAGTGTTGTGCTGGGCTATCAGAGCCATTTCTAGCACTGTCCCGCTCTATCTGCGGTTGTCAAGTTGCGTAGTCTCTTGAGAACAAGGCTCGTCGTATAAGTATATGACTTGAGCGTTAGCGTCGCCTATAGAACCAGGCCTATCTAAGGCACGAGCTACGGTCGGATGAGTGAAAAGCTTGCCACGAACAAAGGAAGTCCACGCGACTTGTTGTCGCCGAGATCGGTCCCGCTACTTGGGAGATCGCTAAGTCATGTTATGTCCCGCACACGAGATCGGTCCCGCTACTTGGGAGTCTCGCTAAGTCATGATATGTCCCGCACACGAGATCGGTCCCCTGGCTTGGGAGTCTCGCTAAGTCTTGATATGTCCCGCACACGAGATCGGTCCCGCGGCTTGGGAGTCTCGTTAAGTCTTGATAGAAAGAAGGAAAGCATGGTCATGTTAAGGAAGGACTGGATAGACTGGATAGATCGAGTATGCATGGTCATTGGACAACTTGTCGACAAGGTGTAGTCTTCTCGAATGATCATCGGGGCGCCGGGATCATTCGGCCCGGGGGAAGCGAGTGTGGCTCAAAGTAGGATGCTGGATGACCGCATGGGAGAGTTCGGCCCCACCGGGCTAGCTACCCGTGTAGGTACAGGCCGATATCCCACGAGCCATGTCCAAGATAGCTTGAAATTGCTAGTGACCTCCTCATGTAGATGTGTCGGCAGATAGCGGCACACCGCGTGTATGCCTTTGGATTTGGGTTTAGAACTGGAATTATGTCTAGCCGGTAACACAATGTCTGGGCCTGAGATTGGGCTGCAGCATAGGCACCGTGCTTAGCACAATACTTGGCGTCGGGATGTCCATGAGATCGATACTAGGTTTGGCAAGTCTTGTCTAAGTTGGTTCATGAGTCGAACAGAAACACCGCTAGGCGGTAGCATGGATAAAGTCTTGATAAGTTGCGAGGCGCGGCCTTAATCTTGAAGCATGTACAAGTCTAAGTAGATCTTAAGGCACGAATCAAGTCCAGAGGCACGACCTGCACGAGTCGTTCCCCCTTGACGTCGCTAGCACGAGAATTAGCCTAGTGAACTTGAGTTTAAGTGAAAGTCTTGGCACGGCCGAGTCCACATAAGTTGCTCCTCGGCAAAGCATAGTCTTGGATACGTTAAGCCGTCCCGAATAGAGTAGGGCACGACCCTGCCGTCCCGAGTTCAAGTTTGGTCAAGTTCATGCACGATGAGGCACTGCCTCGATCGAAATACACGTTGGTATTGTAGCACGACCATGTCGTTGCACGTCGAGTTGGTTAGACGTCAAGTCTTAAAACTGATCCTAAGGAAATACTAGAAAGATAATCGAAAGGGTTTAAGCTACACAAAGTAAATGAACGTGTCGGTTATGTATGGGTGGGCGAGAAGCTCACTCCACCAGTACAGTTGAGTACTGACACCCACACAGTGTTCATGTGCAGGCACAGGTAGAAGCTCGTGGCGCGGAGCTCGCTTGGATGCGTCGAGGCACGGAGTTCCTTGGCGATTCGAAGCGTGCGGCCGTGTTGATTGAAGACTTATACAGGACATAATGTATGGACATCGCCTACCGAAGCTTCCGCTGGATTCAAGTATTGTATCTGCTTGGGACTCCTGTGCGACGACCCCGTCGCCGCCGCTGTAATCGGCCGTTATGGAACCTGCCTTGCACGAGCGCAATCTAGGCTCGTGCGGCATCACGCCTTAGCGAGGACGATCGCTCCTACGGGAGCGGGGCGTGACATAATGGTATCAGAGCACGGCTTTACATCCTTGGACTTCACGTCGAAATTTTCAGTTTTGAAAGCTCGCCGTTGGAAAAAGAAGTATGCGCTCTCTCTCGAATGTCCCTCGGCATGTCCATACAATAAGTCTAAATATTTTTTTTAAAAAAAGCTCATATATGCGTTCAATCTAACGCATTGATAGGCAACGGCCTTTGTGTCGAACGATGTTAAACATGACTCGATAGATAACACGTGCTAAAAGTTAACAAGTCGTATGCGTGCCCAAGTAGTCCTACGATGACCTTAGCAAGTGAGCGTGCAAACTCGAAATATAGTTCGCACGGGATAGCAATGCACACGGCCTTTTGGCTAAGTTGCGTCACGTATCGCGCACCTCGACTATTGGTGCAATACGAGTTACGAGCGATACCAAGTATCGTTCGGTCGGGAGCGGAGATGCACTTAGAGTGTGTATCGATAGGAACGCTATCGAGTTAACGCTTAGGCGTACACGGAGGATTGGCTTGGATTTCGAGGAAAATAGTGCGAACAACTTAGTATGTCGATGCGACGTGAGCGATTACACTAGGGATTCGTCGAACGAATCCGAAAGATGTCTTAGAGAATGATGCGAACGTGATTGTGGGCTAGATCGGATGGCTCGAATCCGAGTGGTGTATGGTTTGTCTTGGAAATCATTCTAGCGAAGATTGAGGATTAGAAATAATAACGAGTATGTCGACGAGGCGATGCGATCGCGCAAAGCCTTAGAACGCGTCACGCTTAGTTGGTTGTGACTTCGAATGTCCCGAACGAGCATCTCGTTCGGACAACTTGTGAATGGGCAACGCAAGTTAGAAAACGACTCGGAACGATGAATGAAAATGAATGGTCTTGATCGAGGAAACTTAGAGGATCGTGCGTACGATTTCGGATTGATTCAAATGAAATGTGACTTGAGTTTTTGGACAACGATCTTGAAACGAGCTTTGAGGAATAGCGGCCGAACTTGATCTTGAATATCGAGGAGATTGTAGAATATCCGGTTCGGACAATAGCATCAGTCGCACGACTCGAAATTGGTTGCAAAGGAAGATCGTCAGGTTACGCATATCGTCGATGGTATTGAGGCGTATCAAAAATCGATATGCGATAACTCGGGGGTACTCTGACTCGGCGAATAACGATCGTGCAAATGTCATTGTTCCGATGGATGCTATACTCGGGATATTGAAATGTATCAAAGAAAAGATAAACTTGGCTCGAGGATTTTCTTGTTGAATGAATGACAAACGGACTATCAAATTGAGATCTTGGCTTGGAGAAAAAATGAAACGTTTGGATTTGCTTCGTCGATAACCACAACTTCGACATTCTTGTCTTATGCGAGCGCAACTCCAGTCTCGCACATGCGTCGCGCCGATTAGGGCGATCACTCCGCGTGAGCACTGGTATGGTGATTCATACAGCGGGAGTGATTGAACTAGCATGGCATGGCAATTTGTGTGCTTCGACTTGTGGTTTGACGCGAAGGTGACTCGAGAATGAATTTGTGTGCTTGAAGAATTGAACTTGAGGATTGAGTAGGTCCAATCCGCATATCGAGAATGAGTTAGTCTAAAACTCAAACAAGAGTTATGCCCCGATGAGAATGATTATTCCGCGGGAGCGTTACATGGTGATTCATGAACCACCGTAGATAATCGGACTCGCGTGAGATTGGGGCACAATGTATTGTCGAGCTAGATGACCTCGTGATCGAATACAAGAATTGGTTAGAATTGGTGATTTGAATGGATTTGAATACGCGCAACGAATGCATTGATGCGAATAGGTGATCGTGCTCGATGTTTAGAAATCTGAGTGACGCGAGCCTGGGTAGAAAATCCCGTACTACCGACTTTGGTTTGACCCTAGGATTGGGGTCAGTGTTGGCATTATTGTTGGGGAACTATGATTCCAATCCTGACATTGACTTAGCCTCGCAAAGATTGGCCTAGCGGTTAGGCGAAACGCCCCTGTTGCAAGAGTTATCAATTGAAGAATTGATCTTGAGGATTGGTCTGAATGGATAGCATGAATCACGAACGTAGGAAACCCTGCTCACGAGACTCGGCTGACATGCATATATTTCAGGGACGCCTGGGTATGTGCACGATGCGACTCGAGTGAGAATGACAAATTCTCTATCATGCGGCTTGGCTGAATGCATGTATTTTGGGGACGCCTGGAATGCGTGCACGATCCAGCCAAGTGATACAATGAGTTCAAGCAAGACTTGAAAAATGGGAGTGTGTCGAGATCTTGAAATCATGTTAACGGAAGGATTGATAATAGTACGAGCGTGGCTCAGAATTGAGGAAACGCGTAGGTGGAGTGTATACGATTAAGTCTTGGCCATAGAAATGGTAGGATGGCTGCCACCAGGAAAGTCTCGAGGACGAGACTTGTTCTGAGTGGTATATGTTGTAGTGCCCCGTCCCGCAAAAGTCAATCGGAGGAATCGAAACGCCAACGGCGTTGGAACTTAGTCTTGCAACGGCTGCTCGAAGGCTCGCTCGTCGAGGCGACTCCTCGCACAGGTGGGGGAGTTTCGGTGAACTCACTTCATCTTAGCCTTCACTTAATAACTCGCTTGTTTTCAACTTGCACAAGTAGGCTAATCTAAAAGCTACGAACGCACATAGCTAAGGGAATAATTCCGTCGGGTCGGAATGTCCTAGAACATGGAAAATGGTCCCACGATCAACATAGAAGTCGGCTCAGCGTGCTTTCAAATGACACTCGATCCTTCGATCCCGTGGCTTGGGAGAAGGAAGTTGGCTTAAGTTGTTAAGTTACCCCGACACTTGAAATAACCTAAGTCATAGGCGTCGCCTGCGTGAATGCTTGAAAAGTATGCACGGTCCCGTCGTTTTGTCCCGACACTTGAATTAGCCTAAGTCATAGGCGTCGTCCGCATAAATGCTTGATAAAGCATGCACGGTCATGTCCCGCAAGGCTTGGCATAGCCTTCGTCCGTCCCGCAAGTTAAGTCGTCTTGCACGGCTCGTTGGCTAAGTCTAGGCACGAACTTGGTTGTTCAAGTCGACCCCGTGCATAGCACGTTCCCTCGACGCGGAGCTCGGCGTAGCCCTCGCTCGTCGAGTCATTGCTCGAATAAGTTAGACAAGTGTTGTGCTGGGCTATCAGAGCCATTTCTAGCACTGTCCCGCTCTATCTGCGGTTGTCAAGTTGCGTAGTCCCTTGAGAACAAGGCTCGTCGTATAAGTATATGACTTGAGCGTTAGCGTCGTCTATAGAACCATGCCTATCTAAGGCACGAGCTACGGTCGGGTGAGTGAAAAGCTTGCCACGAACAAAGGAAGTCCACGCGACTTGTTGTCGCCGAGATCGGTCCCGCTACTTGAGAGATCGCTAAGTCATGTTATGTCCCGCACACGAGATCGGTCCCGCTACTTGGGAGTCTCGCTAAGTCATGATATGTCCCGCACACGAGATCGGTCCCCTGGCTTGGGAGTCTCGCTAAGTCTTGATATGTCCCACACACGAGATCGGTCCCGCGGCTTGGGAGTCTCGTTAAGTCTTGATAGAAAGAAGGAAAGCATGGTCATGTTAAGGAATGACTGGATAGACTGGATAGATCGAGTATGCATGGTCATTGGACAACTTGTCGACAAGGTGTAGTCTTCTCGAATGATCACCGGGGCGCCGGAATCATTCGGCCCGGGAGAAGCGAGTGTGGCTCAAAGTAGGATGCTGGATGACCGCATGGGAGAGTTCGGCCCCACCGGGCTAGCTACCCGTGTAGGTACAGGCCGATATCCCACGAGCCATGTCCAAGATAGCTTGAAATTGCTAGTGATCTCCTCATGTAGATGTGTCGGCAGATAGCGGCACACCGCGTGTATGCCTTTGGATTTGGGTTTAGAACTGGAATCATGTCTAGCCGGTAACACAATGTCTGGGCCTGAGATTGGGCTGCAGCATAGGCACCGTGCTTAGCACAATACTTGGCGTCGGGATGTCCATGAGATCGATACTAGGTTTGGCAAGTCTTGTCTAAGTTGGTTCATGAGTCGAACAGAAACACCGCTAGGCGGTAGCATGGATAAAGTCTTGATAAGTTGCGAGGCGCGGCCTCAATCTTGAAGCATGTACAAGTCTAAGTAGATCTTAAGGCACGAATCAAGTCCAGAGGCACGACCTGCACGAGTCGTTCCCCCTTGACGTCGCTAGCACGAGAATTAGCCTAGTGAACTTGAGTTTAAGTGAAAGTCTTGGCACGGCCGAGTCCACATAAGTTGCTCCTCGGCAAAGCACAGTCTTGGATACGTTAAGCCGTCCCGAATAGAGTAGGGCACGACCCTGCCGTCCCGAGTTCAAGTTTGGTCAAGTTCATGCACGATGAGGCACTGCCTCGATCGAAATACACGTTGGTATTGTAGCACGACCATGTCGTTGCACGTCGAGTTGGTTAGACGTCAAGTCTTAAAACTGATCCTAAGGAAAGACTAGAAAGACAATCGAAAGGGTTTAAGCTGCACAAAGTAAATGAACGTGTCAGTTATGTATGGGTGGGCGAGAAGCTCACTCCACCAGTATAGTTGAGTACTGACACCCACACAGTGTTCATATGCAGGCACAGGCAGAAGCTCGTGGCGCGGAGCTCGCTTGGATGCATCGAGGCACGGAGTTCCTTGGCGATTCGAAGCGTGCGGCCGTGTTGATTGAAGACTTATACAGGACATAATGTATGGACATCGCCTACCGAAGCTTCCGCTGGATTCAAGTATTGTATCTGCTTGGGACTCCTGTGCGACGACCCTGTCGCCGCCGCTGTAATCGGCCGTTATAGAACCTGCCTTGCACGAGCGCAATCTAGGCTCGTGCGGCATCACGCCTTAGCGAGGACGATCGCTCCTACGGGAGCGGGGCGTGACACCCGCAGTCAACAACATTGAGTTTATTATTTCTGTCAACATTTTGTTCTTCCTTTCTGCTACTCCTTTAGATTGACGAGAATTCGGAGCAATAGTCTCGTTGATGATTCCATGTTCTTTGCAGAACGATGCGAATTCATGAGACCGATACTCTCCGTCTCGTTCACTTCTTATTCTCTTGAGTTGTTTTCCAGTTTGCCGTTCAGCCTCGGCCCTGAACTATTTGAACTTCTCGAACGTTTCATCTTTAGACTTCAGCAAGTAGACGAACGCATATTTTGAGAAGTAATCGATGAAGGTTATGAAATACTTCATCCCGACTTTCGTAGAGAATTGTTTGAAGTCACAGATATCGGAGTGTGCTAACTCTAGAAGATATGTGCTTCGATTAACCCGATAAAAGGGTTTCCTTGTGATCTTTGTTTGAGCACACTTCACATTTCTCTACCTTACCCCCACATTTGGAGATAAGTCCTAGACTAGATATTTTGTTTATTCTTTTACAATGAACATGTCCTAGTCTATTATGCCACAACTCAAGAGTATAATCAAAATGAGTGATTGCATTAATTTCATTAGACTATTTACGAGCTGAAGTTTAAATATTCCTTCGATATAAAACGTTTTTTCGAAGTATGTTCCTTTTATGGACATCACCATCTGGCCAACATTGATATCCATCCTTAGGCCTGCGTTGCAGAGTAGGCCTCCAGATATCAGATTCTTTGCAATAGCAGGTACATGCTTCACGTCTTGAAGCGTCAGAGATTTTCCTGAAGTCAGCTTCAACACCACCGTCCCGATCCCTTGCACTTCAACTTGTGCCTGATTCGCCACCATAACATTTTCAGATGTTGGTATGTATGTGGTGAACCATTTCTTGCTAGAGCAGACATGGCAGGTGGCACCAGTGTCTATCCACCAGTCATAGTCGACGCCCACCGCAGTGACCTGAGCAATCATCGAAATAACATTAGTAACCATAAAAATCTTACTAGGCTCACCTTGCTCTGACTGCTTAGGCTTGGATATGCATTCACTCTTGTAGTGGCCCTTCTTGCCACAGTTGAAGTAAGTCACATAGGACTTTGGCTTCTGTTGCTTGAAAGAAGTTCCTTCACTTTCAGATTAGTGAGGTCCTTCTTCTTGTGGTGGGAAGTCGCTTGCTTTCCTTGAATTCCTTCGTATGGACTAAGTTGGCCTTAGCTATCTGCTTAGACAGAGCGTCCACCTTCAGTTGAGCCCTCATATGGTCCTCAACATAAATTTCTTGCAGGAGATTTTTCAGACTGATCTCCAGTTTCTTCTTATGCATATTCGCATAGAATTTGCTCCATCCAGCGGGAAGCTTGGAGACAATTCCTCCAACAACGAACTTGTTTTTGAGGGGCATCTCCTCATCTTCCAATTTCTGACGCAACTTCAGGAATTCTTTTACCTGAGGCAGCATCGTCTTCTCGTCTTTGAAGAGTCATTTGTGATATTTATCGACAATAAATATCTTCCTCCTGTTCTTGTCATCTTCATATAGTTTCTCTAGAGACCCCCATATCTCTCTGGCACTGGTCTTCTTAGAGTATGATTCTGGCAGGTAGTCCTTAATAGCATTAAGTATCAAAAGCCTACAGAGGGTATTCTCCCTGTCCCTTTTGGACTGTTTGGCGGTAGCAGCATCAATCGCGTTCGCAGTCCCAGTTTCTGGAACCTTCGGTTCTTCCTCAGTTAACACGTGATCGACGTCCACGAGTTGAAGATTGAGGCTAACCTTCCTCTTCCAGATTTGGTAGTGCTCTCCATCGAATTTCTCTAACTTGTTAAAGTTGGGATCGATTAGTGAAGCACGAGAGTTTTCCATCTTGTAAATCTAGCTTTGAGATTGTTAGTCCCGGAGCATGATTTTAAGATGAAAAACTGATTTTAGCGCAACACTTTGAGGAAGGTGCACAAAAGAGATCTCGGAGGATTCTGAGAGGCGAAATCAAATGTAACACTTCGAAGAAGGCACAAATAATTTTCGTAGTAGCAGTGTCGAAAGCCCACGGAAAGTTTCTGATTAGATCAGAAACAATCTCGTTCAGAACGAGATTTCAAGTGGAGAAGAGATGAACGGAAGAAGAAAAAAAAAAGCCTGCTGGGGTGATTGATCACCAAAGCTCAAAGCTATATTCGTCCCACATGAATAGCTTCCAGGAACCAGCAAGTTCGAAGACGAACTGTGGAACAATGTGCTCTTCTGACTCCTCGGATGGACAGAACTCCCTCTGTTTCTCTCTTCTCTGCTCTCTGGAAATTTTCGTAAGAAACTTGTAGAATGAACTAAACAAAACTGAGAGAGAGGAGAGAAATTTATATAGGCCCGCGCAGTAACCGTCCAGTATGCGAAACGTTCGGGATGTGTAAGGAACCGTTTCCGAACGTTTCGTAACCGTTCAGATCGTGCACAGACACGACAGCGCCAACTGGCCACGCGATCGACAGCGCGAACAGGTGCGCAAAGGCTCGCGCAACTAAAGCGCACTATGCGTCTAGCGACGATGCTGACGTGCTAAGTGCAAAGTGTGCCAACAAAATACCACATTACGCCTCATGAGCCCGAGTCCGAGTCGCGGGGCTTAGCTCCAAAGGAATAAATTCCAGGAGCATGACAAAAAGCATTAATGCTTCATTGTTGAGTTAGCCTTCTTTCCACTAGAAAAACACCCCCAGATAGCACCCATGTGCCCTCCACACCACATGTGCATCTCTTAACACAAGTAAAGCTTATATAAAGAGATACAGGTCATTTGGCCTAAGCAATGTGGGACTATTTTCGTAGTTTCTAAGGCCAAACTCTAACAGGAAGCACAACGACCAACTATTTTAGACAAGTAGTAGGAGTGACATCTCACTTCTATGTGAAGAACATGCAAATTCTGAAAATTGGTTTTGTGGAAGTAAATAACATCGACGAGGATAGGAATATAGATTCTGCTCTGTTTAGCATTAGCCAATGACTAATGTTGACTATAGTTATGCTGATCTACCGACAAGTTTCTTACTTAGGTTATATCATCAGGATTGGTTCCCTAGGTTTCATCTTCGAGGTTTTCCCGATATACTCTGTTTGTTTCGCAGTAAGTTACTAATTTAATTACACTCCATTTGTTGTTTCAATTACTTCTGAACGCAATTACAGCTTTACACTCTTTCTCTTGAGTTATTCTCTTCCTATAAATCTTTTTTCTGAGTTGTTACTTGAAGTTGCTTCTGCCACTCAATTCTGGTTGATATTATTTCATGTAGATTGCTGTTAAAAGGCTAAGAGTTTACAGCGAGAAGGCTGAGACTGAGTTTGTTGATGAAGTGGAGATGTTGGGCAGTGTTAGGCATAAGAACCTCTTGAATCTACGCGGATATTGTGCTGAAGGGCAGGAGTGCCTTATAGTGTATGACTACATGCCCAATTTAAGTTTACATGCGCATCTTCATGGGTTGCATTCTGATGAACGCCTTCTTGACTGGAGCAGACGAATGAGTATCGCAATAGGAACAGCCGAGGGGATTGCGTAAGCCCACAAACTCAAAATAGCTCTCTTAATCCCATGATTATATTTACTTACATTATAATGCTGCTGAAAAATTTAAGTATACGAAAACATTTGAATTGTGCTTCTGTTTAAAATTTAAATATCAGATAAGAGGACTACTGAGCATTTGTGGTACATTTTTTCTCCCTTGTGTCAGCAAGTGGCTTGATAAAAAATGTGGGTGGTGTCGTGTCAGACACGTATCAAAGACAACCTGAACATTCCAAGTTAAATACGTTAGGACACACCAAAATAGGTGTTGTGTCCATGTCACAGTGCTGAGTAATAGAAACTAGCCATTGTGCTGTGCATGATATTTCCTGAACATGATCAAACATTTTCCTTCTTATGCAGCTATCTCCACCATCATGCTACGCCTCCCATAATCCACAGGGATGTCAAAGCAAGCAACGTCTGGCTCGACTCGGAGTTCCGAGCACACATCGCTGGCTTCGGGTTTGCAAAGCTAATTCCAGACGGCGCCGCTCATGTCGCCACCACAAGAGTTCACGACACCAAGGGCTACCTGGCACCGGAGTATGCCATTAATCCAGGGAAGGCCTCAGAGGCGTGCGACGTCTACAGCTTTGGGATTCTGCTTCTGGAACTTGCCACGGGGAGGAGGCCTATTGACAAGTCGAGCCCAGCAGCTGGTCAGACGATCACGAGCTGGGCCCTTCCTCTTGCTCGAGAGAAGAAGTTTGAAGAGCTGGCGGATCTGAGGCTCGGTGGCAACTTCGTCAAGGAGGAGATGAAGAGGGTGGCTATCGTGGCGCTCGTCTGCGCCCAGAGTGATCCAGAGAGGAGACCCACGATGCTCGAGGTAGTGAAATTACTGAAAGGGCAGTCGAAGGAGAGGTTTTCGAGCTTGGAGAACGACGAGATGTTCAGGCCAGATCGAACCGAGAGTTTCGACGGTGGTAAAGATGTGATCGAGGAAGATGATTCCGCTACCGATGCAGTAGCTCCTTCGACTCTTTAAGAGTATGAACTGCTCGTTGACGCTTCAAGAGTATAACTGCTCGTTATGTGACCGAGGGCGTGACCTCAGGTTCACGTGGAAGTCAACCATTGACCCCCAGCTATCACCGGGCTCCACTCCCTTAAAATCCGGACCAGAGGGACCAATAGAAGGCTGCCACGTGGCCTGCGGTCACATCCGCGGTCACAAACCACGGGCAACTTAGCAGGGTCCTTAATTTTGGGATACTAAGTTCAGGTCAAGGTATTGCCAAATGTAGGGTGTGGTGTTGTTGTAATATTGCTGTAATTGACATACTGCAGAAACTATGAAACATTTCTCTAGAGGGGTTTGCTCTTACAGTTCTAGATTTGCAACATAATTTCTTTCCATAATTGATGGCCCGGGATCAGAAATTGTTCTAGTAAGTCTTGTGCTATGTAATTGAACATGTAGCGTCAGCTACCAAAATTTCAATTGCTACATATTAATATTGATATTTTTAATTTCTGGAGGTGACATTTGTGCCGGTGCACAAAATCTTGTACAGGGTTATTACCATAACTATTCTCATCAAAAATATTATAATAAGTATAGCACTATTCTAAACACATCTCGACAGGAATGGTTAAAATCAATAGCATTATTATGATACATACTCTCAAAAACTAATTTTAAAAATAATAAAAACAGAGGGGAGAAAATTTCCAAATAAATAATAAAAAAAGTGGAAAGGAAATTAAATAATCAAATTTCAATATCGAAATAATTAATTTCATAATAATAAAATATACTTAAACCTGAATTTGATTTTCTTCAAAGCCGGATGTAGAATTGTAGCAGCTTTGTGATTGTCGATCACGTTGAAGCCTCCAAAATTTTCAAACTCTTGCAATTTTTTTTTTGCACTTCAGTCTCCAGAAAGTTGCTACTTCACTAGCTTGTTTGGAAGTATTGGAAGAAAGGGAAGATAATTTGTTGTAAATTTAAAAGAATTATGTCATATTTATAGGAATTTTCAAATACCGAATGACCCCCAATAAACTTTGAATATAACTGTTATAGGAATATTTTGGTCATTTTCAACAAAATGTCCTTCAAAATGATCCGAACGGATATAATCTAGTGATATTTTGGTAAAAAAAAAAATATTTATGTTAATATGGCTGTTGGGAGGATTTTTTTAACCAAAATACCCCCTAACGTTATAAATAAAGGATATATTTTGGGCGGTATTATGGTAAAATACCCCTAAAAAATTTAATATATATGGCTGTTGGGACAGGAAACAGTTTTAATAGTCATGTGTGAACCGGGTCACCGACTGGGCCAGTCTGGGCCGAGTCGAACTGGCCAGGATGGCAAACCCTGTTCGACTCGGGTTTTCGACCGGGCCTGACTTTCAGGCCGCCTTTCACAATCCAGTCCGAACACGGGGTTAATATGGGCCGGGTGGACACTTTGTCCGGGCCCAGGTTGCTCCAGCCCGAATTTGACGGAATCGGACCGGGGTGGGTTCCAGGCCGGCCTGCCCATTTGACACCTTGATCTCCTAGTGACAAAAGATTCTTCCATGTTGGTTTTTCCATTTCTGAGTCATGCCACTTGTTACGTTCTTTTCTTTTCTTTTCTTTTCTTTTCTTTTCTTTTCCACCTATCATAAGGCCTAGGGTGAGCATTATTTCGATTTTGGACCAAAAATTCAACTGATTAAAAGCAACCACAGTAGATACACTCTAAATACATACTTCAAATTATTAAAAAATTATATAAATTATTACTTTTTATCTTTTTGATATTTGCACACAATGGTACACTCTAAAAAATACTCCTAATTAACATCCTTCCACTTTTTTCTCTTTATTCTTCCTTATTTTGTAAGATTTTTCTCTCATTTTTCTCTTTATTTTTCTTCCATGCTTGGTAAGAACTGTTAATTTGGTGGGCCCAAAAATTAATGCAGCAGAGCTATGGTACGCTCTGGAGTGTTTTTTAGCTTTCTAGCAATTTTCAAGTATGGACAAGCGTCCACTGCAACCTTTAAGTGGTACAAAATTTAACTAAATATAGCACTTGAAATCTCTCTGATGCTGAGATTCAATTTGATTTGAAAAAAATTGATACGATTTCGATTTTGAAAGTACTAAAATTTCTTATTCGATTTCGGTTCAAACCAAAAATCGAATAAAACTTACATAACTATATAATTAACCTTGATTTTATACATATTTTGTGAATAAAAAAGCGTATATATTTTTTTTATATATTGAAAATAATTTTTTTATGCTGAATAATCCAATATAGCTAATTTTTGTTAGGTTTCAGTTTTTAATTTTTAGAAGTTCGACTTACTCGATTTTGATTATTTCAGCTTAGTTGAAATCGAACGTGATGCCGACCGACATGGTATGAAAATGAGTCCATTTTTTTTGTTCACCCACTAAAATTTGGTGATATTCACCCTTCCATTATAATGAGATAAGAGAAATTAAATTAAAAACAAATTTAATTTTAGATTGATATTTAGCAATTTTTGAGTGAAACGTTGAACATCACCTAAGTTTGGTGCGTGAACAAAAATGGACTAAAGTGAAAAGACTCGTTACTAACAGGTCATGTACTAAGAAAGCTACTCAGTTTATATCTATATAAACGACAATTAAAAAGTCTTACAACAGCACCCGTGGCCTAATGGATAAGGCATCTGACTTCTAATCAGGCGATTGTGGGTTCGAGTCCCACCGGGTGTGCAAATCAATTTTCCTTTAAAAACAATTAAGTAATTTTATTTTTATGAAAAATAAAAAATTTAATCAAAAATCGCCGTTGCCGGGGATCGAACCCGGGTTATCTGTGTGACAGGAGGGATTACTCACCACCATACTACAAAGACTGCTTACTTGTAACTTTTTACAAGCAAATTATACTAAGAGCATCTCCAACCCTATTGTGACTTTGGGAAAAAGTTAATGCCACATAGAAATGACAAAATTTTATTCAAAAATTCTTCTCCAATGCAATTGTCAAGTCAATTGTGAAGCTTATGTGACAAAAATTAAAGAAGACATTGTGAAGTTGATTGTCTTGTTCTAGACAATGCATTTAACAATGTCTTCTCTTCCATGTCATTAATTATGAATAAAAAATATTAGAAAAAAGAAAGAAGACGAGTAGTTGTCTTAAAAGTTGTCTTGGAAGTTCGAAAAAATAATTTTTATTGTCTTCTCAATACTTTTGCATTGGAGAGAGTTTTTCTATCTTATTGTCTTTTGAGATATAATTTTGCCACATAAACAAGACATTGTCTTGTGGCTCATGCCACATAGGAGCCACCTAAGACTCACAACACTTAACAAGACAATAGGGTTGGAGATGCTCTAAGGATGTCATTACTTACAAAGTAATCACAAATTACGACTCTGTTGATCAAGAATCACAAGAATTCTTCCAACATTTTATTTATGGTTCCAAGGGAATTCATAAGCCTATTCAGCTACTAGTACTACAACCTAGGGTTGAACTCGAACGGGCTAAATCTGAATCCGATCAGGTAAACTCGTTACAGATAATTGTGGCAAACGCTCCCACCGGAAATCGATCTCCTGACCACTCGGACCGCATGTCTCACCACTACCACTAGGCTAGAGGGTCATCGGATATATATATATATATATATATATATATATATATATATATATATATATATATATATATCCGATGACCCTCTAGCCTAGTGGTAGTGGTGAGACATGCGGCCCGAGTGGTCAGTAGATCGATTTCCGGTGCCTTCTTTCAAAACACACACACACACACACACACACACACACACATATATATATATATATATATATATATATATATATATATATATATATATATATATATATATATATATATATATATATATATATGAACCAGGTAAATTTTATTGATAGTATTTTGTGTTACATCCCTCAGCTAACCGGCCTCGGTGTGCCGATCTCTCTTACATCATATTCCATATTGTGCTCTATCCCTATAATCACTGTTCTTGTGCCATGGAATACCCTATTGTTTTGTTCTTTCCAATCCAAGGATCAAGGAAGAGGTCCGTGTTGGAGCCATCAGCGAAGATTCGCTTAATATGTTGTTTGATGTCCCTTCTACAAGGCAGAAGGTGTTTGAACGTCACCGAATCATTATTGTTTCGGCTATAATCCCAGAAATTAGCTCCCCACATGTATTTGTTTTGCATCCACTCTGTCTATAATGATTCACCCTGGATGAACCTTCATGCTAATTTGAGCTTAGCCACCTTGCTTATCATAGCCAAAAGTCGGAGGCCGACCCCCCTTCAGTTTCTGGCCGACATAACACGTCTCAGGAGATGGCATGAATGCCCCCACGCCATATGAAGTCCGTACAGTGCTTTTCTATTCTTTGCATCGTCGCTTTGGGGAGTTGAATGGCTTGGAGCCAGAAATTAGCTATAGAAGTGATGGTCGATCTAATCAGCTCAATTCTGCCCCCGAATGACAAGTTTAGCGCCTGCCACCCTCTATTCGCTTCTGAATGTATTCGACCAGAGTAAGGCAATTGACTTCTCGTGCGTAATTAACCGTCAATGGTATTTCCAAGTATTTTACCGGGAGCTCTGCTCTTCCTACTCCCAGTGTTTGTGCTCGTGCTTCCTTCTTCGGGCAGAGTTTGTTAAAGTAAATCCGACTCTTATCTTTGTTTAGCTTCAAACCTGTATGCTCGTCAAATGTATTCATAATTCTAGCCACCTCTCTAAGACCGCTCATAGAGGGTGTAATGAATATCAATAAGTCATCGGCGTATATCAGGTGACTCACATGCAATTGGATCTTTTTGTAGAGAGGTTGTATTCGATTCCAAGCAACCGCTGCGACCATCTGGTACGAGAAATATTCCATAACTAGGGTGAACAAGTACGGCGATAGGGCATCCCCAATCTGAGCCCCCTGTTGCTGGTGAAGAATCCTATTGGTTGTCCTTCGATTAGTACAGAAAAGGACGCAGTCATAATACACTCCCGCACTCGATCCACCCAGAAGTTTGAGAACCCCATCTCATGCATTACGTGGCATACAAAGTCTCTGTTTATATTATCATAAGCTTTTCGTAAGTCGAGTTTTTATACAATCTTTTTGCTCTCCTGGTTTGTTGAATTCTCTGATGAATTCGTGAGCCAGTAATGAGTTTTCTGACATTGTTAGATTATATTTGTAAATGTAAATATGGCCCATAAGCCCAAATGTAGACACTATATATATTATAACAAACCCTAGCAATGAGAACAAGGCATTATTATTTTCCTACATTGTATCAGAGCCTCCCGAAAAATCCTAGTCGTCAGACTCTACATCTCCCTTCCCCTCCCAGCTCCGACTGAGCCATCCGTCGATCCCGCTCCCATCGATCAGCGACGATCCGCCGATCCCCGCCGTACGCGCCCGCCGCCGTACGCGCCGACCCGCTGCCGTACGCGCCCGCCGCCGTACGCGTCGACCCGCCGCCGTACGCGCTGATCCGCGCCCGACCTGACAGCGCCGATCCGATCCCGATCCCGATCCCGACAGTACCGATTCGCGCCCGACAGTGCCTATCCGCGCTGATCCTGACAGCGCCGATCCGCGCCCGACCGAGCCGATTCGCGCGCCTGACCGTGGCAGCCCCGCCACCGACCCAAAACAGTCCGTTGTACGCACCGACCCGCCGCCTGTTTCACTTAACAAAATGCCTTGGAGGAATTGGCTTTTGAAAATAAAACGAGAAAAAAGTAAAAGAAGTACAAGTTTGATTCTGGAGAAGTATTGCTATGGAAGTCTGATTCGTAAATGATCACTTTATTCCTTGGACCATATGATGATGATGAAGATCACTGCTTGAAGTAGAACAACTGGAAGAGCTAAGTCACCAGAAAGGTATCGACGCACTTGGGCACTGATGGCGAGGCCGAATGCTTTCCTGCTTTGCTTCACTCTGTTCTGAAAGAAAAGTTGAAGAAGAATGCTCTGGAGAATCAAAATCTCTAAGTTCTGATCTCTGTATTCTCTCCTGTCTCTCTCTCTTCTCACTCTCTGTCCCATGTTCCTTGTTATGAGAAAAATAAGTCTTTTTATAGACTTGGGCTCTTGTGCGTAAAAACTCAGCAAAAGTTCCATCTTTACACTAACAACTGCCACCTATGATCGAAGCCATCCTCTGCATATGTTGACTTGTGTCCCATCACTTCAGTAAGGATAGGATGCATGTATACACGTTCTTCGAAAAGAGTGGCATAAAAGCCACGTAAGCAAACCACGTTCCAAACTGGTGGAGGAGAATAGGGCGTAAAAAATAGCCCAATGTACTCCGAGCGTAAAGCAGTGGATTTGGCGTAAAATAGCCTTGGCATAGACTTCTCGCGTAAAGTGGTCATTAAATAACCTTGAGCGTAAAAGCAGCTCAAATAGACTTTACGCACACGTCGACTGTTGAGCGTAAAGGCTCGTATAATCTTCGTGCGTAAAAGAAGCCGTAGTGTGAGCGTAAAGTAGCTCAATCCACACACTAAACAACAACATTAGTCTCTGTGTAAAGACAAATCCCTTTGTGATATATGCCATCATTAATATCTCCATGTCAGAGTTTGTATTAAATGCGAGATTTGACAGCTTTGTCCAGCGTAAAAGAGGCTGCTCTGTCCTTGGCGTAAAATCATAGGTGTAGACCCAAGCGTAAAATGATCAGCCTGCTTAGGCGTAAATTAATTAGCCTAGTCTTGAGCGTAAAGAGATTACCCATTCTGCTAGGCGTAAAAACCAATCACTTATGAATGAGATGACTCTTTCTTTGAAGCACTTTTTACGCTCCTACAAGACCCCCTTCAAAGTTTTCAAAATCTCCAAAATTTGAAACACTTTGAACAGAAGCGTAAAAGTTGAGATTTGATCTGCCAGCGTAAAATTTGGGATACGCAACCGTCATCTGCGTAAAAGCAGGGATATCCAACAGTCGGCGTAATTTTCAAGAAAAATAATGTCGGTCAACACTTGACCGTCACAATAAATTTCTTTCTCAAAACTTTCGAACGTCTTCTTATCTTCCCGAGTGAGCAGTTTCCAACGAGGAATGTGAAGAGTTGTTTTGATTTGTATAAATATGGACAAATTCTTTATCCTTGACATTCATCCTCGTTTTGTCATGGCGCCGAAGAACGAGATTACCAACAAAGAGGCTTCGAGTTCCAGGCTTGACTTCGAGCGGGCGTGCAACTTTTTAGAGTGTTTTGGAGTAACTCCTGCCGTCTTTAATCGCATTGATGGTGGTCCCCCAACTGCATACGAAGGCTCAGGAGATGCAGAAGCATTTTTAAATCTGATGCGTCGCTCTGGGATTCGCAACATGCGCGAATTGGGTGCCTCCCTTCGTCAACCCAACGAAGGAGAAAGAAAATAATATTCCATGTAATGCGACTCTCTTATATGTAGGGGTCCACTCCCCCCTTTTTTATAAATAAAGTCTGATGTTAATCTCATCTGTTGGTACATAGAACTGTTCAACACTTATTTTGACTGCTTCTATGGTTGTTCATTTCCAAGAAATAAACCTGACATGTGGCGTCTGTCTTGTGGTTACGAGAGCCTTTAAATAGGATCTTCCCCCGAAATAGACTCATCCCAACAGTTCTTCAGCCTTTATAAATAGCCGAGAATGTTTTATATATTCTCATACTCATTCCTCTGAAGATAACTTTCTGTGATGTTGTTCTCCAACAAATGAGCATGGCGAAGGTTTTCCACGGTGTTCTTTTGTACGCCCAGTCTTCAAACGTGGATTCAACCACTATTATAGCCAAACCATTCAACTTAAATGGTAAGTCCGATCGTAAGCAAATATCTGTCTTCGAATTTTTTTTTTGTTGAAAACATCTATTCATGAGCGTAAATTCTTGACGAGCGTAAAAAAAACTTGCTGAAGCATTGGCGTAAAAATCCTTGCTGAAGTATTGGCGTAAAAACCTAGTTGAATCACTGGCGTAAAAGCCTTGTTTTAATCACTGGCGTAAAAGCCTTGCTGAATCACCGGCGTAAAAGCCTAGCTAAATCACTGGCGTAAAAGCCTTGCTGAATCACTGGCGTAAAAAACCTTGCTGAATCACTGGCGTAAAAAGCCTTGCTGAAGCACTGGCGTGAAAAGCCTTGTGATCTGTTTTTAGTTAGCGTTTAATACGCATCTGATAATACTTCTGTTTTAAAATACTTCTTCTTTGTTGTTTTCTGTAAAAGTTTGGCTGAGCAGCTTTTCCAGAACCGGTATTGGCAATTTTGACGTTGTGAGGAGCGTTCTTCTGACATCAACATCAGGGAGCTCATGCGCTTTTGACGCACAAATCAGACAACTCAGAACTCTTCGTGAGATAGAAGGGTCTTCCTCTGTTGGTAGGAAGAGCCTTTATACACGGAGAGTTGGATGGTGGAGTCAACTCTACCCTGAGAAATCGGGTAGTAGAGTTCCTTTCACGGCAGAACTAGGAATCGTATCCCAATGCTGGATACATTCCTATCTCCTTTGAGGTGCCGCCACTAATCCACCAATTATATTGGCAGCAACACGTCTTCGGGCTGCCATACTATGAGGTTCTCCTCTTGTCTGAGAGAGAAGACCAGAGTTTGATTCCTGCTTTTCTGGTCACCACAAAGGCTTGGACAGCAAGGAATTGACACCAACAACGAATCCGACGAAGAAGATCCAAAGAAGAAAATAGATCTCTATTAGGTTATCGTTGTGTGCATAGAATGAAAATCCAAAATTGTAATAGATTTCCATTATGATTTGTAAGAAAGTCTAAGAAATGTAATAGACTTTTCATGATGATATGAGAGTGGAAATGACAAAATTTTCTATGCTCAATGATTTGTATCTATCAAGATGTAATATGGACATGATAGATAATGAAATCTTATTTTCTATTTTAGAGTACACAATACTATCAGAGGTAATATGGACATGACAATATGTGAGAACTCAAAAGAAAATTAGATTAATTTCTATGCAGAGGTCAAATGAAAAATGATAGATAAGAAAAGTAGGTAGATTTAGTATTTATTCAGAGGTTTATGAAAACATGATAAATAACGAATCCCACTTTTTAATCAATTGATAAAATGGAAGATTTAAAATTCCTCTCTCAAGAGACAAGAAATCAGCTTAACCAAACCTTGGTAGCTGGGGAATAAGGAGACAGATGTCATAAGCATATAAGTCCGTATCAATGTGTGAATGAATCAACGTAACTTTCGAAAAAAGAAAACATTGATTCAATCCCATAATTAAATGAATGAACCCGGTAGTACAAACGGACAGGTCTTTTCGGGAATGAAAAGTTGTTCTCAATCTCAAAGATCGGTTCATCAACAGTCCTCTTCTATAAATAGGCGAGAACTCTCTATAACATTTCATTCTTATTTCCACTCCTCTATTAAAAATGTCTTCCGAGGATGCACAGCAAAAGAATGAAGTTTCCAGGGAAATTGAGGACTTCACTGAGATGTGTCCCCTTGAGTCAACAGTGGCGGGCCCGACTCAAGTAGGCAACAGCTCTTCTACGCCCAAGCCACCACAAGATGTCCTTGCGTTCTTAGTAGAGCCAGGAAAAACTCCTGAAGAAGAAGCACTGAGGATGGCCATCTGCAAATTTTTTATGAGCTCAGGCAACGACGCCTTCGAGATATTAACTGACTATGTATTCCATAAGGGAGGGAGTGGCCCTCGTCCTTAGTCTTTTGTTTTGAACAAAAATAATAAAAGGAGCTTTATTTTCATTTTGTCTCCTTTTTTTTTATACATAGTATTTCTTAAGAAACTTGCCATTGATTGGCATCATGAGCAGATCTCCACTGGGCTTTGATAATCGATAGGCGCCATTGGAAAATACGGACTCAATTACATAAGGGCCTTCCCATTTTGCTTGGAATTTTCCTTTACTTTTATGAGTCATCACCATCGGTCTCCGAACAGCTAATACAAGTTCGCCAACTTTGAATACCCTCTCTTTAACTTTACGATTGAAAGTTCGAGATATGCGGGCTTGATATAGTTCAATGTGCTGTTGTGCTTGAAGACGCTTCTCATCCAATCCTTCAAGTTCTTGGAGTCGTAAGCGATCATTATTCTCTGTAGTTAGCTCATTAGCAATGGCTATTCGTAGAAAAGGGATCTGGATTTCCAATGGGAGGACAGCTTCGCATCCATAAACCAATGAGAATGGTGTAAAACCAATAGGAGTCCGGACTGTTGTTCGATAAGCCCATAAACATTCTCCAAGTTTCTCATTCCAATCATGTTTATTAGATGAGACAAACTTTTTGAGAAGTTTAATGATTGTCTTATTGAAAGCTTCGGGTAAACCATTAGCAGCTGGATTATAAGCCGTAGAAGCCAAATTTTGAATTCGATTCTTGTCACAGAATCGATAAAATGCTTGACTGGCAAATTGTGGACCATTGTCATGAATTATCCGTCGAGGAATCCCGAAGCGATAAATGACATGGTGCTTGATGAAGCTGATCACATTAGATGTTTTCACTTCCGCAAGGGGGACTGCTTCTGCCCACTTAGAAAAGTAATCTGTTATAGCTAATATGAACCGATGTTCTTTAATAGAAAGAGGATTAATAGGACCAATGACATCTATACCCCAAGCTTCGAAGGGCCAAGAGGCTGTTGTAGGATGTAGAAATTCAGATGGTTGATGAATAAAATCAGCATGAATCTGACATGCTTTACATCTTCTGGCATAGTCTACAGCATCTGCTATCATAGAAGGCCAATAATATCCCATTCTTCGAATGCGGTCTTGTAATTTAGGACCTGGTTGATGAGCGCCACAAATACCATCATGAGCTTCTTGCAGTGTTTGTTTAGCTTCACTTTCTGAGAGACAACGTAGCAAGAGTCCATCATAGGAACGTCGGTATAACATATGTAAAGACGAATCATAATAAAACCGAAACGATCGTCTTTTGATTGATACAGCTTCTTTTGGATCTTCAGGCAAAATCCCATGAACTGTATAATCAACGAATGGGGTTCTCCAATCCTTATGCTGGGAATTTGACTCTGTAGTATAACTTTGTTCAATGTACAAATTATTCTTGACACAGAACAAGTCTCGATCCAGCAAAGTAATAATATTTTGCCTTCGGATTGGAACAGCTAGGTCTGCAGCTAAACTGGCAAGAGCATCATCTTTCACATTTTGAGAGCGTGGTACAAACTCAATGAAAAATCCTTTGAATGAAAGAACCAGTTCAACTACCACTTGATGATAAGAAATGATCAGGATTTCTGACCTCATAGGTCCCTTTAACTTGATTAACAATCAATTGAGAATCTCCATAAGCGTCTAAAAATTCAATACCCAATTGTTTTGCAACTTGGAGACCAATCAATAGAGCATTATATTCTGCTACATTGTTGGAGCATGGTTCATTAAGAGAATAGGCACGGTATATGACCATTTTATCAGGAGAAACCAAGACGATTCCTATCCCAGAGACAATATTGCCTTTAGGTCCTACTCGTGATGCTCCATCAAAATATAATTTCCATATGTCATTCTTCAAAGTCAGGTTACAATCCACGACTTCATCTGAAATATCCTCATATAATTTTGATGTTTTAGGTATAGGGTGAGCAGCCAAGAAATCGGCTAATGCTTGACCCTTTATTGATTTCTGAGGTACATAAACCATGTCATAAGGAGTAAGCAACATCGCCCAAGTAGCCAACCTGGAGTTAAGAATGCTAGGTTTTCTCATCAATACTCGAATGGGATTTATTCTGGAAATAACATGAATAGTCTGCCCTGTCACATAATGTCTTGTCTTCTGGACGGCAAAAACTAAAGCTAGACATTCTTTTTCCACGAGAGTATACCTGTGTTCAGCTCCGACCATCATTCTGCTCAGATAATAAATTGCCTACTCATGACCCACATTACTTTTCTGTGCAAGAAGAGCGCCAAGTGAATGATCCAAGGCTCGAACATATAGCAAAAATGGCCTTCCTACTACCGGGGGTACCAGGACAAGTGGGTTTGTAAGGTATTGCTTAATGTCATTGAAGGCTTTTTGACACGCTTCATCCCAAACAAAAGACACACCTTTCTTTAATAGACGGAAGAAAGGTTGACATCTTTCAGAAAGATTAGATATAAATCTTCTGATGTAACCAATACGACCCTGAAAGCTACGGAGTTCCTTCAGATTACGAGGAGGACGCATTTCAAGAATTGCCTTAACCTTATCAGGATCAACATGGATACCCTGAGAAGTAATGACAAATCCTAAAAATTTACCACTGGAAACCCCTAAGAAAGACTTAGTAGGGTTCATTTTCAATTGATGCTGGCGCATCAATTCAAATACTGTTCTCAAGTCCTGAATGTGATCATCCTTTGATCGACTTTTAACAGCGATGTCATCTACATAGCATTCAACTATCTTCCGTAGATGTTCTTGAAAGATATTGCTCATAGCCCGTTGATACGTGGCACCGGCGTTTTTAAGACCAAACGGCATAACTGTATAGCAGTAGACCCCAAGAGGTGTACGAAAAGCGGTGTGCTTCTCATCTTCTGGATACATCTTGATCTGATTGTATCCTGAGAATCCGTCCATGAAAGACATGCGTTCAAAATCACATGTATTGTCTATCATGACATCAGTAATTGGAAGTGGAAATTCGTCCTTTGGACAAGCTGTATTAAGATCTCGATAATCTATACAAACTCGGACTTTTTCGTTCTTCTTCATGACAGGAACAATATTGGCAACCCAATCTGGGTGTTGCTCTTCACGAACAAATCCATATGTGATCAACTTTTTGACTTCTGCTTCAATTGCGTCCATCATATCTGGTCTAAAATGTCGTTGCTGTTGTTTTACAGGTTTGACATTGGGCAGAATATTGAGTTTATGAGTAGCAACTTTAGGATCTAACCCTGACATATCCTCGTAACTCCATGCAAAGATGTCAATATATTCTTTGATAAGTTTTATCAACTCTTCCTTTTCATCTTCAGCAAGATTTTTACTGATGAATATTGGTTTGGACGTAGTTCCATCCCCAACATCAATCTGGATGACCTCATCCTCTGTAGGTGGCTGTCGTTGTTCAAAACGGAGTTCCCATTGAGTATCCATCTGTTGAGCCCAAGGATCATTCTCAAATAGTTCTGATTCACCATCAATTTAAACCATATTGACTGAGAATACTTGTCCAGATTCATCTTCAGATTGAATTTTCTCTGAATCTGATGATTGTGAAGAGCTAGAAGAGAATTCTTCTTGTATATCGTCATAAAATATGTGGGACAGATCATATCCCAACCCATGACGAGTCTTGTGGTAAAACGGATCGCCATATAATGGTAGTCGTCTACCCTTGCCTTGATTGAGACCTTGCATAGTCTTCAAGTCATATCCCATGTTCTGGATAATCTTGATAGATTATTGACTATACTTGTCAATTCGGATTCTTTCCTTGTCTTTATCCTTCAGCTCATCTGTCTGAGCAACAGGGATATTTCTAGCCAGGCCAAACACAATTTGGCGCTTGTTTTTCTTATTAGACGGAATCACGAAATAAGATTCTTCGTGACGTCTAAAATTTACGCAAGCTTGTGATAAAGCGGCCACAGGTAGAGGATAAGAAGAAGATGTTAGGAACCTTTGAGCATAAGGTCCAACATCTATATGAGGAGAGAAAGAATTTTCCTTATGATCGATGTATAAAGTTTCTTCTGGCTCGATGTCGTCTTTATATCGATGACTTTGATTATCAGAAGATAAAGTCATTCTTTCGATAAACTTGACAGCCATATACTCGAAAAAGAAATCTTCATTGATATCAAAAAGTACAGAATGATCAATATTTACATCATTTACGATTTGACTGCTATGCCTCGGATTAATCATCAGTGGACCATTATCTGTCTTCTGCGTAGATTTGCCAAGATTGACAATCAATGGTGGTTCTGGATCATTTGTAAAAGAAGTACGCCCTTTAACCTTGATCATAAAAGGTTGAACTTGGCTCTTAGCAGGAATATTTGTTGATTCCTCAGATGAAGTTTGAGTTCTTCCTTTAACCTTGATTATCAGAGGTTGATCATTAACAGATTGGGATTGGATTCGTCCCTTAACTATGATCTTCAAAGGTTGCTCCTCTGGTGGATCTTCATTAATAGACTGATCCTCGGTAGGTGATTGATCTTCAGCCATGTCTGATATCTCTTTCATATGCTTTTGTTTATAAAGCCTTGTATCAGAAAAATAGGCTTCGACACCCTTGAAGGGTTTGATATCAGCAAACTCAGTCTTCACAACTCCTTGGGAATCCACATACTTGAAGCATTGGTGAAGAGTCGAAGGTACAATATTATGCTCATGAATCCACGGTCTCCCCAAAAGGATATTATAGGAGACATCTGAGTTGATAACATAGAAAGTTACCGCAGTTCGAAGATCACCAATCTGAATCTGCAGACGAATCTTCCCCAATGGCTTGCTCTTGCCAGAGTTAAAACCGACTATCGTAGTACTAGTGTAAGTCAAATCACAAGTAGGGATCCTCAGGGGTCTTAGCATACTCTGAAGAATTATGCTAATTGAGGATCCGGGATCAATATAAATCCTGTCAATTTCAGTGGATCCAATATACCCGATGTAGCACAAAGACCTGTCATGCTTGTTATGCTTCAATAGCATATCTTCTTGTGTAAAGGTGATGTTGGGAATTACTTCCATCACACTATGACATTGTGGACATGACACTGGTATATTATCAGGAGTCTTGAGTTGAGCCAAGCATGAATCTGCTTGAAGTAAAGCTTCACTCAAAGTCTCTCTGCTTTCTCTGGAAAGATGAAGCAACTCAAATATAGATAGTCTAGCCAGAGTATTGGCTAACTGAGCTAGAATAGCGAATTTGTAGGGCTTCATTACTACCTCCTGACTGGAAGCAGACTTCAATGGGACGTCGAAGCGTACTGCTTTCTGTTTCCCCCTTTTCAACCACAGAAGGATTAGCAGGAACAGAAGAGGGTTGAGTTGGTAGTGTCTCCACTACGTCTTCAGCTTCTTTGGAGGATCCCTCATAGTTTTTATGGTACTCTTTTCCAGATCTTGTACCAGCAAAAGATTCTTCTTCAGACTCAGGAGAAGGAAGTACCATATTACAGGATTTTGTCTTCCCCTTCTTAGCCTTCTTCTTGTGTGGATTGTTATGAGGATCTTCAGAACCCAATCCAAGAGTGGAATTTTGACTTTGAATCTGTAAAGGAAGTCGTATTCCTTTATCATAATTTAAACCTTCTGCCTTTTGAAAGTCATAACCCATCTTCTTCATGAGATGAACAGACTGCTGACTATACAAGTGAGTGGATAGTAGACTTTTAGCAAATGGTTCCTCAGAGGAAGAAGAAGAGATCTCTGTATCCACAGGAGAATGAGGAATAGATGTCTCTGTAACTACAGGAGGAGAAGGATTCGGGATACGAGGAGAAATCCCTGTCGGAGCTTTTTCATAAGCAGCAAAGATTTGTTGTGCCCGATATAAAGGAACACTATTCATGGCTAGCCACTGCTGATGAGTAAGCTTGAGCTTGGTAGGTGGGGCTAGACTTGGAGGACAGATGTTCAATCCTCTCAATCTATCTTCTAAAGGAAGGCCATCCCATAGGTGATCCAAGTCATCGAGATCTGGAATAACATGGAAAATCATATTGCAGGTTCTGATTTTCTTGCCCTTCTTAGATTTTGAAGTTTTATCTTCACTTTCCAATTCAGGCACTAAGTCAGGATGTACCTACATGATTTCACCATTCTTTAGTGTGAGTGGCAGCAATCCTGTATTTTCTTCTCTGGCAGGTGGGATATTCACGATCTTCATTGTCGCCTTCGAAATTGGGGTAATTCCATCTGGGGCTTGCTGTAGAGAAAAATCTCCAAACTGAAGAGAAACCATATTGGTTGTAACCGTATGGTCATCATTGGTTAAAGTGATAGCACCACCATTTATCAGCTCATGGATTTTCTTCTTCAGGACATAGCAAACACTGGTAGGATGATTAATGTATCTATGATAGATACAATATTTGGGATTATCAGTTAGATTCACCTTATTAGGCCTCTTTGGCTCTGGAATCTGAAGTTTGCCACTCTTCACCAGATACTGAAATATCCCTGGGATATCACTTTCATCAAAAGAGTATTCTTCCTTTGGCCTGGAAGATTCCTGACTATTCGGCATCGTTTTGTTCTTGAAAAGATTAACCATGAGGGTATCTTTTTCTTTCACATTACGATTACCGGGGTTATTACCAGGATTACTTTTCTTTCCTCTATCATCTGAGGCAAAAATCATCCCATGTTCACGAGCCAACCTACCATTGGTCTCGACAGAGACTGCTGCTATGATAAACGAAGCCCAATCTGAGAATTGGGAACCTGTGAAAACAGCGATGGATGGTCGTAGATTCATCTTGCATGTATTAATCAACGCTGAATCTGGCATCCCAGGAGGCATTTTTAGAGTAGCCTGTCGAAAATGTTCGATGAATGTCCGAGTATCTTCTTTTTCCTTTTGTTTGATTTCTATCAAGGAGGACATGTTCATGTCCATACCTCCTTCATAGAAGCGGGAGAGAAATATTGCCTTAAATTCGTCGAAAGACGAAATACAATTGTCGGGTAAACTTTGATACCAATCATAAGCTGAACCCGTCAGGCACCCGATGAATACTCGAGTGAGAAGAGCGTCATCTTTCTGCAGATGTACAGTCATAATATCAAAGTAATTGATATATTGACTGGAAGATGCTTTTCCATCGAACAAAACTATAGATTGTGGCTTGAATTTCGGTGGAAAGGGTACATCATTCCAATGAGGAGGATAAGGTTGCTTGATCCCTAACCTCTGGAGTTGATCTTTGTTCCTCAAAACTTCAAACTGTGCTTTGAGCTCACGCACTGCTTGAATGGCTTCACTGGTTTAGGGAAGCACATTTGATTGAATGGTTGTTGGATGTACCGTAACCCCCACTGGAGGTGGTACATCTTCATGAATGATGGGATCTGGAGATGCAGAATTCTGATTAACAGCTGGCTCTTGAGTATTCAAAGGTATTTCAGCCCCTTGACTATCTTGAGTTGGTGCTGCTACTGGTGTCGGTGTCACTGTCGGCTGAGCAGTTTGCTGATTCAAAATTATCTGATGCATACTTTGCACCATGTTAAGCATATCTTTCAGTGATTGCTCAACGGCAGTGAGACGTTGTTCTGTATTGGCAGATGACGTCTCTGGTTCATCTCCAACAGCGTAGGATTTAACCTCTCGTGAAGATACGGAAGGATTTGTGTAGAAGTATGAATCCACACTATCAGTATCAGACTTAAAAGATTGAGTACCCCCAGCTTCTGAATCAGAAGTCTGTAATTGCCTTTGTCTTCTTGATCGAGTATTCTGATATACTCCTTCAAAGGAATCAAGAAGTCTGTTGAACTGTTGTTGACCTGGAGTTTGGGACATGTTCCGTCTCGGACGTCGTCCTCTGTTAGTATGAGATGCCATGTTGACTGATGCATATGACAGCTCATCTTCTTGGTCTTCAGCTTGATGTTGAAATGAAAAACTCAATCGATCAAAAACTGACCGTTTTGAAGCCGAACAACAACAATTGATCACAACCTGGTGATATTCACAATGATGTTTTTCTTGGGAGAGCGTCACCGGAGATTGTGAATTCTTACGCTTTTGTATGAGCAATTCACGTAAGTCAAAAGGAATGGAGGGAGTATTCTTCTTTATCACATTAGGGGTAGAAAAATGTTTAGTACCCTGTGTGTAAAGAAGATTACTGACAGCATTCGCAGAACCAAATTGTACATTTCTACGCATTTGGAGTTGTGTGCATAAATCTTGAGATTTTTGAGCACGAAGGACTCCATCTTCATGGCGCGTGATTTGCAAGTTTGGTACTTTGCGTAAAGCGGTATAGAAAGGTTGTTGGTGTAGGACAAAAGTTTTACCAACAACATTTTTACGCTGTATGCGTTTAGGTATATTCAAATTAGATGTACAAATATCGTTGTAAATTTTATCTACACTGTCATAGACAGGAGACTTACCTTTACGTATAAAACGTAAAAATTGATTATCTACCACGTCACAGATGGGAGATTTTATTTTACGCGAGGAGCGTAATTTGTGTGTGTCTACCACGTCACAGACGGGAGACTTATTTTTACACTCAGAAGCATTAGAATCTGCCACATTACAAATGGGAGACTCATTCTTATGCCTTGAGCGTAAAACTTGGTTTTTACCTAGTGGGCGTAAAACCTGGTTCTTATGCAGTGGGCGTGGAACCCGATCATCTACACCGCCACAGACGGGAGACAAATTGTCACACTTAGAGAGCGACATCGAAGTAAGGACTGCCTCGTTATGAACGGGCGCCCCTACGACAGGAGAGGGAAGAATTCCCTTGTTATCAACAACAACAGAGAGATCAGAAGCTATTTTGGATTTAGGAATCCAAACTTTTCGTGCTTTGCGAGACTTTTGAACATTGGAGCAGCAAGAACCACCCCCAGTTCGGAGCATTTCTTCGTAGGCAGTCTGGTCGAAGTGCACAACCAGAGTCTTCTTGGTCGAACCGACCGAAACATCATCATATTGAGCAATTGTCTCCTCGTCAGAGGAGAAGGTCGTCCCCAGCAGAGTCGCCATTTTTGTTTCACTTAACAAAATGCCTTGGAGGAATTGGCTTTTGAAAATAAAACGAGAAAAAAGTACAAGAAGTACAAGTTTGATTCTGGGGAAGTATTGTTATGGAAGTCTGATTCGTAAATGATCACTTTGTTCCTTGGACCATATGATGATGATGAAGATCACTGCTTGAAGTAGAACAACTGGAAGAGCTAAGTCACCAGAAAGGTATCGACGTACTTGGACACTGATGGCGAGGCCGAATGCTTTTCTACTTTGCTTTACTCTGTTCTGAAAGAAAAGTTGAAGAAGAATGCTCTGGAGAATCAAAATCTCTAAGTTCTGATCTCTGTATTCTCTCCTGTCTCTCTCTCTTCTCACTTTCTGTCCCCTGTTCCTTGTTATGAGAAAAATAAGTCTATTTATAGACTTGGACTCTTGTACGTAAAAACTCAGCAAAAGTTCCATCTTTACGCTAACAACTGCCACCCATGATCGAAGCCATCCTCTGCATATATTGACGTGTGTCCCATCACTTCAGTAAGGATAGGATACATGTACACACGTTCTTCGAAAAGAGTGGCATGAAAGCCACGTAAGCAAACCACGTTCCAAACTGGTGGAGGAGAATAGGGCGTAAAAAATAGCCCAATGTACTCCGAGCGTAAAGCAGTGGATTTGGCGTAAAATAGCCTTGACATAGACTTTCCGCGTAAAGTGGTCATTAAATAACCTTGAGCGTAAAAGCGGCTCAAATAGACTTTACGCACACGTCGACTGTTGAGCGTAAAGGCTCATATAATCTTCGTGCGTAAAAGAAGCCGTAGTGTGAGCGTAAAGTAGCTCAATCCACACACTAAACGACAACATTGGTCTCTGTGTAAAGACAAATCCCTTTGTGATATATGCCATCATTAATATCTCTATGTCAGAGTTTGCATTAAATGCGAGATTTGACAGCTTTGTCCAGCGTAAAAGAGGCTGCTCTGTCCTTGGCGTAAAATCATAGGTGTAGACCCAAGCATAAAATGATCAGCCTGCTTAGGCGTAAATTGATTAGCCTAGTCTTGGGCGTAAAGAGATTACCCGCTCTGCTAGGCGTAAAAACTAATCACTTATGAATGAGATGACTCTTTCTTTGAAGCACTTTCTACGCTCCTACACCGCCGTACGTGTCAGCTCCCGCCCGATCCCGATCCCGACAGCGCCGATCCGCGCCGATCCTGACAGCGCCGATCCGCGCCCGACCGTGCCGACTCGAGCGCCTGACCCCGTCCATCAGCGACAGATTCGTCGGAGTTGTACAAATTTTTGTACACCCGACATATGCTCGCCCCTTTGCGCCAGATCCGGTACCCCTGATCGCGGCCGATTCGCCGCCGACCCCGTCCATCCGTGGCCGATTCGTCGGAGTTGTACAAAATTTTTGTATACCCGAAATCTGCGATGGCAGATGATGCTGCGTCAGCTACTCCGTCACGACTAGCGGTGGCGGTGCACACAATCCAAATTATCCTAATCCGAATGATCCATATTTTCTGAGTTCTGCTGATCAACCAGGAAATATCATTACTCCTATTGTTTTCCGTGGACCGAACTGTGCTGAGTGGTCTCGGTCGATACGTCTCTTCCTGATCTCTAGGCAAAATATTACTTTTTTGGAGGGTACTGAAGTCAAACCTGTTAATGATGCTAGCAAATTGCTTGATTGGAGATGCGTGCAAGCACTTTTGGTTCAATGGGTTCTTAATACCATTGATCCGTCTCTGAAGAAATCTTTGTCGTACTTTGAGGAGGTTTATCTATTGTGGAACTTGTTGGAAAAAAGATTTGTTGTTAGCAATGGCACTCGAAAGCAACAAATTAAGGTGGCTTTGGCTGAGTATAAACAGACGGCTTCGATGTCTGTGGAAACCTACTTTAGAAATTTGCAGTCTTTGTGGGATGAACAAGTTGCTTATTTCCTATTGCCTTCTTATACCTGTGGTGAACTTGCAGCAAAGCTACAGGCTATGAGGGATGAAGACCACTTTCAGGACATTATGTATGGGTTGAATGCTGAGTTGTATGGTCATACCCGATCTAATCTTCTGGCTCAGGATCCTCAGCCAAGTTTAGATCGAGCATACCAGGCAGTCCGTGAGGAGGAGGATATACGAAAAACTCAGATCCAATCCGCTGCTGAGGAGGTGTTGACGCTGGCTATCAAGACTTCACCTCGTCCGTCTTCTACTTCTAATAGTAGGACCTCAGATTCCAGGGACAAATCAGGTATAATTTGTACTCATTGCAAGAAAACAGGTCATGATATTGCAACTTGCTTTGCCAAGATTGGCTATCCAGAGTGGTGGAAGACACGTCCTCGGCGTGAGGGCGGACGTGGTGCTAGCGGTAGCAGAGGCCCGCCACCACATCAGAGACGTGATGAGGGACACGGTACTGGTGGAGCAGGGGTTGTTCATCATGTCGCCGCTGCTGGTCATGGTGTCCCTGGTAGTATTGCTGGAAGTTCTACGAATATGATGCATGGAGGATATCCTTCACCACTCTCAGGTGAACAATAGAAAAAACTGATGAGCCTGCTGGGTAACGACAATCCTTCCAACCTGGTTCTTCAAATTCTGATCGTCTGATGGGTAAGAATTCTTCTGTCACTTGGATATTCGATACTGGGGCTACTCTTCATGCGACAGGCTCTCGTGACTGTTTAGTTGATTGCTTTAAGGGCCCTGTCTGTCCTGTAATTTTGCCTGATGGGAGCACTATTGAGGCTGTTCTGAGAGACAAAGTCTTTTTGACTGTTTCGTTGGTGTTGACGGATGTTCTTTATGTTCCGATATTGACTTGTAATTTGATCTCTGTCTTACAATTGATTGGTGCCAGAAATTATGATATGTTATTTACTCCTGATTTGTGTTTTGTTCATGACCGAAGTACGAGGATGGTGATCGGAGCAGGTGAACAAAGGGGTAGACTTTACTTCTTGGGGGAGGTTCCAGCTTCTTTGGCTTCGGTGATCCTGGCATGCAAAGAAAGTGATTCCGAGGTTTGGCATAGTAGACTGGGACATCCTTCAGATAAAGTAATACAGACTTTACCTTTTCTCTCTGGTAGTAGTGTGTTTTCTCATAAGGCTTGTGATATTTGTCATCAAGCTAAACAGACTCGTGATGCCTTTCCTGATAGTAGTAGTCGTGCTTTGAGATGCTTTAAACTTATACACTGTGATCTGTGGGGACCATATCGTGTTCCGTCATCTAATGGGGTACGATATTTTTTAACTTTGGTGGATGATTTTTCTAGAGCTGTTTGGGTTATTTTATTGACGGATAAATGTGATGTTTATTCTATGTTTCTTAAATTTATTGCAATGGTGAAGCGTCAGTTTGGGGCTGATATACGTCGTGTGCGGAGTGACAATGGCACTGAATTTAATTGTTTACGAGATTATTTTTCATCTCAAGGTATATTGTTCCAAACATCATGTGTTGGGACACCTCAACAGAATGGAAGGGTGGAAAAAAATATCAATATATTTTAAATGTAGCCAGGGCATTGAGATTTCAGGGTTCTCTTTTCGTAGATTTTTAGGGGGAATGTGTTCTGTGAAACCCGCATTTTCGAAATTATTGGATTATTGGATTAATTGCAATTTGGATTATTATTGAATTTTGGTTATATATATATATTATATTAGTATTATATTTATTATTATTATTATTATTGTGGGTTCGAAAATTATTTTCAAAATAATAATTGGGATTTTTGTTTGCGAGACCGAGCCTGGACCAGTTTCCCGAAACCCAATAATGTTTCGAACCAATTCATTTCTATTTCTTTTAAAATCCTGATTATTTATATTAGTTAAAAAAACAAACTAATCCCACGAATTGGCCTGGTCCCCACGACCAGGCCGTACCCCCTATTTTTCCTCCCCAGCTTTTCAATATCCTCCACACGAACCTTTCCCCACTCCCTCCTTATTAATCCCCAACACCAGCACACGTTCTCAACACCACCACCACTCAGGAGCTACACCAACACTCCCCATATTTTTCCTTTCTCTTTCTTCTTAACAAACTCACCAACCCACCATAGCACTCATTTTCCTCCCCCACTCTCACTCCTTCTCAATTACTATCCCCTCACCCGAGCCCCCGACCCCCTCTGCGCCACCCGTGCCCGCCATTCCCCGGCCATCGCGCCCCTCCGCGCGCGCGCCCTAGCGTCGGCCCCGATCTCCCCGAGCGTCGCGCCCCGGCTCGTCCAGCCGCCCGCGGCCGACCACCTCCGGGCCGCTCCCCCTCCGGCCTCCGTCGGACCTTTCCGCGAGCCTCCCGTGCCCCGCTGATCCGGACAGCGTTGTACATCGCTGTCCCGGGGTTTTCAAACCTGCCGTCCGTGTTTTCTTCGTGCCTGATCTTCGGATCCCGCTGTCGAGCGTAGCCGTACCCCGGCGAGGCGCTGCCCCGAGCCGGTCCACTGTTCGCGGATTTTTTTTCTTCTTTTTATCATCTGAGAGCTCTAGCCGAGCAACCCAAGGTATAATTCCTTTATCTCGTTCCATTTTCGGTAGTCGATGATGAATTTGGTCCCCGATTCCGTTCCAGGAATTCGGATTCGGTATGTTTCGATTTCGGAATTTCCGGAATCATGTTCTGTGATGTTGTTTTCCTTTGATTTTCATATAATTTCTAAATTCGGAATTTTCGAACAGTTGTTGGATAGGTTCTGAGATTTTTGGTATCTTTAGTTAGTAATGTTAGAGCTTCTGTTTTCCGAGGTTCATCTCGGGTTTTCCGATTTTCAATTTGGGTTTTTTGAATGTTCTTCAGAAGCATATTTTGTGGATTGGTTATTATATTAATATTGTGGTGGAATAGAATTTATGGGTCTTTCCTGGTTTGGGATATTTGTTGGAATTGTTGGAGCAATTTCCCAGTTTTGGGTTATCCCGAATATAGAGGAAATGCTGCCCAAATTTTTATAAAACTTTATAAAAGAATTTCAAATCGATTTTCGGAAATAATTTATTAAATGGATATTTGGGCGACGACCATACCGGTCCGTGGGCCCTAGCGAAATGCAAACAAAACCGGTCAGGCCGGACGTTGAGGCACTAGCTAACTGTGATGATTGGACCAAGTATGAGACTCCTAAGATTTAATTTAATTATTTATTAGTTTTTGTTTTCGATATTTAAAATACGGGACATTAGTCAGAGCTAACTAATTTTCTCTTATTTTATTTATGTAAAGTTTGTAAGGGCATAAGCCCATAATTCTATTTTGTTAGCTGTGCCCCTGTATTGCGTAGTCTAGGTTTTTTCGTTTTCTTTTCTTGGTTGATTTTTCCTTTATTTTCTGGTTGGTTTTATTCTTCGTAATTAGGCGCTTAGTTACAAAATGGCTAATAAATATTTTGTATAAATTAATAAGGTTTTCTCACAATAAATAATTAGGAGAATTACAAGTTTGTAATTTAAACAAAATTCACATTTTTCTCATTTAAAAGAAAAAAAAATAGTAGTTTTATATATAATATTACAAAATACAAGTTTTACCAAATTAACCGGTAATTGCCATTTTTCCAATTAATCAATAAACCGGCTTATTTTCGATAAATAATAAACGAACGTAGAATTGCGACGTTAGACGTTTTCCAGTAGAATAATTAAAAACTTAAAAAAACTTGACCAGGACCTGCTACTAGAAATTGCAACTAGCACACCTAGAATGGTCTCAACATTGGTTCTAAGTCTAGTTCTCCAACTGTAGGATCTCGGAGACGAACCTAGCATCTTCCCGGAACCAACATCATTTTCAGTCATAAACAAAGGCAAGTACGGTTGTGTCTGTTGAGCAATTTAATTAGTAATTGTTATCTGCATGCTTAAACCACATTGTTACACGGAACTCTCTCCTAGAGTATTGATTGATATTGATTGATTGCGGAATATTGGGGGAGTAGTGTAGTGTCTATGACCAATACCCTAAATAGTATAATGATTGTATTAGCTTACCCCTCTTACACACGGGGATAAGCCATATCGTATCGCTAGGATACAATTGTACAACCCAAGCCGGTCATAGTCATTATCTGCTCAAATCACATTATTTTCTATCGTGTAGAATTGTTGGAAAATATTATTTCAAAACTATTTAATATTACAAATTTCTAATTATTAGTTGAAATATTTAATTTTCATAATTGTACTTTGCTCCCTCCTGACTGGAGACAACATTTTTAGGGGATTTTGAGGATGCTGAGCTATTGTACAATAGCTATTACGATCCAGTGCTGTACCCTGTCGTGTTGCCAGAGTTTCCATTGGAGGACGCAGGACCTGAGGCCGACGAGCCGAACGCTTAGCTAGATATTTTTTTTCTGTTTCCAGTTTTATTGTTTTGGAATTTTGTTAGTTTGAATTCAGCATTCATTTCAGTTCTTTTACTTTCCAGTTGTATTTATTCAAATGTTGAATAAAGTTTTAAATTCCCAAATATTCAGTTGTGATAAATGTATAGATTTTGTTGTGATTACCTGCTAATGGAACAGCTTACAGTCGCCGTCTCACAACGGTGCAGGCTAGACATGATCCGGTTTGAACCAATTATTTGGGATCGGGTCGTGACATATTTTTAGTGGTAGCCCATACAGGTCAAAACAACAACTTAGAAAAACATACCTAGAAATAATTAGAACACTAGAACATTGATTTGTCACAACATAGGTCCGAATTATATATATATAAATATTTTTGTTTGATTATAGACGGGTAGGATACCTTGCTTATGTTTGCACCCTAAACCTTCCAGAGTATGGCCAAAGGGAAGACTACCCGTTCCGGCCCTGCTGAAGATGAGGTGTCATCTACCAATCACACCCCACCTCCTCAAGCACGCCGGGACCCACCTCCTTTGCAGCTGACTGACCGTCCCCATGCTGCACCAGCACCCCGTCACGTTTACGCTACTACAACGCAAACGGCAGAACCTGCACTTCCCCGGACTGAGCCGCAGTCCCCTGCGGTAGTGCCCGCACCAGCTGCCCCACCAGTGCCTGTGGATCCCACTGATCTAGTGGACATGCTACGAGGAGTGCTTGAAGCACAGAGAGCCCAAGCAGAAGCTTATCGAGAACAGACTGCAGCCCAAGCTGAAGTCCATCGTGAGCAGACCGCGATCATGAGAGAAGGCATGGAGAATGCCCACAACGTGGCTATGGCTGCCCTCGAGAGAGGAGGAACAACTTATTTGGAGCTACGACCTGCCAAGGTAAACATAAATCCAGGAGTTAAGTTATGTATCTTTTAGGCCATCCTTTTGATAAGAGGCGTATTATTACATGAAGGTCGGAGATATAGAGAGAGTTTCAAGAAGCAGGGCCCTCGACCTTTCAAAGGAGCCGAGGGTATCATCTACGCCGATGAATGGCTAGACAGCATGGAGCGTCTCTTGAGCATCGCTTGACTCCCAGAGGACCTCAAGACCGAAGCAGTAGGACTCCAGCTGCAAGATGTGGCAAGCATCTGGTACCGGAATGAACCCCGACTCCAAGACAAGCAGCTTGACTGGGACACCTTCAAGAGACTGTTCCGCAGGAAGTTCTTCCCAACATCAGAGATACGGGAGATGGAAAGACAGTTCCAGGACCTGAAGCAGGGGAACATGACGGTTGGAGAGTATACGGCAGAGTTCGGCCTACTTAGCCGCTTTGTCCAGAACTTGGTTGCTGACCCCAAGGATCATGCTGAAAGATTCAGGTATGGACTAAGGAAAGAAATCCGTACCCCTGTGATCGCAGGCGGCGCCAAGACATACGAGAAGATTCTGATACGAGCTCAGGACGTGGAGAAGAGCCAACCTTCTTGTTCAAAGAGGGAGTATCCTGGAACTAGCAACTTCCAGGGTAACCAGAAGAGGCCCAACAACAACAACAGGCCTTCGCACCATCAGCAGCAGCACCATCAAGCAAGGACCAATGAACGAGCGCCTCAGAAGCAAATCCCTGTCTGCGATTTCTGCAAGAGGCCAGGACATCAGGCGCTCATCTGCAGGAAGAGGCTAGGATACTGTCTAGTATGTGGGTCTGCCATCCACCAAGTGAGGGACTGCCCCACAACATCCAACCGGACCGGAGCAACTCAGCAAAGAGCTCTCCTACCCACTCAGCAACAATGGTTCGGACAACACCAGCAGAAGACCGGGCGAGCTTTTGCCCTAGCAGCAGAAGATCAAGAACCAGAGCAGGAATCCACCGCTGATGTCATCACAGGTTCCATTTATGTGTTTTCACATCCTGCTCTAGCATTATTTGATTCGGGTGCATCACACAGTTTCATATCATCTAAGTTTATTTTTGCACACCACCTAGATACGGGACTTAGCAAGATGATTAGTAGAGTTATGACCGGTGGTGGACCCATACCCATTACTGAGGCTTGTAACTGTCCCATAACTATCTCAGGCCACCAATTCTTAATACCCTTACTTGTGATGCCCTTGTCCAACTATGATGTAGTCCTAGGGATAGACAAGTTTAGTGAGAAGCAAGCGCTGATAGATTATCACAGAGGATGTGTAATCTTCAGCCCATCAGGAGAACCGGAGTTTGAAATCTCTCGAGCTCCGGAAGACATGAAGAGTGTTATCTACTCCTCTATCACCGAAGAACCCGGGCCTCCTTACCCTATTATAGCAGAATTCATAGACGTCTTTCCAGATAGTCTTCCAGGATTACCGCCAGATCGAGGTGTGGAATTCTTCATTGATCCAGTACCCGGATCTTTCCCTATTTCTCGAGGATGCTATAGAGTCAACCCCAAGGAGGCAAATAAGATGAAGGACCAGGTTGACAAACTGAAGACACAAGGATTTATCAGAGACGGGGCTTCACCCTGGGAAGCACCAGTTTTGTTCGTGCCCAAGAAGGATGGAACCATGCGCATATGCATTGATTACCGGGCGCTGAACAACATCACCATCAAGAACAAGTACCCTCTGCCCCGGATCGATGACCTGTTTGATCAACTAAGTGGAGCCAAGGTATTTTCGAAGATAGATCTCAGATCAGGCTACCACCAAATCAAGGTCAGGAAGGAGTATATCCTGAAAACGACATTCAACACCAAGTATGGGCAATTTGAATTTTTAGTCATGTCGTTTGGACTGACGAATGCTCCTGCGGTATTCATGAACCTCATGAACAAGGTCTTCCATGAATACTTGGATCAGTTTGTTGTTGTCTTCATCTATGACATACTGATCTACTCGAAGACTGAAGAAGAGCATGAAGAGCACCTGAGGAAAGTTCTGAGCACTTTGAGGAAGGAGAAGCTCTATAGTAAGCTATCTAAATGTAAATTTTTTTTAGACAAAGTGGAATTTCTGGGCCATGTTGTCACAGGAAAAGGAATTTCGGTGGATCCAAAGAAGATAGCTGCTATTGAGAAGTGGACTGCACCAAGTTCGGTTGCAGAAATCAGAAGCTTTTTGGGTTTAGCTGGCTACTACCGGAAGGTTGTGAAGGATTTCTCCAGGATTGCTGAACCAATGACGAAGCTCACTAGGAAGAACAAAGAATTTGTTTGGTCGAAAGCCTGTCAGTCAGCTTTTGAGGAACTGAAGAAGAGGCTTACAACGGTACCGATACTTGCGCTACCCTCAGGTACCGACGGTTTCTCAATTTATAGTGATACTTCCGGTAAGGGATTGGGCTGTGTTCTTCAACAACACGGGAAAGTAATTGCTTACACATCTAGGCAATTACGAACTCATGAGAAGAACTATCCCACACATGATTTGGAGCTTGCAGCGGTAATATTTGTATTGAAGCTATGGAAGCACTACCTTTATGGAGAGAGAGTGAAAATATTTACAGACCACAAAAGTCTTAAATATGTTTTCACTCAGAAGGAGCTAAACATGCGACATAGACGATGGCTGGAGCTGATGAAGGATTTTGACATCAACCTGCGGTATCATCCAGGTAAGGCTAATGTTGTTGCAGATGCACTTAGTCGATTCCCGATGGCAATGTTCTTGACCAAGGAATGTCATTTGCTGGAGGACATGGAAAAGCTTGGACTGGATATTGTACTGTTCGAAGAAGAAATAAAGAAACTGGAAAGAGAAGCCATTGTACCAGGAGCTGATTCAACAATGATGCAGCTGCAAGTGCGTTCGAGTCTAATGGACAGAGTCAAGGAGGCACAATTCCAAGACGAGGCGCTTTGCAAACTCAGAGATCAAGTGCTGGCAGGAATACTTGAAGGATTCTCAATCGCCAGCGACGGAGCACTGAAGAATGGTACGAGGCTTTGCGTACCAACTGGCGAACTGAAGAATGAGCTGATGCAAGAAGCGCACCAGTCGCAGTATTCTATACATCTTGGAGCCAATAAAATGTATCGAAATATGCGTACTATAGTGTGGTGGTATGGAATGAAGAAGGACGTATCCAAGTATGTGACCAGATGTTTAATTTGTCAACAAGTGAAAGCTAGCAGACAGAGACCAGCAGGACTGTTGCAGCCGCTAGACATCCCGGAGTGGAAATGGGAGCACATAACGATGGACTTCGTATCAGGACTGCCTCGATCCCAAGGAGGGAAGGATGCCATTTGGGTTATCGTGGACCGACTGACGAAGTCAGCTCACTTTATCCCCTTCAAGGTTGGTCTATCCACCGAGAAGTTGGCAGCACTGTACATGCGGCACGTCTACCGGATTCATGGAGTTCCGGTAAGTATCGTATCTAACAGAGATACTAGATTTACCTCTCACTTCTGGAAGAGCTTGTATGACAGTTTGGGAACGCAACTGAAGTTCAGCACCGCCTATAATCCCCAGACTGACGGACAATTGGAGAGAACAATCCAGACACTAGAAGACATGCTGAGATCCTGAGTCTTGGAATTTGGAGGGTCTTGGGAAGACCATTTGCACTTGGTAGAGTTCTCCTACAACAACAGCTACCAAGCTAGTGTAGTGTCCCAAATTCTTAATACGTATTTAGTGTACGTATACGTGTTTTGGACTCGTATTTTTGTTAATCATGATTAGTTAATTTCGGTTAATTTTGTTTGATTGGTTTAATTGGCTTATGGTTCATCATGGTAATTGTATTGGCTTGGTTCAGTTCAGTTTATTTGACCTTGTTTGTTTTGGTTTATCATGTGGAGAACCACTCCCACCTACCACCACTCCCACCATAAATATCAATCCCACTCTCTCTCTTCTATTATTACTCATTACTCATTTCTTCTTCTCCATCTTTACTCTTCACCTACCAGGAGAGAGTGGAGAGCTTAGGCAAGTGCACCTTGCTTCATGGAGGAAGTCCATTTTTTATTGTTCTATTGTCTTCCTCATGTGTTTCTAACCCACTTTAGTACTTAGCATTTTTCATTTCCATGGTTGAATTCTTGTAAATCTAGCTTTGTGGTATTTTCGGTTTTCAGGAGTTTCGATCTATCAAACTGGCATAATTTTGCTAGTTGATGGTCCCATGTTGCAGAGAATTTTGTTTGGTCCAAATTTGACCTACGGGATTTGCTGAGCCACATGGACATTTTTAGCAATCAGCCGCATGGCCTATGAATGAAATAGCAAGCATTTAGTTTACATGCATTATTTAATGCAATACTAACAGTCAGCCGCATAGGCATCATTATTTAATGCATTAAGAACCGAATACATTAACCCATGTGAGCCGCATATGCTTTCCCCTATTATTTTGCATGGCCTCTTCTTTTATTTGCATGCAGCAGCTTGCTAGCCGCATAGGCCAACTTTGTTGGCCACGTGGCCATGTGCCAATGCATGGCCATTTTGCCACCATCATGGCCGCATGGCCTTAGGAATGAACATTGTGAGCCGCATGTATTTTTTGCTTACGTAAGAAATGACCTTGCATGCATATATATTAATGCTTGCCTTGCAAGCATATATTAGCATGTCTTGCATGCACATAATTAATGCAATAATTAATGCCTTGCTTGGCATGCCTATAATTAATGCTTTACTTGCAAACTCACTGCTTGCAACTTGCTGCTAGCATATATGGCCGCATGGCCTTTCATTTTATATTGCATATATTAACAAGGATTGCTTGCATACAATACCATCATGGCCGCATGGACCCTTATCAAATTTTCCTTGGCCGTATAAGGAAAATTTTCTTTGGCCGCATATGCTAAGTCCTTGGTCCATGGCAGCTTATGCACCCCCCATTTTAATTGCATGGCATGCAATTGCCTTTAGGCTTGCTTGCATTTCTCATGCAAGGTTGCATGCTGCATGCAATATGGGTCTTTAATAGCTTACTTTAATTTAGTTGCTTACTTTAATTTAGTTACATGCTTTAAATAATGAGTTAATGCATTAGGCTTAGTTATTTAATGCTTTACAGCATTCTATAATGCATTTGTTAGATGCAAGCTTACGTACAGTAAGCCTAATGCATGGAAATTTCATGCATGCACTTGTTGCATGTGCATACATTATTTAATGCATTGTGCTGGATGCATAATAATGCATGTGTTATTATTTCGCTTGCATTCTTGGCCGCATAACATTAGCTGGCATTTAATACATTTAGAATAATGAGCCGCATGGCTCTATATAGTAGTATACTATTTAATCTCCTATACATTGCATTTGCTTGCAAATGCTAATTTTAGCCGTATGGAAATTTATCAATTGCTTGCATGCATTAAATTGCCTGTCTGGCCCAGCACTTTAGTTGCCGCATGAAAATAATTGCTTGGCCACGTGGCCTTATTTGCATAGGCCGCAGGACAATATTTGTATAGTTGTATTTTGTGGATCTCACGACATTTCTTTGCTTGCTAAATGCAAGCTTACCTTGTGGCCGCATGACCTATATATTATTATTTTTGCCACATGGCCTACGTAATATTTTGGCCGCAAGGTCCTTGTTTGATGGTTGCTGCGTGACAATTTTGGTGTTGGCCGCATGGCCATATAATATTTATTTCTCTCGGCCACGTGAACCATTAATTAAATGGTTCACGTGTATCTTTTCCTTGCTGCCCTTATTGTGGGGGTCCCTCATAGCTTCTTTTAGTTGACTTGCTTGCTGAAGTGAGAGCTTACAATTATTGCGAGTCCACTATCTTTTGTCTTACTTGATTTCACGTCTTTCTTGTTATATTGGCCGCATGGGTGGCTCTTCCACTCTCTTTGGCCGTATGTATGTTCTTCCACTTTTAGGCCGCATGGGGTCCACTTTGATTGTTTAAATGTTTTATTTGCCTGAATTGTGGTCAGAATTTCTTCTCACTCCCAACATAAAAGTTGTAGAGTTTCTCCTTGGCTTCAAGAATATATATATTATATATATATTATTACTTAATTGCGCAAGTTTCTCCCCTCCTTGATAAATGACATGACTTGATAGTGACCCGCCGTGGTGCACTCCTAACAAGATAACTTGACCTGACAAATTTGACATGATAACTTGACATGATAATTCTTGATAGTGGCCCATCGTGGCGCACTCTTGATATGATAAACCTGACATGATATTTCTTGAAATGCTGTTGCGACGGCTAATATGACACGACAAGATTGAATGGCCTGGACACCGTGGACGATTGTGCTTGTACAAATGAACCCATCTTGTCTTACATCATATCTAGGACGGAGACCCCTGAGTACCACGGTCAGGGGTACCCACTGAAATCGACTAAGGCTAATAACTAGAATAATTCAGTAGTCATGAAAGATTTTTCCAGTTACAGGCGATCCCGTTATCCCGGCCACAATTGTTGGACTTGTAGCCTGCCGTCGAGTAGGGCACATTTCCAGCCCACTGTCATGTGGGGCACTTCATGAAACAATTTCTATGCACACTGTCATGTGTTGCACACCAAGCTACCTAATAATTATTGATAACTTCTTAATGAATCCAAGTCGCCTGGATAACCTGGATTAGCTGCAGGGCTTATGGCTGGAGGAATATCTCATTACATATTGCTAGTAACTAAGGCTTGTGATAACTCTAGTTAGTTAAAGTATCAAGCCGTACTTATTGCTTGGCCGTGAATGATTGGATGGAGTCTAGTCTTGTCTTGATCCTGTACAAGATTGTTACATGTCCTGATTTTTTATTTTACCTTGCCGATAAATGGTGGGAGAAGCCAAGTTCTGTTCAGACGAAGGGTTACAACCCCGGTCCTTGTTTGGTTTACGGGTTGTAACCTGGTTATCTGAATAGTCCCATGGTTATCTCATCGTATATCACCTGTCATACTTGATACGTTTTACCTTATCAATAGTAATTGAGGCGGGTTTCTATTCAGGCGAAGGATTGCAACCCCGGTCCTTGTTTGGTTTAAGAGTTGCAGTCTGGCTACTTGAATGGTTTCTTCGTGCTCAATATATTATTGTTATCTCAGTTATTATCAGTATCTTTTAATTACCCTTGCTATTCATTTGTGATATGCTGGTTTTAGTTTCTAAGTGAAGCCTCCTTTGTGGCACTTGCTCTTTCTGGAGTCTGACCCAGCTGGTTTTGTATGGCCAGATACTGGAGCAGCACTAGAGGATCCACCTGTCTTCCATCCACATGGTGACCACTAGACGGAATCCTGGCAACGAGTGGGTTATTTTTGGCTCTCCCACTCTATTGTAAAATTATTCTTTTGAGGCGTTTAGCCGTCGAGCAAGTGTTAGCTCGTGTACATTTTTACTTACTGTCTGCCCACGGGCTGTAACATGATTGGCAACCTGGGGTTGATCATGTATGACTAAACTCTTGCTAGTCCGTACATTTTGTAACGACTAGCTTCATGATCAGCTGAATATGTAATATTTGGGACGCCTTGCTATTATATATTTGGTGATCTTACATCTTGTAACATTTATTTGCTTGCTTGTGATTGAGACACTAGGCTTGTTATTGACCATATAGACTGATGGATTGTAGATAAACCCTCATATATCTAGACAGTCGTGACCGTATAGTGAGGTGGATTCCATTTCATTATACGTAGCTGGCTATGTCTGCCCCCACTCTCCAGTATTATGGTTCTGGGGCGTGACAGCTAGCATCGGTATGACACCGTTCGAGGCACTCTATGGACGTCGTTGCCGCACTCCACTTGCTTGGGACGACATCGGAGAATGAGTATTGCTCGGACCTGAGATGGTGACCGATGCAGCAGAGGAGGTAAGAATGATCAGAGACAAGCTCAGGATTGCCCAGGACAGACAGAAGCATTGGGCCGATAGCAGCCGACGGCCGTTGGAGTTTGAAGAAGGTGACAGTGTGTTCGTGAAGATCTCTCCTACCAGAGGAACCATCCGTTTCGGCAGAGCAGAAAATCTAAGCCCCAGGTATATTGGTCCTTTTGAAGTACTTAACAGGATTGGAGAAGTGGCTTATCGGGTGGCTCTACCCCCAAGTCTCGAAGGCGTCCACAACGTCTTCCACGTTTCGCAGCTGAGACGCTACATCCCGGACCCACGCCACATCGTGGACCATTAGGAGCTGGAAATTGGACCCAGCCTCACAGTGCCAGAGAAGTCAGTGGCAATTTTAGACAAAGGAGAGAAGAGAACCAGGAACTCCGTGACGCCAATAGTCAGAGTTATGTGGCGGCACAACTCACCAGGCGAATCTACCTGAGAGCGAGAAGACCAGATGCGGGAGCAGTATCTGTATTTGTTTGAGAATTGAGGTAACCCCTAACCCTGCCTTTAATTTCGAGGACGAAATTTTCTAAAGAGGGAAGGTTGTGAAACCCACATTTTCGAAATTATTGGATTATTGGATTAATTGCAATTTGGATTATTATTGGATTTTGGTTATATATATATTATAGTAGTATTATATTTATTATTATTATTATTGTGGGTTTGAAAATAATATTCAAAATAATAATTGGGATTTTTGTTTGTGAGACCAAGCCTGGACCAGTTTCCCGAAACCCAATTCCGTTTCGAACCAATTCATTTCTATTTCTTTTAAAATCCTGATTATTTATATTAGTTAAAAAAAGAAACAAACAAAACCCACGAATTGGCCTGGTCCCCACGACCAGGCCGTATCCCCTATTTTTCCTCCCCAGCTTTTCAATCTCCTCCACACGAACCTTTCCCCACTCCCTCCTTATTAATCTCCAACACCAGTACACGTTCTCAACACCACCACCACTCAGGAGCTACACCAACACTCCCCATATTTTTCCTTTCTCTTTCTTCTTAACAAACTCACCAACCCACCACAGCACTCATTTTTCTCCCCCACTCTCACTCCTTCTCATTTACTATCCCCTCGCCCGAGCCCCGAGCCCCCAGCCCCATCTGCGCCACCCACGCCCGCCGTTCCCTAGCCATCGCGCCCCTCCATGCGCGTGCCCTAGCGCCGGCCCCGATCTCCCCGAGCGCCGTGCCCCAGCTCGTCCAGCCGCCCGCGGCCGACCACCTCCGGGCCGCTCCCCCTCCGGCCTCCGCCGGACCTTTCTGCGAGCCTCCCGTGCCCCGCTGATCCGGACAGCGTTGTATATCGCTGTCCCGGGGTTTTCAAACCTGCTGTCCGTATTTTCTTCGTGCCCGATCTCCGGATCCCGCTGTCCAGCATAGCCGTACCCCGGCGAGGCGCTGCCCCGAGCCGGTCCACTGTCCGCGGATTTCTTTTCTTCTTTTTATCATCTGAGAGCTCTAACCGAGCAACCCAAGGTATAATTCCTTTATCTCATTCCATTTTCGGTAGTCGATGATGAATTTGGTCCCCAATTCCGTTCCAGGAATTCGGATTCGGTATGTTTCGATTTTGGAATTTCCGGAATCATGTTCTGTGATGTTGTTTTCCTTTGATTTTCATATAATTTCTAAATTCGGAATTTCTGAACAGTTCTTGGATAGGTTTTGAGATTTTTGGTATCTTTAGTTAGTAGTGTTAGAGCTTCTGTTTTCCGAGGTTCATCTCGGGTTTTCCGATTTTCAATTTGGATTTTTTGAATGTTCTTCAGAAGCATATTTTGTGGATTGGTTATTATATTAATATTATGGTGGAATAGAATTTATGGGTCTTTCCTGGTTTGGGATATTTGTTGGAATTGTTGGAGCATTTTCCCAGTTTTGGGTTATCCCGAATATAGAGAAAATGCTGCCCAAATTTTTATAAAACTTTATAAAAGAATTTCAAATCGGTTTTCAGAAATAATTTATTAAATGGATTTTTGGGCGACGACCATACCGGTTCGTGGGCCCTAGCGAAATGCAAACGAAACTGGTCAGGCCGGACGTTGAGGCATTAGCTAACTGTGATGATTGGACCAAGTCTGAGACTCCTAAGATTTAATTTAATTATTTATTAGTTTTTGTTTTCGATATTTAAACTACGGGACATTAGTCAGAGCTAACTAATTTTCTCTTATTTCATTTATGTAAAGTTTGTAAGGGCATAAGCCCATATTTCTATTTTGTTAGCTGTGCCCCTGTATTGCATAGTCTAGGTTTTTCATTTTCTTTTCTTGGTTGATTTTTTTTTTATTTTCTGGTTGGTTTTATTCTTCGTAATTAGGCGCCTAGTTACAAAATGGCTAATAAATATTTTGTATAAATTAATAAGGTTTTCTCACAATAAATAATTAGGAGAATTGCAAGTTTGTAATTTAAACAAAATTTATATTTTTTCATTTAAAAAAAATAGAAGTTTTATATATAATATTACAAAATACAAGTTTTGCCAAATTAACCGGTAATTGTCATTTTTCCAATTAATCAATAAACCGGCTTATTTTCGATAAACAATAAACGAACGTAGAATTGCGACGTTAGACGTTTTCCGGTAGAATAATTAAAAACTTAAAAAAACTTGACTAGGACCTGCTATTAGAAATTGCAACTAGCACACCTAGAATGGTCTCAATATTGGTTCTAAGTCAAGTTCTCCAACTGTAGGATCTCAGAGACGAACCTAGGATCTTCCCGGAACCAACATCGTTTCCAGTCATAAACAAAGGCAAGTACGGTTGTGTTTGTTGAGCAATTTAATTAGTAATTGTTATTTGCATGCTTAAACCATATTGTTACACGGAACTCTCTCCTAGAGTATTGATTGATATTGATTGATTGCGGGATATTGGGGGAGTAGTGTAGTGTCTATGACCAATACCCCAAATAGTATAATGATTGTATTAGCTTACCCCTCTTACACACGGGGATAAGCCATATCGTATCGCTAGGATACAATTGTACAACCCAAGCCGGTCATAGTCATTATCTACTCAAATCATATTGTTTTCTATCGTGTAGAATTGTTGGAAAATACTATTTCAAAACTGTTTAATATTGCAAATTTTTAATTATTAGTTGAAATGTTTAATTTTCATAATTGTACTTTGCTCTCTCCTGACTGGAGACAACATTTTTAGGGGATTTTGAGGATGCTGAGCTATTGTACAATAGCTATTACGACCCAGTTCTGTACCCTGTCGTGTTGCCAGAGTCCCATTGGAGGACGCAGGACCTGAGGCCGACGAGCCGAACGCTTAGCTAGATATTTTTTTCTGTTTCCAGTTTTGTTGTTTTGGAATTTTGTTAGTTTGAATTCAGCATTCATTTCAGTTCTTTTACTTTCCAGTTGTATTTATTCAAATGTTGAATAAAGTTTTAAATTCCCGAATATTCAGTTGTGACAAATGTATAGATATTGTTGTGATTACCTGCTAATGGAACAACTTACTGTCGTCGTCTCACAACGGTGCAGGCTGGGCATGATCCGGTTTGACCCAATTATTTGGGATCGGGTCATGACATGTTCTGGGTGCATGTTATTTGATAAATAGAACCCCTTCTAGTATCTTGAATTTTAAGTCTCCTTATGAAGTTTTATATGGTTCGGCTCCTTCGTATGATCATCTACGTATATTTTGGTTGTCTGTGCTATGCGTATGATTTGAAATCCTGACATGATAAATTTGCTAGCAGGAGCAGAAAATGTAACTTTGTTGGGTATCCACTTGATAAAAAGGGATGTAAAATGTATGATTTGGAGACTAGTTAATTTTTTGTGTCCCGTGACGTTACTTTTTATGAAAAAGAATTTCCTGGGTATGGCTCTGCTAGCGAGATGTCTTCTGCGACACGCCATCCATCTATTGAGGTGCCGGGAGATGATATAGAGGCTTTTGGGATGGTGCCGGCTACGGTTGCTGAGGCCGGAGTGGTTGATGATGGCTCGACACCGAGTGGCGAGGATGCACAGGTAGATGCAGAAGTATTGATAGAAGAGTCTGGTGGGGGTGATGCGGGTACTACTGATGATACAGGGGATACAGTGTTGCCAGAGGTGCCCGACGAGGTAGTATTGGGAAGAGGAATGAGAAAGAAATCACAGCCAGTGCGATTACAGGATTTTGTGACGAATGCTGTTAGAAGTAAAAGTTCCCCCCTTTACCACAGTTCATCTGTTCCCGTCACTTCCTCAGGTACTTCGTATCTAACACAATTTCTAAGTTATGACATATTTACTACTGGACACAGAGATTTTCTTGCAGCTATCACTACAGGTGTTGAGCCTACTTCATATCGCCAGGCCTCGCGAGATTCAGGCTGGCGTGCGGCTATGCAAACTGAAATACAGGCTCTGGAAGATAATGGGACATGGAGTCTTGTCGATTTGCCTCCTGGGAAGAAAGCATTGGAAATTAGATGGGTGTACAAAATAAAGTACAAATCCGACGGCAGTGTTGAGCGCTTAAAGGCACGACTGGTGTGGTGGCCCATGCAGGTCAAGATAAATTGTTTGGTTACTTTACCGTACCAAGCAAGCCTGCGAATAGGATTATAGTCTAGGATCTCATCCACATAATTGACCTCCTCGATTCTACTTTGACTTCCTTGATTTGCATCTTGCTTGATTCCCTCTACCGTTAATTCTTATCCTTCTTTCGTGCTTGATGTTGGTTAGAAAGATAATCCATACTATGTAGACTTGTCCTGCTGTCCCATCACCTTACTAGTTTAACTCTTGTAAGTTGGGTAGAATACCTTATGACCTAACCTTTCTTGTGACATTAACCAAGTCTTAGACAAGTAGACGGTAGAACGACTATATAGGTATCAACATAGGACATGACCTAGATTTTTAAGGACTTTGACCAATTCTACTTATTTCAATCTTAATCTCACATGCCTATATTTTTACTATCTAGACTGATGATGCTAGTGTAGCCTAGTTTTGCAAGCTCAATTCTTTATCAAGCTTGTTCATGACATATGCTATTGAGCGCTCACTAGCATATTATCTAATTAGAGCCGGTGCATGATGGTCTGATCAACCAAGTGCACTTTGGTTCGCTTTTATTTATCGTTCTACGTGGATGGGGACATAGCTAAACTTGTCCTCTAGGAGTCCCATCTGCGACAGTCTTGGCAATTCTTTTTGAATTACTCACTCGCCTTTGAACCACATGTTGGTATACGAAAACAACTTCTTTGGACCCATATTGGTTTTCGTCTTTTACCTGACGAAGACTCGTGCTGGATAGATAGACCCAAAGTATCACCTTTAGTTGTCCTACCATCTATTACCAAGATAGTTAGCTATGGACCAACCAAGGTGACTATATCCTCGCTTTGAACTACTCGCCGGTACCATATCTATTATCGCGACCTTCCAAAAAAAAATTTCCAACCATTCTTTCATTCGTGCCCTCAACCTAGCTAATTACCATGCACCCTTCCCCATAGAACCATCTCTCCCAAGTCCCTAGATTATTCTCTTTTGATCTACTCGATCCCTTCCTATTTCCTAAATTCATGTTATCATGATCTTATCGCCTTAACTAGTGACCCTCATTCGATTCCATATCCATGATTTATTTTCATAGATATCGAAATCACAAACTTCTTAACTGCACGTTTGTGTTAAACGTAGCCTCCTTACTTCGCCTAATGATTTGATCGTGTTCCGTATCAATATATCCTTGTACCTTCTCAACCCTCTAATCATTATTAATTTCGAGGACGAAATTTTTGTAAGTTGGGTAGGATGTAAAATCCCTAAAATTCTACTAATTTTTTTTTATTTATTTGGTACTGATATTTTTTATTTTGTATTGTACGTCACGTAGTTGTATTGTACGCCAAGTACAAACGCGTGATAAGTAATATTTAATTATTATTATTATATTTTTCAAACCAGTTTTATTATAAATTCTTAACAAATGTAGCGAATAAATATTTGATACAAAATACTTATAGGGTTAGTAAAGCTTGCTTTGTTTTAGTGTCATACCAAACCTTTGACTAAACATATTTTCATTTTATTTTCTAGTGGAAGCTATTTTATTATATGATTTTTAACTTCTAAAATAAGATTTGTAAAAATATAATATATAAGGTACATGAAAGTTTAAGTCATGTATATATTTTGAATTCGAAATTATTTACATCTTAAATTTATTAAAAGTTATGTTGAAGCTATTTTCTATTGATATTAAAATATTTAAGATAATTTTCAAAATTAATTTTTATCACTTTTTATTATTTATTTTGAAATTTGTAATAAATGTTTAAATGGTTATGAAAATTTAAATTAAGATTTAAATTTGTTTTTGAAAGGTTTTAGCTTATAGATAAAATTTATTTAGATATGAAGTTGGATTGGATTGATTGGTTTTAACTTGATTTGAATTGATAGTGAATTATCTAATGGGAATTTAAAATCCTCCTACTCCTTATCCAATAGGGATTCCCACCTCCTATAAAAGGAGAGGTACTTGCCCTCTTTCTCCATAAATTTCATAAACCTCTCAAACACAATAGCCAATCATGTGCACCGTGTCTGTGTCCATCTTTCATTTCCATTATTTTTTTACAATTACATTGTTTTATCATGTCCGACACCACCGGACACATCTCTACGTCCTCTTTCCCGTGTCGGATACAACCAACACCATGCCAATTACATTCCGACACCACCAAAGCCATCACCCTCATCGTGCCTCAACCACCATCCTGACCAGTCTGCAACACCCTCGCCACCCTCTGACCAATTCCCTCTGTCCTCGCCTACGGGATCTACCAGACCGACCAGCCCTGGCCAAACACACCCCGCCATCATCCCGCCATCATCGACACCCCCCATCGAACTTCGGCCCAACCCATCACCACCATACTCGTTGCCACCATTCTACCGCAGCTACCACCGTAGCCTCGGACTCGCCACCACCATCATCGTCACCACCACCACCATCAGTGTCACCGTCGTCGCCCTTACCACCACCACCGCTCCGAACCACCCACAAAACCCCAAAAACCAAAACTAAATTCACCTCGACACCACCATCATCACCGTAAAACCAAAAGAACTCACCCGAACTCTGGCCTCCGTCGTGTCCGCCACGGCCGGGCATGTCGGAGTATCCTCCGGCCAAGCCCAGCCGTGTGATGCTCCCCGTCGTGGACCACTGACCGACGAGAAAACCCCCACCAGCGCCTCGCCAGTGATGTCGGACCCGAGCCCATCCTCCTCCTCTGGCCGCCGCATCACCCGCGTGGTCGACGACCGCCCTGAGCCCCCACCGCAGGCCGCTCCGACCACCGCCCGGAGCAGCGTGCCGATCCTCCGCTCCCATTTTCCCCAAACCCGCCTGCCGAACAGCCAGCCACCGCCTGACCGCTCCTCTCCGTCTCGCACGATGATCGTCGCCCCCTTTCTCCACCGTGTCCGGCCTCGTCGAGCACTCTGCGAGCCGCCCATCTCCGCCTTCCTCTTCCCGTTCCCTTTCCAGCTCTTCCGACCTTCTCTATTCTCCTTCCCTCTCTCTCTCCAACCCTTCTTCCTTTCTTTCTTCATTTTTTTCTTTTTCCTTTCTCTCTCTAAACTACTGTGTCCCCTCTCTCGAAGGAGGAGAGCTTACACAGTACACTTTCAGATTTTTTTATATTATAATCTAAGTTATTATCAGTATTGGCATTATTATTATTATTATTACACTATTATTATACTATTATTATTATTAACATTATTATTATTTGTAATCCCTGTTCTTTGATAATATAGTAAAAACATGAGTATTCTGTTAATTATTAATATTCTTATTATTTTAGTACTACAATTGTTGCTTAGTAGTTATTTTGATAAAAATCCTTAAAAAAAATTATTTTGTAACAAATACAGTAGTGAACTTAACCCTACATATATTTTCAAATTAAGATTCTTAACCCTAAACTGATTTTTCAGAATTTTCAAGGTAATTATCTAAAAATATTTTTGACTAATGAAAATATTTTGTTGAATATTATTGCAGAATTTCTATATAGTTAAAATATAGTTCTTTGACCTATAAATTACAATTTAGCCTAAAAACAATTTTTTCTTTTTTTAGAATTTTTAAAGTATTATTTAAATAATATTTTTCTATCTAAAATCATATTTTTACAAAATTAGGATTTTTGCCTAAAAATGATCTTCAATTTTCTAGTATTGATCTAAAGACATAGTTTGACTCATAAAATATATTTTTAAGTAATATAAATATTTTTCCTCCGCGAATTTCCTTTGATTATCAAAGTTGATCGTAACTAAATCGTGACTAATCCCAGTTTTCCTATCATCTCGCCAATCCTAGACTACCTTATGTCCACCCTAACTAATTTGACCCTTCTGAACCCAATGGAACTGTCCGTGCCACCATCTGAGGTCACCTTGCGTAGTTTTTGCACCGAAGTCGCATGCCACCTTGATCATCGCAGCACACCAGGCGTCCTACCAGGCAAGACACCTTGTCTTCACTGTTTAATTTCTTGCTCAATATCATGCATGTTTTAATTGTTGTCCTTTCAAAACCATATGTAGTTGCAAATTATTATATTTTAGTTTTCTTTATGTATTTGGCCTAGAATTAAGGGACCACCTTTGTTTGTGCCGCATTCATGGGCCGACACTTGTGTACCACAATGTCACGTGTCTCATATAGATTCGGACTTGCGTACCGACCATACATCGGTGCGTACAGGACGAGCGTTAGGATATAACTGCTGTTGTAGCTAATTACAAAAAACCATTTTCCTCATAATTTATTTTCAACCGTTACAATTCTATAACTTTTGAATGATTGAATCATGTCTAGATTCAATGTATCACATTTTTATCATGTGCTACAATTTTTTGTAACGTTAAAATTTAATAGACTATTTTAATATCCTCATTATTCCATCCTTTGGCTAATAGCCTATATAATGAGGCTTCCTCCTCCTCTCTCTTGTATATGGAAAAAAAAAGATCATTGCGAAAGCTCTCTCTCTCTCTCAAACTCTCTTTCCTCTTGAAATACTGTTCTTCATTTGTTGCTCTGGGCGGAGCTAAGTCGGGGTCATTCTCTCGATGTCGTGTGCGGCAACGAGATTCCGGTGGAGCGGGGATTTTACCACTAGGGGCGTTCGGATTCAGTCTGCACATAGACCCGAACTAACTCTTAGGGCAGTGCTTCGTGCACGACTTTTCCGGAGGCCGGTAACTTTAATTTAATTTATTTTCTTGCAGATTTTAATCTGAAGTTTTGAAGTAAATTTCCAACAATCTAAGAGTTAGCTAATTGTCTAATATTTTGTCTATTAAGTTTAAATGTTTGCTTGCTTAAACATTAGCTTTGCTTACTGAAAAGTTCGTTTTGTTGTTAGTAACATTTGTTGTTAGTAACATTTGTTGTTAGCTCAACGTTTACGTCAATTGAATATATAAACATTCTGTTGAACAAATATTGTGTTGAAAAATATTTGTTAAAAACCCTTCTGTTGGCTCAAAAGTTGTTGTTGCGTCAATATTTGTTAAAAACCTTCTGTTAGCTCAAAAGTTTGTTTAAAAGCTTCTGTTGACATTAGCTTCTGACGAGCAAAGCTAAGAACGTGCTTGAAAATTAGCTTTGTTTACTAAAGACATTTCTTTCAAAGCTTCTGTTGAACATTGTCTAATATTTGTTTAAAAGCTTCAATCCTTGCTGTTAGCTTCTGTTGGCATATCAATTATATCTCAATATTTTTGTTGAACATTTTCTTTACTTCAATATTTGCTGAAAACATTTTCTTTGCTGAAAACATATTCTATTAATATTTGCATTGAATATTCTATTAATATTTGTCTCTCATTTAATATTATTTGCTACATAATTAATAATTGTTCATTGTCATAATTTGACATATCAATTATATTTCACGTATCAATTAATATTCATTAATTGTCATTATTTGTTAAATTGACATCTTAGACAAATATAATTGTGTTAATATTATTTTTTGTCAATACTAGTTTTCTGTTTACTCAATATTTTTAATTTAGGCTAAATTAAACAATTAATTAATTTAGTAAAATTCCTTTATTTTTAAAGTTCTAAAGTTAAGATTTGTTTGGGAACAAGCCGAAAGGGCCCTTCTGTCAACAAGACGAAATATCGTCTAAGCGACCGGTACTTAAGAGTTCCTAGTGAACCTCCGCTTGCTGGGATCCGGCCCCTACAGCTAACCCAACCTTATCAAAACTTGAAAAACTCAAATTTTAAAGGTCTATTACTAAAATCATTTTAATTGATAATTTTAGCTTAAAACCATCTTTATTGAGTAAACTCTTTAGAAATCCATGGCAAACCCAAGCCTTATCACCTTAGAGACCTCCTTCAAAGGGAAAGGCTCTAACAAGCCAGAGACTAACATGATTCTGAATGGGTCTTCCAGCTCCTTCGGATCTGTAAGCTATCAACCTATAATAAACATTTCTTATCACTCTGATGATTGGTGGTTGGACTCTGGAGCAAATGTTCATGTTTCTTTTGATCGCTCTAGTTTTTCAAACTATCAGGAATCGGGTGGAGGAGGTGTGACCCTAGGAGATGGCTCAACGGCACAAATTGTGGGAAGAGGAAGAATAGATCTGAAGATGACATCAGAAAAAATTCTACCTCTCCATAATGTGCTTCATGTGCCGTCTGTCAGGAGAAATCTTGTTAGTGGATCTCTCCTTGTAGCCTCAGGATACAAAATTGTTATGGAGGCAAATAAAGTAGTTTTTTCTAAGAATGATCTGTTTATTGGAAAATGATTTGTGAAAGATGGACTTTTTGTTTTAAGTACCATGAATAAAAATTCTAATCCTTCTTTTGTTGCAAATGTTGAATCATCAAACATTTGGCATGGTAGACTAGGTCATGTGAACTTAGGATCTATCAAAAGGATGATGAACTTAGATCTTATCCCTAAGACTCCTATAGATGATGAACACAAATGTGAGACTTGTGTTCAAGCCAAACATACTAGACTGCCTTTTAAATCTGTCTATAGGGATTCTGAACTCCTAGAACTTATCCATAGTGATATTTGTGATTCCAATAGGGTCTTGACCCGAGGCGGTAGGAAATACTTTGTAACTTTTATAGATGACCATTCAAAGTATTGTTACACCTATCTCCTTAAGACCAAAGATGAAGTTCTAGACAGATTCAAGGTCTATAAATCTGAAGCTGAGAACCAGTTGGATAGAAAGATTAAGATCCTTAGATCAGACCGTGGTGGAGAGTATACCTCAAATGAAATGACTAACTTCTGTGAAGAGCACAAAATTATTCATGAGGTAACTGCTCCTTATTCACCACAATCTAATGGAGTTGCTGAAAGGAAGAATCGCACTCTTTTAGATATGGAAAATGCCATGCTTCTCAGCTCAGGTGCCCCTGATAATCTTTGGGGAGAAGCCTTATTGTCAGCCTGTTATATTCTTAATAGGATACCTAGTAAGACTAATGATAAGACACCATATGAGTTATGGAAAGGTCGAATCCCAAGAATTAATTATCTCAAAGTTTGGGGATGTCTAGCTAAAGTAGGAATTCCTGAACCCAAAAAGAGGAAGATAGGACCTAAGACTGTAGATGCTGTATTCATAGGATATGTCCTAGATAGTAATGCCAATAGATTTCTTGTAACCCATTCTGAAGTAAATGAAATCTCTAATAACACAATAATCGAAGCTAGAGATGCAGTTTACTTTGAGAACATTTTTCCATTTAAGGATAGAACCCCTTCATCTTCCTCTAACCCTTCTCTTACTCCGTCTACTAGTTCTCATGACCAAATGCCTAATCCTCAATCTGAACAAGTCATAGAACCTAGAAGGAGTAAAAGAGAAAGGATCGAAAAAAATTTAGGAGAAGGATTCTTCACATTTTTGATAGAGGGTGATCCCTCAACTTATGAAGAAGCCATATCCTCTCCTGATGCCCCCTTCTGGAAAGAAGCTATTAACAATGAGTACAACTCCATCATGGAGAACAATACTTGGTTTTTAGCAGACCTTCCTTTAGGCAGCAAATCAATAGGTTGTAAGTGGATCTTTAAGAAGAAACTTAGAGCCGATGGTACCATAGAAAAATATAAGGCTAGATTAGTGGCCAAAGGATTTACCCAGAAGAAAGGATTTGATTATTTTGATACCTACTCTCCTGTAGCTAGAATAACTTCTATTAGAACCCTTCTAGCTTTAGCATCCATTCATGATATGCTGATCCATCAAATGGATGTAAAGACAGCATTTCTAAATGAAGATTTAGAAGAAGAAATATATATGGAGCAACCTGAAGGTTTTATTGCTAAAGGTCAAGAAAAGAAGGTTTGCAGATTAGTAAAATCTCTTTATGGCCTAAAGCAAGCTCCCAAGCAATGGCACACCAAATTTGACAAAGTCATTATAGAATTTGGTTTTGTACCAAATGAATATGACAAATGTTTGTATTCAAAAAATACAAATAAAAGTTGTGTTATCTTATGCTTGTATGTTGATGATATCCTTATTTTAGGATCTTCACTGGAACTGATAAATAACACTAAGAATTATTTATCTAACCAGTTTGATATGAAAGACCTAGGTGAGGCAAACATGATCCTAGGAATGCAAGTGTCTAAATGCAAAGAAGGTTATACTCTATCCTTAGCACATTCAATTGAAAAAAATGCTAAGGAAATTTGAGTACTTTGATAAGAAACCTGCACTTACTCCATATGATAGCAATGTTGTTCTCAAGAAGAATGAAGGATCTCCTATAGAACAACATAGATATTCTCAGATGATAGGGTCCCTTATGTACATAACAAATAGGACCAGACCTGACATTGCATTTGCTATTGGGAGACTAAGTAGATATACTAGTAACCCAAATCAGTCGCATTGGACTGCATTGGACAGAGTATTTAGATATCTTAAGGGTACTCTAGATTATAAACTTCATTATACTAGACACCCTGATATCATAGAAGGTTACTCCGATGCAAATTGGGTAACTGATTCACATGATGTGAAATCTACTACTGGATATGTTTTTACCCTAGCAGGAGCTGCAATCTCCTGGGGATCATGTAAACAAACTATCATAGCCAGGAGTACAATGGACTCTGAAATGATAGCTTTGGATACTACATGTACAGAGGCCGAATGGCTCAGAAATCTTATTATGCATATACCTGTTTATGTTCATCCTATTCCTGCAATTTCTATAAACTGTGATAATAAATCTGTTATAGAACTACTAAAGCATGATTCTGTGAATGCTAAGATGAACAGGCACCTGCAGCTGCGTTTCAAGTCAATAAAGAGCCTATTGGGCAAATATGTGGTTCTTGACTATATAAAGTCAGAAAAGAACCTTGCAGACCACTTGACGAAGGGTCTGTCTAGGACATTGATCCTAGAATCATCGAGGGGGATGGGGTTAAGCCCATAGTATAGTCACCAGCAGTGGCAACCCAACCGAGTCTGACTGGAGATCCCAAGAAGCCGGTTCAATGGGTAGAAACAAGCTGTACTAGGTGACTATTATGGAACACTGACCTGAGATTAAATTCTCTTTAAAATAAAAGCCCAGGAGGCTGTACATGTGTACATTCATACCTCATCCCTATGGTGACAGTGTTCCTTTTGTGATATGGATAGGTTGAGTTTAAACTCTTAATAAGTCCAAGCATGATATGCAGGGTTGATTCCTATCACCAACCTTTAAGGACTTACCTATATGAGAGGTCGTGAGGGCCGCGACTATAGGACAGGGCGATCCTAGACAACTCTCATGAATGTGTAAAAGTGCGCATGGCCAACCAAACGTGCCACCCGATAGACCCAAGTACCTCTAGCGTACTATGTGTGCTAATTTCTGAGTCTGGTTCAAGAAGACTGATTCAAGGCGTAGTCCATCAAGTTCTTCTTCAGACAAAGACAATAGTCACTACGTGAGATTCAAGGCTGTAGTCCATCTCATTTATGCATAGTATTTAACTGCCCAGAAATCTTTTTCACTTTTAACTTTTCTCTTTCGTTTCTTTCCTCTGTTATTTCGGAACTTGGTTTTTTTGGGGGGGGGGGATTGTTGTAGCTAATTACAAAAAACCATTTTCCTCATAATTTATTTTCAACCGTTACAATTCTATAACTTTTGAATGATTGAATCATGTCTAGATTCAATGTATCACATTTTTATCATGTGCTACAATTTTTTGTAACGTTAAAATTTAATAGACTATTTTAATATCCTCATTATTCCATCCTTTGGCTAATAGCCTATATAATGAGGCTTCCTCCTCCTCTCTCTTGTATATGGAAAAAAAAAGATCATTGCGAAAGCTCTCTCTCTCTCAAACTCTCTTCCCTCTTGAAATACTGTTCTTCATTTGTTGCTCTGGGCGGAGCTAAGTCGGGGTCATTCTCTCGACGTCGTGTGCGGTAACGAGATTCCGGTGGAGCGGGGATTTTACCACTAGGGGCGTTCGGATTCAGTCTGCACATAGACCCGAACTAACTCTTAGGGCAGTGCTTCGTGCACGACTTTCCCGGAGGCCGGTAACTTTAATTTAATTTATTTTCTTGCAGATTTTAATCTGAAGTTTTGAAGTAAATTTCCAACAACTGCTAATATAGTTGTCTAGAAGACTTAGCGGTTATTAGAAATATCGTGGTGTGGATTCAGCACGAGTAGTGCATGGGGAGGGTGAAGACAGTTATTAGGCGCAGGGGCTTTCACACCTTTACCTTCGTCTAGCTGCCATTTGTGACTCAGCCGAGAGCTAGTATGCCGTGCACTTATCTACTTTTCTCTAGATGCCACTAGTGCCTCGGTTGAAACACAAATGTGCCGTGCATTTACCTTCGTCTAGCTGCCGTTAGTTACTCATCTAAGAGCTAGTGGCCGTGCATTTATTTTTCTCTAGATGCCCCTTAGTTCTCACTCGAGTTCTAATGGGCCGTGTATTTACTTTTCTCTAGACGTCACTAGTGCCTTGGTTGAAACGCTAACGCGCCGTATTTCTAGTCGCGAGAGCCCTTGTGTGGAACGTTGTCTTCAAAGTGCATTTTCACATAGAATGGTTAAGGACCTTTGTTTTAGTAGTCACATATACTTTTCTGTTGAGCTTTATTTATTCAGTTATTGGCATGATATTATGTGTCTTGTTACGTCCCTCTGAGGACCTGGTTATCTCGCCAGGTGTGTGCTTTTGCCTTCGCAGGTGTTCTAGCTCTAGCCGTGATCATCGCTATTTCTTCGAGGATGATTGCACTTGGATCGTCTTCGCTTCGCTCGCCAAATTTTTTTCATTCTTCATGTATTTCTTTCCTTGCTTGTTGGTAGTGGATTTGTCTCCGTCCAACATATTGTATAAAGACTTTTCATAGTTGGTATTATGATATCTTTATTTTTCTTTATTTTGTGGATGAGATTAGTCATTATGGTTTCTACTGCATATTACAGCTTATGTATGTATACGAGGTTTCCATATATTGGAGTATACTTCGTAGGTATACAGCTGGCATGTCTACATTCCTAGTCCTACGTATTTTGGGACTGGGGCATTACAGCTGGTTGTGTTCGATAATCATCAGGTTGAGGGGATCGACTATTCAGAGACATTTGCCCCGGTAGCTAAGATGCCTACAGTTCGGACGTTTTTGGCTGTTGCAGCTGTGAAAGGATGGACTTTGCACCAGATGGATGTGCATAATACTTTTTTTCATGGAGATCTGACAGAAGAAGTGTATATGAAGTTGCCGCCAGGTTTTTCGCATAGTGAACCCAACAAAGTGTGTCGCCTGCGTAAGTCTCTATATGGATTGAAACAGGCACCACGTTGTTGGTTTGCTAAGCTTGCTGCTTCCCTGATATCCTATGGATTTATTCAATCTCATTCCGTTTATTCCTTTTTCTCTTTTTTTTAAAGGGAATGTAGAGTTGCATGTTTTGATCTATGTGGATGATATGATTGTGTCTGGTAATGACACAGGTGCTTTAGATGCTTTCAAAAAGTACCTTAGTTCTTGCTTTCACATGAAGGACCTTGGTGTGTTGAAGTACTTCCTTGGCATAGAGGTGGCTCGGAGTGCAGAAGGAATTTTCTTGTGTCAAAGGAAGTATATTTTGAATATCATTTCAGAATGCGGCTTGACGGGGTCTCGACCCGCTTGTTTTCCCATGGAGCCCAATCACAAGCTGGCAGAATCGACTAGTCCAAAGATGGCGGATGCAGAGTCTTATCGGAGGCTGGTTGGAAGGTTGATTTATCTATCGTTTACTCGCCCTGACTTAGCCTATGCTGTGCATATCTTGTCTCAATTCTTACAGGAGCCTCGACAAGATCATTAGCATGCTGCTTTGAGGGTTGTCAAATATCTCAAACATGCACCGGGACAGGGTATTCTTTTGAAAGCTGATTGTGATCTTCGTCTTTCTGGTTTGTGTGATTCCGACTGGGCCAGTTGTCCCTTGACTCGCCGCTCTGTTACAGGCTGGTTGGTGTTTCTGGGGGGGTCTCATATTTCTTTGAAGACCAAGAAGCAATCAACTATTTCCCGATCTTCCGCTGAAGCTAAATACCGATCTCTTGCTGCGCTTGTTTGTGAGTTGAAATGGTTGAAGGAGTTATTGGTGTGTTTGGGCGTTCGCCAGGAGTCTGCTATGTTGGTGTATTATGACAGTCAGTCTGCCCTGCACCTGGCTCAGAACCCGGTATTTCATGAGCGCAGTAAGCATATTGAGGTGGATTTGTATTTTGTTCACGTTGCTATTCGAGATGGCACCGTAATAGCCTCGCATGTTCCTACTTCTTCTCAACTAGCTGACATCTTCACCAAGCCCCTTGGAAAGCATGTGTTTGATTCTTTCCTTCCCAAGTTGGGCATTTGTGACTTGCATGCTCCAACTTGAGGGGGGTGTTAGATTATATTTGTAAATGTAAATATGGCCCATAAGTCCAAATGTAGACACTATATATATTATAACAAACCCTAGCAATGAGAACAAGGCATTATTATTTTCCTACAGACATCGACCACCCCCTAACGAATGTGCCTGATTTTGGGACACCAATTCAGTCATCAAGTCTTCCATCCGTCAGTACATGACACCTGTAATGATTTTGTACATGAAGTTACAATAAGCTATCAGGCGGAAGTCAGCCGGATCAGTTGCTCCTTCTTTCTTGTGGACCAAAGTGATGAACGTATGATTTAGTTCCCTTAGAAGCCTCCCCCTCTCAAAGAAGTCTGTAAGTGCGTCTAGCATTTGCTCTTTGATCTCTTCCCAGTGCGTTTTATAGAACTTACTGCCGAATTCGTCGGGTCCGAGCACTTTGTCTGGATCTGATTGTTTCACTATTCATTCTATTTCATCCATAGTGATTGGGGCACTAAGTCGCTCATTTCCTGTCTGAGTAACTATTTTTTTTGCATATAATAGAAGGGAAGCAAGTTCAAATCCTATTTTTTCCACCCAAATCCTTCACTTCTCGTCCTAAATCTTTTATTTTGTAATGATTGACACATGATTCCTATTTGATTATGTATTTAATATTACTCTTGTTTAAAATTATTTCAAATATCGTATTAGAGCCTGATTGACCCGACCCAATCTGAGCCCAACCCGATCCTTCGGACTTGGTCTTGGGCTTCATATTTTGAACCCGAGGTCGGGTCGTGCTTGGGCTTGGGCTAGGCTTATGATTCATCGGGTTGGGCTCGATTTGACCTCAAGTCCGACCCAACCTGCCCGAGTTGCACCCCTACTACAACCTTTTCTTTGTCATTAAACAGGGCCGCGTCCAACACTTTGGAGGTCCTAAACAAGTCCCAAAATGAGCCACTCATCCCTCGCTCTCTCCATATTTTGTTATAAATTCAAAATATAGCAAATCTAATCAAACCAAAATATAATTTAATTAGTCCTTGAATATAAATTATTACCAGGATTAAATCTCCAAGTTCTAAATTTATTAAATCAAATAAAACTAAACAAAATATAAGAATAAGACGTTCACGCTCTTCTTACTTTTTATGTGCAAAATTGTGAATTAAATCGTTATGATCAAGATTAGCTGTTACTTTTTTTTCCTGATTAGACAACATGGACAAAATATTCAACCTATCTTGTGACATAGTTGATCGGAAGTAGTTATTTTTATCAACTTCAGCTTGAAAAAACTTCTTAGCAGTAGCTATTGTAACTAGTATGGTCAATATTATAAAAGCTACCCAAGTATTAGAAAAACCAAGACTGATATACTCCAACAAGTATACTCCTTCTTATACGAAAAAAGTTGACGGGATAAAAATTTCTTACGGAGAGAAAAGAAAACCCAAAAATATCTGGTTTCTCACGTATATGTTTCTCTTCTAATTTTTTTCTCTTTAAATATTTAAATCTCACCGTTCAAAATCAAACATATCTCTATCTTAAAAAATAAGACTTAACTATCTATTTATTTTTAAACAAAGAGAGATTTATATATTTTAAAACAAAGAGAGATTTATATATTTTTAAAAATAGAGTTAGATAAATTATTTCTTTTATTTTTTAAAGTAGATTGAGATATTTTTTAAAACAATCTATCCTTACAAACAAATATAACTTTAAATTGTATTTCAAAAATTAATTTTAATGTTAATCTTAATTTTAATGTTGCTATTAATTTTAATTTTAACACTAACATTAATCTTAATCTTAATTTTAATTTTAGTATTAAATTTTTAATGTTTATGGTAATGTTAAAATTAATTTTAATGTTATTATTAACAATAATTTTAATTTTAGTGTTAATTTTAATATTTATTTTCATTTTAATGTTAAAACTTGAATTAATCTTCAAATTAAAATTAATATCAAAATTATCAACTAAATTAACATTAAAATTAACATTAATTTAAAACTAAAATTAATATCAACAGTAACATTAATCGAAAAATTAACATAAGAAATAATATTAAAATGAACATTAATATTAAGATTAACATTAAAATTAATATTTGTAAATATAATTTTTAAAGGTATATTTATTTTTAAAGATTTTTTTTAAATCCATCTCTATTTTAAAAATAGATGAAATTAACTTATCTATTTCTATTTTAAAATTTAATAAATAAATTTCTAGCTATTTAAAAGATAAATAGACTTATCTTTAAGATATTGATAGGTATGTTTCTAAAGGAGAGATTTAATTTTTTTAAAGAAAAAGAGATTTAGAAGAGAACTGTACGTGACTACGTGTACTCTCATCCCGTAAATTTGTCATGTAAGTTGCTCCCGTAGGAGAAGCTTTCTGTATATATATCAGGCCCCTTCTTATACGGAAAAAGTTTACGGGTTAGAAATTTCTTACGGAGAGAAAAGAAAATCCAAAAATATCCGGTTTCTCACGTGTATGTTTCTCTTCTAATTTTTTTTCTCTTTAAAAATTTAAATCTCTGCTTTCAAAAACAAACATATCTCTATCTTAAAAAATAAGACTTATCTATCTATTTATTTTTAAACAAAGAGAGATTTATATATTTTTAAACAAAGAGAGATTTATATATTTTTAAACAAAGATAGATTCATCTATTTTTAGAAATAGAGAGAGATAATTTTTTTTTAAGTAGAGAGAGATATTTTTAAAAACAATCTATCTTTACAAACAAATATAACTTTAAATTGTATTTCGAAAATTAATCTTAATGTTAATCTTAATTTTAATGTTGCTATTAATTTTAATTTTAATTTAAATTTTAACATTAACATTAATCTTAATCTTAATTTTAATTTTAATATTAAATTTTTAATGTTAATGTTAAAATTAATTTTAATGTTATTATTAACATTAATTTTAATTTTATTGTTAATATTAATATTAATTTTTAATTTCAATGTTAAAACTTAAATTAATCTTCAAATTAAAATTAATATTAAAATTATCAACTAAATTAACATTAATTTAAAACTAAAATTAATGTCAACAGTAACATTAATCGAAAAATTAACATAAAAAATAATATTAAAATGAATATTAATGTTAAGATTAACATTAAAAATTAATATTTGTAAATATAATTTTTAAAGGTATATTTATTTTTAAAGATATATTTTTTTAAAATCCATCTCTATTTTAAAAATAGATAAAATTAACTTATCTGTCTCTAATTTTTAAATTTAATAAATAAATCTCTCGCTATTTAAAAAATAAATTGACTTATCTTTAAGATATTGATAGGTATGTTTTTTGAAGGAGAGATTTAATTTATTTTTTTTAATGAGAAAGAGATTTAGAAGAGAACCATACGTGTATTTTCATCCCGTAAATTTGTCCCGTAAGTTGCTGCCGTAGGAGAAGCTTTTTGTATATATATCAGCCCCCTTCTTATACGGGATAGAAATTTCTTACGGAGAGAAGAAAACCCAAAAATATCCGGTTTCTCCCGTATATGTTTCTCTTCTAATTTTTTTCTCTTTAAAATTTTAAATCTCTCCTTTCAAAAACAAACATATCTCTATCTTAAAAAATAAGACTTATCTATCTATTTATTTTTAAACAAAGAGAGATTTATATATTTTTAAACAAAGAGAGATTATATATTTTTAAACAAAGATAGATTTATATATTTTTTAAAATAGATATAGATAAATTATTTCTTTTATTTTTTAAGGTAGAGAGAGATATTTTTAAAAACAATCTATCTTTACAAACAAATATAACTTTAAATTGTATTTCAAAAATTAATTTTAATGTTAATCTTAATTTTAATGTTGCTATTAGTTTTAATTTTAACATTAACATTAATCTTAATCTTAATTTTAATTTTAATATTACAATTTTAATGTTAATGTTAATGTTAAAATTAATTTTAATGTTACTATTAACATTAATTTTAATTTTATTGTTAATTTTAATATTATTTTTTAATTTTAATGTTAAAACTTAAATTAATCTTCAAATTAAAATTAATATTAAAATTATCAACTAAAATTAACATTCTAAAAGTAAAATTCGGGAAAAAGAACCGGTTGTATGGAAAATACTTCAAGAAGTTATGCAGGGGCATCCCGTATTGTTGAATAGAGCACCCACCCTGCATTGATTGGGCATACAGGCGTTCCAACCCATTTTAGTGGAGGGACGCGCTATTTGTTTACACCCATTAGTTTGTGAGGGCTTCAATGCATATTTTCATGGGGATCAAATGGCTGTTCATGTACCTTTATCTTTGGAAGCCCAAGCGAAGGCTCGTTTACTTATGTTTTCTCATATGAATCTCTTATCTCCAGCGCTCGAGTCCCCTTACGAAACTTCTGTTATTGGGTTAGCCATACACTTCACATGTTTTTAGTGATTCACATGGTATCATCAAATGATACAAGTCTTGGATAAGAATCTACAACGCACTAGAACGCCCTTGTTGACGATCCTTTACTCCGACAGCATCTAGGGTTCCTCGAACAATGTGATATCTCATACCGGATAAATCCTTAACCCTTCCTCCTCTTACTAATACTACAGAATGTTCTTGTGAATTATGGCCAATACCAGGTATATAAGCAGTAATTTCAAATCCAGAGGTTAATCGTACTTTGGCAACTTTACGTAAGGCAGAGTTTGGTTTTTTTGGGGGTGATAGTGGAAAAGTTGACAGATAAGTCACCCTTACTGTCACTCTACAGAACCGTACATGAGATTTTCACCTCATACGGCTCCTCGTTCAATTCTTTCGAAGTAATTGGATCATTTTCTTCGTTCTAGAATCTCCTCCCTTCTTCCACTCTGCCCCGAAGAGTAACTAAAACCAATTCATTCACGTTTTTATGTTTCAATTGAACACTTTCCATAATTTAAAACTAAAATTAATGTCAACAGTAACATTAACCGAAAAATTAACATAAAAAATAATATTAAAATGAATATTAATATTAAGATTAAAATTAAAATTAATATTTGTAAATATAATTTTTAAAGGTATATTTATTTGGGCATTTCATAAATTTTCCCTATTTTTAAAGATATATATTTTTTTAAATCCATTTCTATTTTAAAACTAGATAAAATTAACTTATCTATCTCTGTTTTTTAAATTTAATAAATAAATCTCTCGCTATTTAAAAAATAAATTGACTTATCTTTAAGATATTGATAGGTAGCTTTTGAAGGAGAGATTTAATTTGTTTTAAAGAGAAAGAGAAGAAAAAAAAAAGATTTAGAAGAGAACCATACATGTATTTTCATCCCGTAAATTTGTCCCGTAAGTTGCTCCCGTAGGAGAAGCTTTCTGTATATATATATATCAGCCCCCTTCTTATACGGAAAAGGTTTACGGGATAGAAATTTCTCATGGAGAGAAAAGAAAACCCAAAAATATCCGGTTTCTCACGTATATGTTTCTCTTCTAATTTTTTTCTCTTTAAAAGTTTAAATCTCTCCTTTCAAAAACAAACATATCTCTATCTTAAAGAATAAGACTTATCTATCTATTTATTTTTAAACAAAGAGAGATTTATATATTTTTAAACAAAGAGAGATTATATATTTTTAAACAAGGATAGATTTATCTATTTTTTAAAATAGAGATAGATAATTTTTTTCTTTTATTTTTTAAGGTAGAGAGAGAGATTTTTAAAAACAATCTATCTTTACAAACAAATATAACTTTAAATTGTATTTCAAAAATTAATTTTAATGTTAATCTTAATTTTAATGTTGCTATTAATTTTAATTTTAACATTAACATTAATCTTAATCTTAATCTTAATTTTAATTTTAATATTAAATTTTTAATGTTAATGTTAATGTTAAAATTAATTTTAATGTTATTATTAACAATAATTTTAATTTTAGTGTTAATTTTAATATTAATTTTTAATTTTAATGTTAAAACTTAAATTAATCTCCAAATTAAAATTAATATTAAAATTATCAACTAAATTAACATTAAAATTAATATTAATTTAAAACTAAAATTAATATCAATAGTAACATTATCCGAAAAATTTACATAAGGAATAATATTAAAATGAACATTAATATTAAGATTAACATTAAAATTAATATTTGTAAATATAATTTTTAAATGTATATTTATTTTTAAAGATATATATTTTTAAATCCATTTCTATTTTAAAAATATATAAAATTAACTTATCTATCTCTATTTTTTAAATTTAATAAATAAATCTCTCGCTATTTAAAAAATAAATAGACTAATCTTTAAAATAGAGATATGTATATTTTTTAGAGGAGAGAATTTTTTTTTAAAGAAAAATAGATTTAGAAGAGAACCATACGTGTACTCTCATCCTGTAAATTTGTCTCGTAAGTTGCTCCCGTAGAAGAAGCTTTCTGTTTATATATCAGCCCCCTTCTTTTACTGGAAAAGTTTATGGTATAGAAATTTCTTTCGGAGAGAAAAAAAAAAAACCCAAAAATATCTGATTTGTCACGTATATGTTTTTCTTCTAATTTTTTTTCTCTTTAAAAAATTTAAATATCTCCTTTCAAAAATAAACATATCTCTATCTTAAATTTTCGACCTACTGGGTTGGTCCGGGCCGAGTTGAATGGGACGGTACGACAAATCTGATTCGACCAAGATTTTCGACCGGACCGAACTTTCAGGCTGCCTTACGTAACCAGTCAAAACTCGGGGTTAATATGCGTCGGCCCTGGTCGGTTTGTTAATCGGACTCGGACCAGTCAAGCCCGAATTTAACGGAACTGGGCCCAATCGACTCATTTGACACCTTGATCTCCTTGTGACAAGAGATTCTCCCTTGTTGCTTTTCCATTTTTGAGTTTCGACATTTGTCGTTTTCTTTTCTTTTTACCCCTTTTTCGCCTATCATAACTCCTAGGGGTGAGCATTATTCCTATTTTGGACCGAAAATGCAACTGAATAAGAGATTCAGTTTGATTTAAAAAAATGTTCGTTTTCGATTTTAAAAATACTAAAATTACTTATTTAGTTTCGATTCTAGGTTTTGATCCAAACCAAAAATCGAATTACAATTATATAATTATTCTTAATTGTATGCTTATTTTATATGTTTATATTTTTGCGTATATTTTGAAAATAATTTTTTTTATTTATGCAGTAAAGTCTTAAGTTAAAAAATTTAACAACTAGTCCAACTATTTGTCCAACTTTAAAATACAACAAAGATATGTATAAAAATTATATTGTTTTAATATAATTAAACCACAATCTTGACTTTGTGTCCGACACATTAAGCAATAAACTGAAACAAACTGAATTGGTTATTTGTTCGGTTTGATTTCGGTAATAGCTAAAAAAAAAAAAAATCGGATTTCGGTTTTGAATTTTTAGAACTTCGATTTATTCAATTTTAATTATTTCAGTTCGGTTGAAATTAAATAAACTTTACATGTATGAAAATAAGTCTATTTTTGTTCACCCACTAAAACTTGGTGATGTACACCATCTCATTCAAAGGTTAACACATGTCAACCTAAAACTTTTTTTTTCATCATTACGAGGTAAGATAAACTAAGGTTGCGTTTGGTTCATTGTAATGTAATCGTAATCGTAATGGAATTGGATTTGTAATGTAATTGAATTACAATTACATTACTATGTTTGGTTGAAGCATGTAATCAAACCATGTAATGTAATGTCAATTGCATTCATATGTTTGGTTTACCATGTAATGTAATTAAGTTTCTAATTTAATATTTTTTAAATACAACATAAAATTTAAAAAGTGGATCACTAAATTTTTTTAAAAATTTTAAAAGAAAAAAAACTAAAAATAAATAAATAATAAATAAGGGAAAAATGGTTTGTTTTCTGCTAAAAAAGACCAAAACGAAAAAAACGACAAAAAATAAAAAATACAAAAAATGACAAACGAACAAAACAGAAGAAAAAAAACCAAAAATGAAAAAGCGATAAAAAAGAAAAACGACAAAGAAAAAAGATCAAAAATGTGAAAACCATAAAAAGTGACCAATAATGATAAAAAAAATGACTAAAAATAAAAAATTGACAAAAAACAACAATAAATGAAAGTAAAAAAAAGACGAAAAACTACCAGAAACAAAAGAATATCGTCAAATTTTGTCCAATCCTGCAAACCAAACGGCCCTAAATTAAAACAAAAGTAGTTTTAGGTTGATATGCAGTAATTCTTAAGTAGAACGGTGAATATCGTCAAATTTTGGTGGGTGAAAAAAAAAATACTAGGAACAGAAAGTTAAAAATCTCGTTACTAACAGGTCATGTACAATAATCAAGAAAGTGACTAAGTTAGTTTATAGTTAAATATCAAATAAAAATTAAAAAAATTTATTGCAGCACCCGTGGCCTAATGGATAAGGCGTCTGACTTCTAATCAGGCGATTGTGGGTTCGAGTCCCACCGGGTGTGCTAATTAATTCTATTTTTAAAAACAATTAATTTTTTTATTTTTATGAAAAATAAAAATAAATTGAAAAATCGCCGTTGCCGGGGATCGAACCCGGGTCACCCGCGTGACAGGCGGGAATACTCACCACTATACTACAACGACATTTTGATTATTTAATAGTTAAGAGTTTATTTGATACGTTTGACTAAGACAAAACCTACCGAGAGAAGTAGAACACTTGCTCACTTTATTGGTTACTTTCTACAAGAAAGAAGCACTAAGGAGAATTTGCTTGGCCATGAAGATTCACATTCCTGGGAAAATTTGCCATGTCTTCGAACAATTGAATTGAGAATTGGAGAATTTGGGGAAAGAGGGTTAGGTTTTATTCAATTTGTGAGGAAGAAGAGGGAAGAGTAGAGAATTACAAGTAAGTAAAATGCACAAGGAAAACTGAAATTACAACAGCAATCTTCATAGTTCTCTACTGAGCTTCACTCTTATTTATACTAACAATTGGCCTAAGCTGACCTGGACTCTTCTATTTTGCTGACAGGGATAAAGAGTCACGCGAAGGCTGGTGATTGGTCCAATCGTTTGCTGAGGTGGCAAAGTAATGCAAATAACGATGAGGTGGCAAGGTCTGAACAGTTAACTGATAACTGCTTCCATCCTGACATTAACTGTCACTGAACCAAAGCTCACACAGCTCAGGTACGCGACAATTCCCTCCCCATCAAACCGACCTTGTCTCAAGGTCGAAATAGGGATAGGTTCGGGTGAATTGTTCATAAGGAAGTCATTGAGCATGGTCCCTATCTGAATTCTTCCACTGCACCAGTAAATCAACTGCAGCTTGGTTATTTCTCTTAACCAATCTTCTACCCAAAATTGAGATCAGGCTCAAGAATTAACTACTCCACTTGTGTAGGGACTCCAGGTTGGACCTCTCTCTGTGAACTGACCTTCTTTCTGAGTTGTGATACATGAAATACAGGGTGTATTTGTGTACCCTCTGGTAGAGATAGCTTATACGCTACATCACCTACTTTAGCACGGATTTGGTAGGGACCAAAGTACTTGGGAGATAGCTTTTGAGGTCTGTGTTGACCCACAGATACTTGCCTTTAAGGTTGTAATTTCATAAATACCCAATCTCCCACTTCTAAGGATTGTCTCTGGAGTTTAGGGCCTCTGCTACACTTCAAAGGATTGTCTCTGGAGCTTATAAACTGCAGATTATATATCCTTTAGTACTTGTAGTGCATTGTCTCAGGAGTTTAGGGCCTCTGCTACATTTCTGTCTTGAGTAGGATCAGACATGTAGGTAAGTATATGAGGAGGTAATCTGCCATACACTACTTCAAAGGAAGTCACCTTAGTGGCAGAATGCCAATTAGTGTTAAACCGAAATTCTGCCCAAGGGAGATACTTTAGTTTGCCCATCAGTTTGGGGATGATATGCAGTGCTATACCTCAACTGAGTTCCCTCTGCTTTGAAGAATTCCTGCCAAAACTGGCTAGTGAATATAGGGTCCCTGTCACAAATATAGGGTCCCTTTAGATGCTCTGTATTTACAAAATTGTCATTTTGATAATACCATAACTACCCCTTCGCACAAATTTGGTCATATATATGTATTTGAATTCACAAACTCAGATTTGGATTGCGATTTTCGTCGTCTTCTTCTTCACGAGAGATCTGAATTCTATTGCTCTCATCTTCAGCAGAGATCGTAAAGATCGTTCGTAGTTCGCTGTACTTTTTTCAGTCGAACTCTGATTATCGCTCATCATCATCATCATCATATTCGTGGAGAGATTTAAAGTTTTCCGGCAATTAGGTCAATGGTGGAGAGAAGATCTTCTTATTCTTCTCTATAAGAGTTAGCATCGTTTTGAAAGAAGAACGGAAAACTCTTGAATCTTTATTACTGACAAAATTTTTTCTAAAAAATCAAAAAATTAGGTTTCTGTCAACTGTTCTTCGTCATTTTAACACGGAGAATGGCCATTCCTCGTGATTTTAATGCATTTTAACACGAGGAATGGTCATTCTCCGTAATTTTAACACGGAGAATGACTATTCTCCTGCATTTTAACACGGAAAGTAGCCATTCTCTGTCATTTTAATACGGAGAATGACAATTCTTCGTGATTTTAACACGGAGAATGATCATTCTCCGTGTTAAAATGACGGAGAATCATCACTCCGTGATTTTAACAATGGAGAATGGTCATTCTCTGTGTTAAAATTACGGAGAATGACCATTCTCCTGTATTTTAACACAGGATGTGGACATTCTCCATCATTTTAACACGGAGAATGACAATTCTCCGTCAATTTAATACGGAGAATGACTATTCTCCGTGTTAAAATGACGGAGAATGGCTATTCTCCGTCATTTTAATCACGGAGAATGACAATTCTCCGTCAATTTAATACGGAGAATGGCAAAATGGCAATTCTCCGTGATATTAACACAGAGAATGGTCATTCTCCTGCATTTTAACATGGAGAATGACTATTCTCCCGCATTTTAACATGGAGAATGACTAGTAAAAATTTTGGAGGGCCATAACTTTTGACTGAGATGTCGAAACGAGGTCCGATTTGTCGCAAAAGGAGCGTATATCCGAGGAGCCTAAGATAGACGATTTAATCGTTTGCCGACCTTTTAAAATTTTAGAATCGCAAAAAAAAATAATGTTTGGACCTTCATTTTAACAGTTTTATCGTTTTTCGACCTTTACAAAAATTTTCGACGAGTTTTTGAAGTAAGGTTTGAAGATTTTGAAGGAGAAAACATAGATTCGAAAGTGAGCATCGTATGGAAGAAGAGGAAGAATCAAAATTTTTTTTTGAAGAGTATGTTTCGTGGGTGTTTTCAATAAATTAGAAGGCAAAAATTTTATTCCGAACCCTTTTATATATTTTTAGCTAATTCTGGGCACGCGATAAAATATTATTTTGCGGTAGATTTTTCATAAAACTTTTACAATTTTTGGGCATTTCATAAAGTTTCAAAATTTTAATACTAAGCAATTGTTTTAATCCGTTGAATTTAAATATATTATTTTTGTGAAGCATGTTTTGATATTAAACAACAAATTTAATCCGTCAAAAATAAAAACAACATATTTAGTATGTTGTTGTTAGACAAATCTAGCTGTCGCAAATCATCCATTTTGGTATAGTGTAGCCTAGTGGTAGTGGTGAGGCATGCGGCCCGAGTGGTCAGGAGATCGATTCCCGGTAGGAGTGGGATAAAATAGATAATTTGCACCCAAAAAACTATAAATAGGCCATAAATATTCAAAATTAATCACACCAATAATTTTTTTTCCTCTTACAATTTTTACAATCAACCTAGTTTGAAGAGACGATTTATATCATGGATAATGATCAACTACCACAACTACCATAAGATTAGCAACCGCAAGATCAGCAACCGCAACCTCAACACGCACCGCAACAAGAACTTGAATTAGAATAAAAAATTTGGCATCAATTTAGCAGAGTTTACAATGAGCGTGCAACTATCGACACCGAAAGAAGATACTCCACTAAAGTTCCTGTTGAATGTTTGTATTGTAGGAAACGATTCAAATGGGATCATAACTATGGTACAGGGAAGCTATGCAGACATTTAAAATCATGTATCGACATCTAGTAATCTTCTATGAGTCATTAATTGCAGTTTATGTACTAGTAATCTTGTATTATTCATTAATTTTTAAATGATGCGAATCTTGTATTAGTCATTCTATTCATGTTTTATTTAGAAAATTAATTGTGCAAAATTTCTAAATTTTATTATACCTGTACATTTTTTTATAGAAATTTTCTAAACATTAATAAAAATATTTTTAAACTGTACTAATTTAAATTGTACTAATTTTTATTTTTATTTTCCATTTTTTTAATTTTAAAATTTTTTAAAACATATAAAAATTTGGTTTTTTAAACCCAAAAGGAGCTGACCGGTCCAACCCTGAACCGGCCCGGCCCAAGCCCGGTTTAGCCCGGCCCGCTGTAAACTGGCCCATTGGTCCGGGCAGGATTTGGGGTTCATTGACCTGGGCTGGCACGGACCGTCCGGTCTTCCAAATCGGAATGCGCCCGACCCGGCCCAGGCGCGATCAAACCCGGTCAAACCAGGCCCCGGTCAGCCCAGCCCGACCCAATTAACACCATGAGGCTCAATGCACACTTAAAACATAAGTCCGAGCAAAACAAAACACAAAAATAAAATATAATAAAAATATGCATAAATAATAAATAAATTAGTAAGTTAAAAAATAAAATCAAATAACAACATACTAAAACTAACAAAAATATTTTAAAATATAACCAAATGATATCAATCAATAGAATTCACAAGAATTTGTATTCTCTTTCCTCCACGTTTTTTTTCTAGTTCAACTATAGCTCACTTTAATGGGTTCTCTCTCTCCCACTTCTGTAAGGTAAAAATTTCTCCATTAGGGATGAGCATTCGGTTTATTCGATTTCAACCGAACCGAATTAGCCAAAACCGAATAAACCAAAATTCTGAAAATTCAAAACCGAAACCGAACCAAATTAGTCAAAATCGAACTGAACCGAACTTAATAATAATTCGGTTTGTTTGGTTGAAATTAATGGGTCGGATCTAAAGTTAGAATCGTAGTTAAATTATATTAAAAATTATAATTTTCATACACACATTTGTTGAATTTCAAAGTTATGCACAAAGTTGGAGTAGTTGTTAAATTATCAAAGTTAAAATTCAAAATACATATATAGAATTGTTGTTTTTTAAAATATACACATTTTTAAATCGAGAATATTTACATAATTGTATAATTCTTATTCGATTTCCGGTTTTGGACCGAAATCGAATAAAAACCGAAACCGAACCAAATTTTTTTTGAAACCGAACCGAATCTATTATTCTGTTCGGTTTGATTCGGTTTTCGATCCAAAACCGAATAATCCTCACCCCTAATCTCCATATCTCAAATTTGTTTATATAAAAGTAAATCTGAGGCGCACTTTTCTTGGTTACGTCTTGTCGAAAGGCGCACCTGAGAAAGGTGTCTTGTCTAGTGAGATATGAGACATAACTATTGCGTCTTGTTGTAAGCTGCGTCTTTGACTATCATGCTCTAGAGAGGTGGGGAGTCTTGGTTATCAGGTCAGTGTCATCGAAGAAATTGTGGGATAGGAAAGAGACGGCGATGAAGGAAGTAGGAGGGGGGAGTGTGAAAGAGAGGGTTTGTGATGGGGAAAACTCCGTTTTAAAAAAATTCCTTTGTTTTTGTGCGGTAGAGAAACGAAAGACAAATTTATTTCGGTCCTCAGCAGTTTGTTTAAAGTAACGCATAAAACCGAAACAAAAATAAATCATAGCGTAAAAGAGCACCCGTGGCCTAATGGATAAGATGTCTGACTTCTAATCAGGCGACTGTGGGTTCTAAACCTGTCAATGGTAGTCGAAAATTAGAATTCGATTCGATTCCGTCTTTGAACTTTTCGATATTATTCGAAATTTTGGATATCAGATTTGGATATCCGAAATATTATCGATATTATCTTTTTTCGGATGTGAATTCGGTTATTAGGGTATTTGAATCCGTTAATATGCGATCCGACTTTAAATTATAAATTTCGAATAACAAATTCGGATATCATATTCGGATATCCAAAATTTTATATATATTATAGTGTAATGTATATATAATATATATTAATTACTAGAGAAGATTAAAATATTTTATTATCAACTGACTTTTGCATAAATCAATCATCTATTACTTTTCTACCTCTATATCATGGTATAATTTATATATAATAGTAATATGTATTAATTGCAGTTTACAACAGAAGATAAAAGAGCTCAAATATGTATGTCAATGGCACGCGGTCTAGTGGTAAAACCGTTGGCATGTTGGGGGGAGGTCTCAGGATCGAGCCCCAACGGGGGCGGATGGGTGGCGTTTGTCCACGGTCCCCGGACCAAAGCCGGCTGGGTGGCTTTAGTCTACGGACTTCAGTTTAAAATAATAATAATAATAATAATAATAATAATAATAATAATAATAATAATAATAATAATAATAATAATAATTATATATATATATATATATATATATATATATATATATATATATATATATATATATATATATATATATATATATATATATATATAAACTGCAAATGACCTCTAGCCTAGTGGTTAATAATAATAATAATTTTCCTTTTAAAAAAATTAAACTTTTTTATTTTTATGAAAAAGAAAAAAAAATCAAAAATCGCAGTTGCCAGGGATCGAACCCGGGTCACCCGCGTGACAGGCAGGAATACTCACCACTCTACAATAACTGCTTATTTGTTACTTTTTACAAGTGCAATGTAGTAGAATGAAATATTTTTCAAATTTCACTATACTACAACAACTGCCCTAGTGTATGAATTATTTTTCAAATTTCATTTTTTGAAAAAAGAAATAAAATAAAATCGCAGTTGTCGGGATCAAACCCAGGTCATTTGCGTGACAGGCGGGAATACTCACCACTATACTACAACGAGTAATTATTTGTTATTTTTTACAAGCAAGATTTACTAAGGATGTAATTACTTACAAAGTAATCACAAGTTACGACTCTGTTCGTCAAGAATCACAAGAATTCTTCCAACATTTTATTTATGGTTACAAGGGAATTCAAAAGCCTATTCAACTACTAGTACTACAACTTTTTCTTTATCATTAAACAGGGTCGGCTCCAACCCTTTGGAGGTCCTAGACAAGTCACAAAATGAGCCACTCATCCCTCTCTGTCTCTCTATATTTTTTTTATAAATTCAAAATCTAGCAAATATAATAAAACCAAAATATAATATTATTAGTCCTTGAATACACATAAATTACTATCAGGATTCAATTGTTGGAATTATTCAATAATAGGGGCCACACATGTAAAATTAATTGTGTTGGGCTATTTAAATTAAACCAAATTAAAGTGGTATATTTGGAAAATTGGTTTAAGGGTATAATTGTCATGTAAATAATGTATAGATACCGGAGATAAATCTAACTTGATGAATGGCCAAATTAAAAAATCAAAACACACACACACACACACACACACACACACAAACACACACACACACACGTGTGTGTGTGTGTGTGTGAATATATATATATATATATATATATATATATATATATATTCATCTGGTGACAATTTATCTAGTGACAAGGCGAACTTTAAGAAGTGGGAACGCTCAAACCGCATGAGTCTAATGAATGTAAAGTGCGGTGTTCCAGAGGCATTTACGGGTGCAGTATCTGATGAGGTTACTAATGCCAAATAATTTATTGCTGAAATCGAGAAACGATTTGCAAAGAATGATAAGGCGGAAACAAGCACACTTTTGTTGCGCTTGATTACCATGAAGTATAAAGGCAAATGTAACATAAGGGATTACATCATGGAGATGTCTCATATTGCTACAAAACTTAAGGCACTTAAGCTCGACTTGTCGGATGACTTGCTCGTTTATTTGGTATTTCTCTAACTTCCTACACAGTACAATCAGTTTAAGGTCAGTTACAACTGCTAAAAAGAAAAATGAACTCTAAATGAGCTCATTTCGTACTGTGTAGAAGAAGAAGAGAGATTGAAGCAAAATAAAACTGAAAGTGCTAATTTGGCTACCACTACTAAAGACAAGTATAAGGGCACTAAGCAAAATAATACAGAAGCTACAATTGGTCCAGCGCAAAAGAAACAACAAACTGAAGCTAATGGTTGTTTCTTTTGTGGTAAGTCGGGACACGTAAAGAAGGAACTAGCAGTGCCCCCGTGCGATGCACGGAATCTATATCTAATACTATTTTATTTTAAAAGTGTTTATAATATGTATGTATGATAGCATATGAAATTGAAACAAAAGTTGGTAACTATTTTTTTTGGAAAATAAATAACAAAACTATCTTTCAATTTTTACACAGAAGAAAAAAAAATAGCATAAAAAAGATTAGGTTAAACTTCAACAACGTAATCATCCTCAAGATTAACTATGTAATTCACAAAATATAATTCTAATACGTATTGTTCTAAATGAACTATTGATAAAATATTGGTTATGTGAAAATATCGTACCCAGTTATCTCATAGAGACGCATGAGCCGAACCTTCAAATTCCAGAAGGTTTTTGAAGGACTCATATCACGAATAAGAGAGAAAAAGTTGAGCCATAGGAATTTTGTTGGCAAGTTAAAAATTTATACATTCAAATACATGCTTTCATCTATTTATAGAGAAAAAAAGAAGCTTAATAACAGCCTTAATTGGAAACCCAACCGCAGCCTTATTGGGAACCCAATGGGAAACCCAGCAAATGCACATTATTTGGTATTAAAATTAATATTTAATGAATGGAATGAATCTGCAAATGAATGGAAGTAGAATAGTTTGATGCACTATTTTAATTGGGAACCCAAAAGAGTGCTATATTTTCTACTTTGGGCAGGAAAACATTAATTGGCATAATGCATCAACTATTGTTAAGTAAACAATTTTAATTACCAATAAGTATGCATTAACTATTCTATTGCCACATTTTAGGCCATAATTAATGTTTCCCAATTAACTGTTACATTTATTTTCCACTTTGGGATACATTAATTGTGGATGCATTAATTGTGGACACATTTTAGGCTACTATTTGCAGCCTATTAACTATTCTACTGTCACATTTTAGGCGGGAAAGCCACTATTTTGCTATTATATATATATATATATATATATATATATATATATATATATATATATATATATATGTACAAAGTACCACGCATGACGTGTAAAGAAAGGGTTGCCTGATCTACCGAAAGCCAATTGATAGTGAAAGATACATCTATGTGAGTGACGGTAAGTCGGTAGAAGTGGAAGCAATAGGACAATTTTAGGTTATTAGATATAATTGGATTTGATAGACAATTTTTTTAAAGCTTTTACTGTACCGTCTTTTAGACGAAATTCAGTTTCCTTAGTTGACAAATCTAGTTATTATTTTTTATTTGGAAACAATAAATTTTAATCCATCTTTAAATTCAAAATATTGTTGGTAATTTTTTTGAATATTTATGATAAGCTATATTCGCTTAAAACTATTGCGTCCTATAAAGAAATCTTGTATATGGAACCACGTGGTACTAAACACAAAATTAAGGATATTTTTTTGATAAGTACTGTTATATTTTTTTAGGATGTTGAGTTTTGGGGGAGAAATAAAGTCAGGGATATTGTCTTTGAGGAAGAATCGATTTCGATTCATACTATCACTTTTGACAATGTGCAATTTTTTATACATGTCATTGATCAAGAAGTGAATTCGGAACCTCAACAAGACAATGTCAAATTACCTCTATAATTCGATGTTGAGCTAACTCAACAAGACAATGTAGCGGACCCCATTTAAGATAAGATAATTATTCCTGAGGAACAAACTCAACAACCTCAGGAACCGATAATGTTAAGATGGTCCACTAGAGAAAGAAGAAATGTAATTTCGGATAATTTTTTCATATTTCTCCATGAACATGAGAAAGACTGTGGAATATTATAAGATGATCCAATCAACTTCCATCAGGTCATGAAAAGTTTCAATTCTCAAAGTGGATTAATATAATAAATAAGGAGTATAAGTCTATGCAAGACAATAAAGTTTGGAAACTTGTCCAATTAACAAAAGATGCGAAGTCTATTGGTTGCAAATGGATATTTAAAACCAAGAAGAATTCGAATGGTAATGTGGAGAGGTATAAATTACGTCTTGTAGCTAGTAACTTTATTCAAAAGTTAGAGATTAATTTTAAAGAGGCTTTCTCTTCGGTTTCTTTGAAAGACTCTTTTAAACCAATCATAGTACTTGTTGTACATTTTGATCCTGAGTTAAATCAAATGGATGTCAAAACGGCGTTTCTCAATGATAACATTGACGAAATAATTTATATAATACTACCAAAAAACTTTGTGTTAAAAGATCCAAAGAATATGGTTTACAAACTGATAAAATCTATTTATGGACTCAAGTAGGCTTCTCATCAAAGGTACTTCAAAATTTCACCAAGTGATTATTTCGTTTGGTTTTGAGATAAACAATGTTGAAGATTGTGTGTATCACAAGTTCAGCGGGAGTAGATATATTTTTCTGGTTTTGTATATCAATTAAAATAATTAATGCAAACCAGGTGACACATGTCGCTAAAGAAGACAAATTTGGTTTCAATCAAGTGTCCTAAGATTAGCATTAGAATTAAGAAAATGTAATAGATTTTCCATTCATGATCAGTTGTAGGGAGTCTAACAATACCAAAATAAGTCATATTACCGACGAAATTAACGACGCCTAAGGAAAACGTCGCTAAAATAAAGGAATTTAGCGACGCATAAAAAAATGTCGCACGACGTCACTGTTAGCGTCGATCAGCGACGTCTTTTAAGTTAAAAAAAAACGTTGCTAATAAGTCGGTAAACGTCGCTAATCAGCGATGTTTACCGACTTATTAGCAACGTTTTTTTAATACCGACGACTTAGCTTTACGTCGCGAAGTTTTTTTGATCTAGCGACGCTTAGCGACGTCTTAATTGGACGTCGCTAAGAAATTTCATTTAGGTCAGCCGATCAAGTTCTTTTTCATTCTCGAAATTTTAACCCAAATTCAAACCATTCCCTTTCCCCAACCCGACCCCCCACTCCCTCCTCCGGTGACCGTCGACCCCCGACCCCCTCCTCCGGTGACTGTCGACCCCCGACCCTCTCCTCTGTCTCTGCAAACCCCCCGACCCCCTCATCTGTCTCCGCGAACCCCGTCGACCCCCTCCTCCGTCTACGACAACCCCATCGACCCCCTCCTCCGGTGACCGTTGACCCCCGACCCCCTCCTCTGTCTCCGCGAACCCCGTCGACCCCCTCCTCCGTCGCCTAGTCCCCTCCTCCTTCGCCGCCCCCTAGTCCTCCTCTGACTTGACGCCCCCTCCGGTCAGAGCCTTCTCGATCATCCGTTGAAGGTAAACCCTATCCCACATTGCTATTTTATTTAAGTTATTGTATTTGTGATTTGGAAGGGGGAGGGGCAATATGAATTTAGATTTTGGTGTTGGACACGTATAGACACGATACATTGGACTTGGACACGAGCATATTATATATTGGTATCGAACACGATACATTGGACTTGGACACGAGCACATTGGACTTGGACACGATACATTAGACTTGGACTATTAATCTAACATATACTTCATTGGAATGGTCGATATTACCAATTTTGACATCGATACTCATAGGAATGGTATGTTACCGATTTTGATATCGATACTCATAGGAACGGTCTGATACAGATTTTGATATTGATACTCATAGGAATGGTCGATATTCCGATTTCAACATCGATACTCATAGGAATGGTGTCATGCCGATTTCGTTATCGATACTCATAGGAATGGTCTGATACCGATTTCAATATCGATACTCATAGGAATGGTGTGATATCGATTTCGATATCGATACTCATAGGAATGGTCGATATTACCGATTTCGATATCGATACTCATAGGAATGGTGTCTTGCCGATTTCGTTATTGATACTCATGGGAATGGTCTGATACCGATTTCAACATCGATAGCACTTGTTGTATCATGATTACTTGGGATTCTATTTCAATGTTTAGGATATGTCATGATTAATGCTATTACTTTTACAAGCCTTTGAACGATGTGCATGTATCTACCTTACAGAAGTATCTAAAAATGGATATGGATCTGAATTACTACCCATGTCATCGTTCGTGGATATACAACCATCATCCTGATGACATGTACGGTGTGCGGGATAAATTCATAGAGGGTGTACAACAGTTCCTGCAGTTTGCCAAGGCGTTCCCTCAGTACATGGACGGTACCAAAATTAAGTGTTCGTGTATGAGATGTCACAACTTAAAATATCATCCAGAAGTGGAAGTCACATATCATTTATACTCGAAGGGTTTCACCCCGAATTACTATCAGTGGAGCGCGCACAAAGAACTTGTGTCTAGCATCGGAGTATGAGCCTTATGTGGATGTCCACGACCACGCTGCTTACGACGATGGGTTGTTGAATATGGTTTTTGATGTGGCGGGGCCTAGTTTCGATTCGGACAATCATGATGTACCTGAGGAGGCACCGAACGCCGATGCTGCAAAGTTCATAGAGTTGCTAAAGAATGCAAGGACTCTATTATATCCTGGTTGTGAGGATCATTCACCGTTGGAGGTGGTTACAAGATTGTTGAGCATAAAGTCCAATTTTAACATGTCGCAAGATTGCTACAACCTACAACTGACTTATGGAGTTGATTATAGAAATATTGTCGGAGGGTGCTAAGTTGCCTAAAGACTTTTACCGGTCTAAGAGGATGGTGAGATCGCTGGATGTGATACGAAAAAATCTATGCATGTCGCAACGGGTGCATGTTGTACTACAAAGACGACAAGGATGAAGACGCCTACAGATTTTGTGGTGCTGATCGCTACAAGGGCAGTGGTATAGGAAAGTCTGTCGGTGCAAGGAAGGCTACCAATTTGATGCACTACTTGCCGTTGACGCCGCGGTTGCAGCAGTTGTTTATGGTGAAGGAAACTGCAGAAAACATGAGTTGGCATAAGCGGGAACAGACCGAAGGAGTGTTGGATCACCCATCTGATGGAGAAGCATGGAAGCACTTTGATCGAGAGTATCCAGATTTTGCTTCTGATCCGAGTAATGTCAGATTGGGTCTCTACTCCGACGGTTTTACCCCATTCGGACTTTCGGGATCCCAGTATTCATGTTGGCCTGTGACCGTCACTCCGTACAATCTACCGCCTTAGATGTGCATGAAGACTCCGTATATGTTCCTCACCATTATTATCCCAGGTCCAAACAATCCGAAAAGGAACATCGATGTGTATTTACAGCCATTGATTGATAAGTTGAATCAGCTGTGTGGAAAGTAGGTTCCAATACGTACGATGTTTCTAGAAAACAAAATTTTCAGATGCGGGCAACACTTATGTGGACCATCAACGACTTTCCGACCTATGGAATGTTATCTGGATGGAGCACGCATGGTCATCTTTCATGTCTGTATTTCATGGACCGCACTAAGGCTTCTTCGATTGTCATCGATAATTTCTGTCGAAGGATCATCCGTACTGGAGGAACATGAATGCTTTTCGTGCTGGCGTTCTGGAGAAGGCTAATCCACCGCCAAGGTAGCATGGATACACGATATGTGAAGAGGTAAAAAATTTACCAAGAGCTATTGAAGAGCCTGATAAGGGCTACAAGTGTGACGGATTTGGTCACACTCATAACTAGACGAAGAGGAGTATATTCTAGGATCTGCCATATTGAAGCACCAATCTGATTAGACATAACCTTGATGTTATGCATATCGAGAGGAATGTGTTTGACAACATAATTAATAATCTAATGGATGTAAAGGGGAAGGTGAAAGACAATCCAAAGGCTAGATTGGACTTGGAAGAAATATGTAGACGTTCTGCATTGCATTTGATAGAGAAGGGAAATGGGAAGTTGAAGCAGCCTAAGGCAATCTTTTCACTGGAGAAGGAAGATAAAGTGAGACTTTGTAGGGAGATTCAAGGTCTAAAATTTCCATACGGGTATGTTTCGAACTTGTGAAGATGCGTCGACCTCAAGAAGAACAAATTGACAGGTATGAAGAGCCATGATTGTCACATATTCATGGAGAGGTTAATTCCGATTGTATTTCGAAAATTCTTACCCCAGGTTGTTTGGGATCCATTGACCAAGCTTAGAATATTCTTCAGAGATCTTTGTTCTACTAAGTTGCTCGTTGTAACTCCACCTCCCTATTTTGAGAAATATAAGTTTGATTTTAAAATTATTTCTAATAATAATAGTTGATGATTAAAGTTTCAAAAAATAAGTTTAGTTTTAAATAATAAATATTGTGATCTATATTTTTGGAGGGAATTAATTTAGGAGCAGAAATTCAAATTTAAAAGTTTGTTATAACCAACTTAGTGGCCCCCACTCATTTTTAAAAGTTTCTAACTGATTTTCTTCAATTTTTGTAAATAATGAAAAGGGAGAGGGTGATTCTGGAAAATTACCTTAACCGGGACGGACCCATACAAAAATGGATTAGAGTGGAGGGGGCAAAGTGCAAATTTTCACTTTTAAAGGGTAAGTGAATGTGAGAACAGAGAGTTCTCATTTTCTCTTTATTCCCAAACTTGAGAAATCTACTGTGCTCGATCTCCTTTTCCTGAGCTCGGCGATGACGACGACGACGACCACAATGGCGACGACTTCGGCGATGATGGCGACGACTCCGGGGAATAACTACTTCTTTCCGGCAGCTTAATGGCAACGACGGTGATCTCGACTCCTTCGACAGCCATGGCGGTGGCTGTGACGCTGGTTCTCCTCCGACAATGGGGCTGCGTTCCTCTCCGATATTAGTGAACGACGGCTCTCCTCCACCGCAGCAATGGCGGGAGGAGTCGTCCACCTCCTCGGTCACAGCAGGGAAATCTCGATCGATGGGCGGCACGCCACTCCTTCGGACAGCGTGCGTGTGCAAGCCATTCTCCCAATGGCGGATCTCCGAGTCTAGTCGACGACAGTGACGTCGACGACGCAATGAGTTCTCCTCAATCCTTTCTTCTTCCTTGTTTTGATTAAATCAGTTTATTTGATCAAGATTGATCGAATTGATCGATCGAATGAATGATCGATGAGTTCTTCAAAATTTTGATTCGATTTGGTTTGGTAGTCCTGATTTTTAATTTATGTTGGGTTCACGAATCGATCACTAACTTTGGAATTGTTTCCTATTTTTGCACACCAGATATTTGCAGAATTGCCTCCTAGGAAGTATCGAGCCAATTTGGACACAAACTGTCGGTATCGGACACGGCCAAACTGCATTTTCACTCCAGGTTAGATTTCCTTCTCCTAATGTATACTTCTACTCCTGAATGGTAAGAACACATCGTTATATCCTACATTTGATGGAGTTCTTGGGTTGTTCGTGTTCAGAGTTCATGTCCATATTTTGCATTCTGTTCGTGTCAACGTCATGCTGTGTTCGGGACTGGATCATGTCCGGCTTAATTGTTCGTATCTGAAGTTCTGTTCGTGTCCAGTTTGGGGTGTCAGTGCAGCAAACAGCTGATGGGGTTTAGCGAGCTGGGCGCGAAACGTTGTATGTCCTAAAAAAATTAAGTTGCATCTATCAAATAGGCAGAGAAGTCTCAATTGCGCACCCTTCCAATGAACTGCGCTGGAGAGAGATTGTGCTGCAAATCAAACGTGCGAGCTGAACTGCGCTACCACCCGAGCGCGCTATGCTGACGTGGCAATGCCATTATTACCTGACAAAGATCGGATCTTCTGACAGCCTGACAGCCCGATAAACGAGGAGTCTGTTCGTTTCTTGTGCAGCACAGCGCTCGAGAATAGCTGTACAACCTCAGCGCAGTTTGCCAGTCCAACCTCAGCGCAGTTTGACCAAGTCCAAATCCTAGCGCTATCCATTGACTAGAAGGAAGCACAGTCTGAAGCTAGCGCTATTCGGTTAGCGCAATTCATCAAATAACTGACATTTATTACGTGGCTTACATGCCATCAATTGCTCACCACGTGGCAACCGCCTGTACACGACCAAGCGTATTTCAATCAAACAATGCCATGCGTCTGAATACAGTTAGCCCACGATCGAGCAACTGCCCAATAGGCCAGTACAGTTTACAGTCTGCGCAGTCTGTCGACAGCGCAGTTCATCATGCACAATCCAGAATAACTATAAAATAGTTATTTCTAGAACTCTATAAATAGAGTTTCAAGTCCTTCATTAAGATGATCAGATCATATTATCATCAGAGATCAGGAGTTCTTGTCCAAGTGCTGCTGTATTCTTCAAAGGCTATCGTCTTCAAAGTTCACATCGTCCAAGGGATAAAGCGATCGTCTTCAGATCGGATTCCTATAGTTGTACTTTCCCAGAATTCATTGTACTCTTATACTATTCTTTAAAGTTTGTGAAATAAAAGACTTTTATTTTTGCAAACAAAATGACGACTCTGCTAGCGACGACTTTCTCCTCCGACGAGGAAGTGACAACTCAATGTGACGTGACGTCTATCGAAAAGACGCAGAAGACGCTGGTTGTGAAGGTCAACCAGATTGCCTATGAAACAATGATCAACTCCAGGACCACCCTTCGCACTGCAGCCTCTGCCACAAGCAAGGTTCGGTCAGTGTGGACTCCCAAGACTGCTGCGCAGCCTGCTGTCTCCTCCGATAAGCTGCCAGTAGCAACTTCTGCCCATGCGCAACTCCCTCTCTCTTCTGCCAAGGCGCAAGCCACTTCCTATGATGCTTTGGCAAAGTGCAAGACCCCTTCCCCTTGGCGCAACTTGCTACAACTTTGCTCCTGCACAACCAACTGCCCCTTCAACCAGAGTGCAACTTAAGCATTCTGTAACCAAAACTCCTGCTGCGCAAGCTGCAACTCTTGGAGTTTCTGTGGCCAAAAGGCCATCTGTCAAATCCTTCCAGGCGCAATCGGCCTAGGCGCCTACTGCTACCTCAACCCAAGCGCAAGTGGCTATCCCTCCTGTTCCAGCACAGTCTAAAAGGGATAGCCCTTTGGCTAATCTCCCTTCTTCTCACAGCAAGGGGAAAGACTCTGCTCCTCTTCCCAAGTACTCTGTTACTCCTGCGTAATCCACTGGAGGTAGTTTGTTGACTGTTCCTTCCCCTCCCTAGAACAAAGGAAAAGGCCCGTTGGTCTTTTCTCAAACTTCTTCGTTCCACGACTTGGAAGACAACAGAGGGAAACGCTCTTTAGCCAACCCTTCCTCACAAAACAAGGGAAAAGGTCCTTTGGTCTTTTCTCAGTCTTTTCTGGTTTTTTACTTCGGAAGATCAATCTCAACGTGCCTCGGCACCGATCAGTACAAGGACTCTCTCAAACAAGAATTCTTCTCTCCCTGCCAAAGAAAAATGTACCGATCAAAGAGGTATTCTGCCTACTCCGGTAACGGACCTCCAAGATCTCCCAACTCTCCGGATATCCCGTTCAAAGCAGGAAAAATTACTGGTGTCTCAGACAGAAACCCCTGGTGGTGAGTTTGCTGATCTACGGGTTTATCTCAATAGACCTCGGTCTACGTCAATTTCGGCAAAATGCAAGCAGACAATGCCGAAGATGAACCTGCATCAGAGACAAACTTTCAGGATGAAAAATCCTGACACCTATGCTAACAAAGTGAGTACTTCCCTGTATACTCACGGGACAAAACATCTGAAGAACCGAAACCATGTTCTGAATGTTGTCAAAGAATATATCCCTCAAACTTCTTCTCGTCCCGTTATTGTTCCTGACCTCCGAGAGCACCTTAAGCAAAAGCGGGACAATATCTCAACACCTCCAGTTCAATCACTTGAACGCCATTGTAATCACAAGGTTGTCATCAAGTGTTATTGCCAGGCAACAAAACGATCTGTCTTCGATCGTATGAATTTTGCAACTTCGGAACCAATGTCAGAAGACGAAGACGAAGTGTTGTATGCTTCCGTCAACATGGCTTCTCGAGACACTGGGGGTAGAAAGTGCTCCAAACACAGCAAGCCTCGCAGGCCCATCCAGCGGTACTTAGATTTATTCTAAGAATCTTCTGAAGGAGTATTTCGACACACCCGATCCCGAAGTCGAGACATAATCGATCATAGGAATCTTCTCCAAGATCCCTCTGGTCATCTTCCTATTTCTTATTCAGGAGATGATTCCTTCTCTGATTATGATGCATACAACGAAAGTTCTGAACAGACAGTGTCTTCTACTGTACCTAGAGAGGTGACAGCTTATGTTGTCACTGAAGACCCATACGCTTCTAGTTCAACAAATCAAGAACAACGAATAGCTGTACTGGAGGACAAGCTGAAGACCATGGCCAAAATGGTCGCAAGTATGCATTCTATCATCGTGGCCCAACATACAGTGCCACCGACCGCACCTGCTGCAAATCCTGAGATTATAGCATCGTCGGTGCCTGTCAATGCAGGTCTGGGGGTAGTATCTCCTCAAATACCCCCTGTACAAATTTAACCCACACCCAGTCGGTCAGGAGCAAGGGGTAGTACTTACCACGCTGTTCCTCCCCCTAACACTATAATTCAGCCTGCTCCTTCTGCATCATCGGAGGATGCTAATGAAGCTGTCAAACTCTTGCGCACTCAGTTCGAGGCTTTTAAAGAGAAGGACAATTTACAGAGATTGGGAATCAAGCAACCCTATCCTATTGAGTGGAAGGAAGTCTCATTTTCTCTTAAATACAAGATCCCCACAATTTTACTGTTTGACGACAGCACTTCTCCGAGTCAGTTCATTAACCACTTTGAGGTGATGACTGTTCAACTTCAGCCAAATGATGCTCTTCTTACCAGGGTATTCGTCGGCTGTTTAGCCGGTGTAGCATACGATTGGTACAGAAGCTTGCCTGATGGCTGTATCACCTCTTTCTCGGGTTTTAAACAAATCTTCTTGGAACAATTCTATGAGGGAATCAACAACATGACCATGTCGGCCCTCAACAAGATCAAACAAAGACATAATGAAATCGCTGAGAGTTTTATTGAAAGATTCTGCCGAGAAGCATTAAAGATGCCTCCTGGAACTACGGCCACTGTAACTATAGATACCTGCAAGGCAAATCTTTTGCCTATTATCAGCATGTGGACAAGGTCAACTCAATTTCAAGACTGGCCATCATTCATTGTCAATGCTAAAGCAGCTGATGTTAGTACTGACAAGTTCAAGCCGCTGGGGGTACACATGTCTAACCCCGACCAGGATGAACACCCGACATCTAGTAGCGGTAATCGCCAGAACAACTGTAAGGGTAAAGAAACCTTAAACATCAATTTGAAGAGCAAATAATCTCTGGCTGTTAACGTAGCTCCACTTACGTCTACTTCTACTCCTTCTGCCCCTCCACCGAAGGAACCTCGCCCAAAAGTAGAGTACTCCTTTGATGAAAACGACACCGTGAGCATCTTCGATTGTTTGATCAAAAGCAATAAGCTCCAACTCCCAGACCCAAAGAAGCCAGATGAGGTCGGTAAGACTGATCATCCCAAATATTATGTTTACCACAGGTTCATTGGGCATCCCATTCGAGCATATTACGTGCTCAAAGGCAAGATTCAAGAGCTAGTCAACGCTGGTGTTGTCACCCTTCAACAAGATGAGAAGACTGTTACCGTAAACATGGTCTCAGTACAGTTCGGTAACTTCTCTCCACAGATGGTACAACATGGTGTCATCCCTATCCCCAAGGCCACTCTTGAGATCGAGAATCTCCCTCCTCCACGGAGTGAAGGTCTCGTCCCCTTATCTCTTGATAATGGTGAGATTGTATGGATCCACCCTGACCTTGTTGCAGACTTCGAGGCTCCTTCCTCATCTAAGCAAAAAGACCGCTCCAAGGGCAGAACAAAGATCTGCAATATGGTGTCTTTTGACCCCATAGTTGAAGAGGAAATCCTGCTGGGCACCAGGTCAGGAAAGGCCTATCTACGAGAATTTCTTGAAACTCGAGAAAACCCTGCTTCTTCTTCTGAGTCTGCTCCAGTGCAACCTGTCTCTACGAAGAACATCCCTTCTGCATCCTCACCGGTTGTAGAACCCACTCTCCCTAAGACGACGGCAACCGACAAAGGCAAACAACAAGTCCTCTTTGACAAGCCTTTGAAGAAGTCATCTCCTTCTGGACTTGAGAAGACATACAACTTTGATATCTTGGCTCAACTAGCCAATACACCAGCCAGGCTGTCGATCTTCGAGCTCTTGTACCTCTCCAAAGAGACTCGAAAAACTCTGAGTGAAGCTCTAATGCAAGTGGAAACCTGTCTAACTCTTCTAATGAAGCCAGAATCAGAGCCTGTCTCTTGCCTCCACTGTCACAGTGTGTTGGAATTAATTCCAAACATTACCTTCACACAGGATGATATGCTGATGGAAGACAATAGGCATGACCGTCCTCTATATTATACATGATACGTCGACACGATGAAGGTCGATCGTATTCTGATAGATCCTAGGTCAGCACTCAGCATAATGCCAAAAACAATGCTAGATGCACTGAAGATCCCAGTGCATAGTCTTTCTGGCACAATCACCACCATCCTGGGGTTCAACCAGGGAAGAAGTGAGCCTCTGGGCAAGATTCGCCTAAAACTCCAAATAGGCAATCTCCGCACAAAAGTGACCTTCTGCATTATAGACAACCATGGTTGCTCTTACAATGCCCTTTTAGGGAGACCATTCCTTCATGAACACAACATTGTTCCTTCAACTCTCCATCAATGTTTCAAGTACGTTGATGATAATGGAGAGGTTCAAAAAGAGGTTGCGGATCTCTACCCTTTTAAAGGTGTCGAAGCATATTGTAACGATGCTCGCATGTATAAAGATGAATTCATGAAGGTAGTGCTGGCTTTGGACACTGAAGAAGACCAAGAAGCAGTGCTCAATGACACCCTCATTATATCTATCAAAGGGCGTATTTCTCATCCTCAGGCTTCCAAACCACTGGCCATTCACTTGCCAGTCCGGAAGCAATCAACCGATGGTGGTCAAGATCAAAGGAAGCTCACCTCTTCTGAGCCACTTGTTATCGACCTACATCGTAACAAGGATAAAAGACAGCTCACCTCTTCTGAGCAGCTTGTTATTGACCTTCGTCGTAGCAAGCCTCCTCCACGTTCTTCTTCTCTCCCTCTTGTAATCGATCTGACCAAGCCTGCTAAGGCTAAAGGTCCAGTTGTAAATATAGATGTACAAATCAATGAAAAAGCATCTACTTTCCAGTATACTGATGTCAGTTATCATGCTAAATGCTATTTGGATATGCTAGATAGCTTTTAGTCATTTACAGTAGGAGTTGTACAATCCCTTCAGACAAAGGTTTTGATTGAACATCCAGATGACTCATGTTTTGTTGTCCCCTCTCGAAAGAGAGGCGAATGTCCAATACTTTTTAGTAAAGGACCAGAACAGAAATTCAGCTATACAGATGACAGCAAAAGTAATGATACAGGACGTCTCCAACAACGTCGTTATAGCCAACAATCAAAAGACATCATCCGAAAGATGGGTTATGACTTCAAGAATGGCCTCAACTATGGTAAGGGTAGACGAACTCCTATCCGTACGGCTGTTCTGAAAGAAAAATCAGAGATGTACTATAGCAGGACGAAAAGAGGTCTCAGATATGCTTCACCTCCGATCTTATCTCCAGAAGTCTCTGAATCCGATAGTGAAGAGCGCTCCAACTCTTCTAATTCTAGATCATGGGATTTTGACACTAGCATCGGTCAAGTTTATCGATTGATCGTATCTTCTAACATGGTCTCCGCTGAACTCCCAGAAGGCTATGATGAAGACATAGAAGAAAATCCTGAAACAGATCCTTGGGCTCAACGAATGGATACCCAATGGAAACTCCGATTCGAACAACGTAAACTTCCTACTGAAGATCAATTGGTTCAAATTGATGTAGGAGAAAGCGGGTCGCCTCGTCCAATATTCATCAGCAAGAACCTTCCAGAGGCGGATAAGCAAGAATTAATTCTTCTTATTCGAGAATATATTGATGTCTTTGCTTGGAATTATGAAGATATGCCAGGTTTATATCCCAAAGTTGCTACTCATAAACTGAATATTTTGCCTAATGCAAAGCCGGTCAAGCAACAGCAAAGGCGATTCAAGCCAGAAATGATGGACGCAATTGATGATGAAGTCAAAAAGCTTATAGCCTGTGGCTTTATTCGAGAAGAATAACATCCAGATCGGGTAGCCAACGTTGTCCCAGTCTTGAAGAAAATTGGCAAAGTTCGAGTTTGTATTGACTTTCGGGATCTTAATGAAGCTTGTCCAAAGGATGAGTTTCCTCTCCCTATCACAGATGTCATGATCGACAATACTTGTGGGTTTGAAAGGATATCCTTCATGGATGGATTCTCTGGATATAATCAGATTCGAATGAATCCTGAAGATGAAAAACACACTTCTTTTTGCACTCCTCGCGGAGTCTACTGCTATACCGTAATGCCATTTGGTCTCAAGAATGCTGGCGCAACTTACCAACGAGCTATGAGTACCATCTTTCGAGATCACCTTTGTAAGACTGTCAAATGCTATATGGACGATATTGCTGTCAAGAGTCGTCTAAAGGAAGATCATATCCAAGATTTAAGAACTATCTTCAATCTAATGCGCCAACATCAGTTAAAAATGAATTCCACCAAGTCATTCTTAGGTGTCTCTAGTGGTAAATTTCTCGGCTTCGTCATTACCTCTAAAGGTATACACGTGGATCCTGAGAAGATCAATGCCATTCAAGAGATGCGTCCTCCATGCAACTTAAAAGAGCTACGAGGATTCCAAGGTCGACTTGCGTACATCAGGAGGTTTATTTCAAACCTGTCTGGACGCTGCAGACCGTTTACTCAGCTAATGAAGAAGGGTATATCTTTCGTTGGGACCGAAGAATGTCAGCAAGCATTCGATGATATAAAGCAGTATCTGATGAACCCACCAGTCTTGGTGCCACCAATCTCAGGCATACCATTTTTAATGTATGTCCGTGCTATGGATCATTTATTGGGTGCTTTACTTGCCTAGAAGAACAAAGAAGGCCATGAACAAGCCATTTATTATTGTCACGAACCCGTACCCTAGAGTAAGGGCACGAGACGTGGGTACGTCCAGCCTACGCCACAGTGTCGGCGGTAGAACGCTGTCCTAGGTCACAACATCTAACAATATAAAGCTAAACAGTTTATACTCCCCGAATGGGGGTGACATAGCAGAAAGTAAACTCAATCACAAACTAAGACAGAAGATAAGATGGAATGATAGATGGATAAATTGCTGAAATGAAAGGAAATCCCAAGTACAAACAGAGAGTCTAAGTGTCTAAGATAAATACATATCCCAAATCCAAGTACCAGTATATACAATCATCCAGAATGAACATAAATAAAGACATCCTAGTCTAGAGGAGTGTCGTCCACAGCTAAGGGCTTCTGCAGCTGGTCCAAGTCTGTACTATCATCTAGGGTAGCACCATAATAAGTAGGACAGCCAGCCTCATCCTCATCCTCTGTAATATTTCAACAGGTCCAGTCAGGACAGGAGCGAGCACAATACATCTCAACAAGTCATAACATGAAAGGAAGTATAATCATGCTAGAGAATAAAATACAGAAAACTGAAGAATAGCATAATGTAAGAGAGAGATAGTAAGTAAATATCTATGATATATAAAAGAGAGATAGTGCTAGTGATTTAGAGTACAGACGAACATGTGAATGGCTTAGGACTGATTCATGACTACACTAAGAGTTTTATGACTACACTACTTTGGATATTTATTCACATGCCATTCATACTCTCCCATACCCCAATCAATACACAAGGATCCAGTCAAGCTACGTTAAGATTCGTGACTAAACTACTAACCCGTATAGGGTGATTCATGAATTGATTCGTGAAGGCTCGATGATCATGAGAGTACATGAGTCACTAGCTGATTCCCGAAGATTCATGATAATAGAAGCATAAGATACGTGATGTAAGTGAAACACACTGGTCAAAAGTATCTGACGCTCCCGAGAGGGATAACATCTCATGAAGGGATCCATATATTACTAATCCATGTTCCATCGTATCAGCATCAAGTAAGATAGTCTAAAGCAGGAAATATAATCCTAAACATGATATAAAATGATCAGAGAATGTACTCGCCCGCTATCTGAATGTCTAAGGTGAATATACTGTCCGAGGAGTGGTGTCTGGCTCCTAATCAGGATAACACAAGTCATAACAAGTCTAAAATGATAAAATGAAGCTCTACTATGCATTCTACATGAATCTAGGTCAAACTAGGTCAAAGTCAACTCTTGGTCAACCCCGGTCAACCAAGAAGTCAAACCTAGGTCTAACAAGTCTAACTAGGCTTAACTAAGACTGAACAGCCTAACTAAGCCCTCACTAGTCTAAAAGACACACCATAGGCCAAAACCACATATACATATACCACTATCACAAATGAATGTATATGTATATCCTCATATACAAATAGGCATGTGCTTAGCACATGAGCTATCACACATATATAGAGATCCCACATGGCTTTACATTACACAATTTCACATAGGCTATCTTAACTAATTACCCACATACATATATATATATATATATATATATATATATATATATATATATATATATTTTTATATATATATATATATATATATATATATATATATATATATATATATATATATAATCACACACGTACATATATTAGGAATTATATATATATATATATATATATATATATATATATATATATAGGATACAATATATGTGTGTGTGGATAGAGGAGGAATGTGTTGACAGGTAATGTAATGTGTGTATGAGTATACATGATTTAGTTTGTGGGTGAGAGATGAATTTACATATGTGTGTGATAGGAGGAAAACATGTGTGGTGAGCATGTGAAACAAGATTCAATATTAGGCCTAACAATGACAGTAAAACAATGGGGAAAAATCAGGACTGTGTGTGTGTGTGTGTGTGTGTCCAGGTGACAGGAAGATGCAATCAGTGTCTAATGTGTACTGTGAACTGTCTCAGATTTGTGGAGTGACAGGAACTTCTAGAGATAGCAACATGTATGCAGGAACACATTAAGGAACTGAAACATGTGTGTCTAGGTAGAACCCTGTGCTTGTAGTGTATAGCTGACATGAATGATGGTGTTGGCAGGACATAAGGGTGTATAGTGTAGGCAATTAAGTTCCCAGGATATCCAAACAGTGAAGAGTTATATGTAATTAAGTTCCCAGATTTCATATGCCTCACACAATTCAGTCTCATTTCCAATTCAGCTTCACAACAGTGTGTGTTTGCAATATGCAGAAAATATGTATGCAGTGGGTGTGTATACAAATCTCATGAAGGCTGAAACATGTGACAGGAAAGAAGGAAATCAATCTCAAGTTAAGAAAATCTGGAAATAACCAGTGAACACAAAACAGTGAATCATATTTCAGGAAAATAGGAATTAAACACACAACTCAGTTAAGTAAAAAGGAAAGGAAACCAATTCAGAAACCAACCCACAATGTATTAAAATGAAAACTCAGTTATACAGTTCATTAAGGAGGGTTTAAATCTCAGGTTTCTTAAACAGTTAACATGTTTACTCTAAATCAGTGAATCTATTAACAGAAAAAGAAACAGCTATCAACTAATCAATTACTCAGGTTCCAGTTCTCCCCAAATTTTCGAATTCCCAATGTGAATCTCATATGTCCACACATAAAACATATTAACTAAAACATATATATAGATCTAGAAAGGAGCCTACTCAATTAATCATGATATAACATCATCAAAACAGTAAGGATGCGAATTAAAACTGAGGACAGTTAATTTAAGAGAGTATCATGATTACGCAGTTTCCCTTCCTCTAAATTTGAACTTCTAATCAATAATTCAATCACAAGGTGAATCCCCTAAGTCCTAAACTTGAAATTTGATGAGTAGTAGTTAAAATCATCACAATATACGTGATATTAAATCATTTAATGCAAATCAAACATGGAGAAAAATAGTGAACATTGTACTGATACTCAATCAGTATCAAAAATTTAGGGAATTCACATTCGACTTGAAATAACATTCAATAATCCATGAAAAAGGTTGGTAATTAATATTTAGTGTGTGCACGTGTCATACACTCAATTTAGTGTCCAGAAACCAGACACGGATGTGTCCAAACCAATGCACACGTGCACACGAGACTGCACGAGCTCGGTTGGCCTGTGCACGTGTCCGCATGCACCCGACACGCCACCAAGTGACACGAGACTTGGGGAGTGTCGTATCAGACACTGCCCCGAGCTCCACGTCAAATGACATGCGCCCACGTGTCCTACACAAGTTGCACGACCCTGCGGGTAGCAGGACAGTGCGCCCAGGCGTGCGCATCCGTGTCCGCGAGTCCAATGTGACTCGGACACGACTCAAAACCAGCTCAGTGCAATAAAAAACCATAAGCGAACCAAAAATATGAATTCCTATTCAAACAGAATTTGAAAACTCGAACGAAATGCCCTTTGTGGCATTTCGTCGAACACCTGTACATGCCACTGATACGTGTCCGATACGGACACGTACATGACACAAAATTGGAAAATCCTATGCCTACAGAACCAGGACACCTAGGGCTAGATGTCTATGCAATTTAAACCTAATTTTAATGGGTGGAATAGAATGTACCTATGGGTGTTCTTCAACACAACAAGTCTCTTCCAAGGAGTTCTTTAAAGCCACCCAAAATCCCCAAATTGATGCAAATCTGAGATTTGACTCCACCATCAGCAAGAAAACATCAATTAGATCATAATGGAAGAAATCCCAATCAAAAAGGAGTCCTATTGATTAAACTAGGAAGAAATTAAATGAAGGCTTACCTATTCCTTAGGAAAATGAAGAACTAATAAAGAAGGAGGCACAAATCCCTATGGAGACATTATATAGGCAAGAGGGGGGGGTCTTGGCTGGTGATAATAGTTAGGGTTAGGGTTTTTAGGTTTCTTCCTATGGCTAGGAATGAATCAAGGGAAATGGATGGCCTAGAACAAAGGGTTCTTTCCTAGTCTCATGCAAATCACTTAATCATAACTAAACTTGACTTAACCCCTTAACCAAACCATCTAATTCTCAAAGTGGCTCACTAAATTAGTTATGACCCATCTAGGTTAGGTCCAATCTAGGTTAGGCTAACCAAAATCATATGACAATAATTAAACTAGTATTTAAATTACACCATTCAATTAAATTATTTAAAAAAAATTCTTAATAAAATATATTAAATTCAAATAATTCAAAAATGAAAAATACCCTCAAACTAGAGATGTGGTAGTGACAAATATACCCTCCTTAAAGAATTTTGTCCTCAAATTTGAAAGGCGAAATGCAACTGGTGAGAAGGATAGAAAGTATACCTCACGGTCCAAAAAGATAAGGGTATCGCTTGCGCATCTCATCCTCCTGCTCCCAGGTAGACTCTCCTGGAGAATGATGCCTCCATGTGACGCGTACCAAGGGTATCACCTGGTTCCTCAGAACCTTCTTCCTTCGATCCAGAATCTCCATTGGCTGAGCTGGATAGCTGAGAGAAGGCCCTACCTCAATCTCCGAATGATCAAGCACATGGCTATGGTCAGCCACGTACCGTCTCAACTATGATACATGGAATACGTTGTGGACCCCATAAGTGCAGGCAACAAGTCTAGCCTGTATGCCACATCATCGACTCTCCCGCTGATAACGAAAGGGCCGATGAAGCGCGGGCTAAGCTTTCCGCCTCTACCAAAACGTATCGTACCACGAGTCGGAGATATCCTCAAGAAAACCTGGTCTCCGACCTAATCATAAGCAACGTCTCAATTAATTATAATAAACAAACATGATTAATAAAACACAAACAAGTAAACCTAAATCTAATCCTACTCTAATCTGTACCTCAAACTCCAAGGGCCTCCGATGGCTATCGGCCCAGTACCGATGTTTGTCCTGTGTCACGCGAAGTCTGTCCCTGATGAGCTTCACCTTCTCGGCTGTGTCAACAACCATCTCTGGTCCCAGTAAAGCTCGCTCACCAACATCATCCCAAGATAAGGGTGTACGGCACCTACGCCCGTACAGAGCCTCGAAGGGTGACGTCTCGATGCTGGCCTGGAAACTGTTGTGGTAAGCAAACTCCACCAAATGAAGATGATCCTCCCAGGAACCTCCAAAGTCCAAGACGCACGTCCGCAGCATATCCTCGAGCATCTGAATAGTCCTCTCTGACTGTCCGTCCGTCTGGGGGTGGTATGCGGTACTAAACTTGAGCTGAGTGTCCAAGCTAGTTTGCATGCTCCTCCAGAAATGAGAAGTAAAGCGACTATCCCGATCCATAATGATGCTGACTGGGACCCCGTGAATCCTGACTATCTGCCGTATATACATCTCCGCCAGCCTCTCTGTAGACGTACCCACCTTGAATGGCAAGAAGTGGGCCGATTTGGTCAACCTGTCAACGATGACCCAAATCACGTCTTTCCTTCCTGGTGTACGCGGCAATCCTGATACGAAGTCCATAGTGATATGCTCCCATTTCCACTCGGAAATGGCAGCGGCTGCAATAATCCACCGGGCCTCTGCCTCTCTGCCTTGACATGCTGACAGACCAAGCACCTAGCTACGAAGCGAGCCACCTCCCGCTTCATTCCGGATCACCAAACAAGCTCCCTCAGATCTCGGTACATCTTGTTGGCACCAGGGTGTATAAAGTACTGAGATCTGTGGGCCTCATGCATAACCTGCTCACTGAGATCTTTGCTGGGCACACATACCTGGAACCGTGCCGCAAGGCACCATCCTCTGCGAGAGAAAACTCGCCCTACAGCAATCCTGCTCGAACCTGCTCTTGGAGACACCGCAGAGCAACGTCCTCAAACTATGCCGACTTGATCCTCTCCACCAAGTCTGACTGAATCTGCATGCCCCACAACTGCATCTGCACTCCGGGCACGATCACCTCAATCCCAAGGCTCTCCAAATCTGCAAGCAAGTGCCGATCCATAGTAAAAAACATGGCTGTCGGATACCTACTCAAGGCATCGGCAACCACGTTGGCCTTCCCTGGGTGATACTGAAGTATGATGTCAAAGTCCTTCATCAACTCTAGCCATCTGCGCTGCCTTATGTTCAGCTCCTTCTGAGTGAATACATACTTTAAGCTCTTGTGATCTGTGAAGATCTCCACCCTCTCTCCATACAGGTAGTGCTTCCACAACTTCAGAGCAAATATTACTGCTGCCAGCTCCAGTTCGTGGGTAGGGTAGTTCTTCTCATGGGGACGTAATTGCCTGGAAGCATAGGCAATCACCTTCCCATGCTGCTGTAAGACACAACCCAGCCCCTTCCCTGAAGCGTCACTATAAATAGTGAACCCACCTGATCCTGAAGGCAATGTCAGAATCGGAGCTGTCGTAAGCCGCTTCTTCAACTCATCAAAAGCTGTCTAACACGCCTCTGACCAAACAAACTCAGTATCCTTTCGGGTCAACCGAGTCAACGGCTCTGCAACCCGGGAGAAATCCTGCACAAATCTCCGATAATATCCCGCAAGCCCCAGAAAACTCCTGATCTCTGCAACTAAACCTGCCCATGCCTCAACTGCTACAATCTTCTTGGGGTCAACTGAGATACCATCTCCAGTTACCACATGCCCCAAAAAGTCCACCCGGTCCAAGAAAAACTCACACTTGGAGAGTTTCCCATAAAGCTGCTCCCTCCTGAGAGTCTCTAGCACTATCCGCAGATGCTCCTCGTGCTCCTCCTCAGTCTTGGAATATACCAAGATGTCATCAATGAACACCAACATAAACTTGTCCAAGTACTGGTGGAACACCTTGTTCATTAGGTTCATAAATACTGCTGGTGCATTGGTTAGCCCAAACGGCATAACCAAAAACTCAAACTGTCCGTACCGCATCTTGAAAGCGGTCTTGGGAATATCCTACCTCTTCACCTTCACCTGGTGATATCCCGACCTCAGATCAATCTTAGAAAATACCCGAGCTCCGCTCAACTGGTCAAAAAGATCGTCGATCCGTGACAGTGGATATCTGTTCTTGATCATGAGGTTGTTGAGTGCCCTATAGTCAATACACATCCGTACTGACCCATCCTTCTTTGGCACAAACAACACTGGTGCACCCCATGGCGACGAACTCGAACGGATGAAGCCCTTGTCCTGCAACTCATCCACTTGCTTCTTCAGCTCCACCAGCTCACTGTTGTTCACTCGTAGACATGCTGAGAGATGGGTTCCGCTCCTGGAACCAAGTCTATCGAGAACTCTATGTCTCTGTGTGGTGGCAATCCCGGTAACTCCTCTGGGAAAACATCCATATACTCTGCTATCAAGGGGTGTGGAATCGTCTGCTCCTCAACCGAGACTCCACAGAAAACTTTGCTGCTCTGCTCCGCCTGACGTCTGGAGTACTCGAAATCTGGCTCCCCCGGCGCTCTGAAGAGAACTCTACCCCCTCTGCAATCAATGATGGCGTGGTGCCTGCTCAACCAATCAATGTCGAGTATTATATCGTAGTTCGGCAATGGCATTACGAGCAGGCTCACCTCCAACTCACGGCCTCCCAAAACAATACTCCGTCCCTTACAAATATCACGTACGAGGATAATGCCACCCCCGATCGTGATCTTGTAAGTCCTAGGCAACGATTCAGCTATGATACCATGTCTAATCGTAAACGATACAGATATGAAGCTATACAAAGCACCGAAATCAAATAATGCAAAAGCTGGTCTGGAGTTGAGAAGAACTGAACCTGCGATCAGCTCTCCTATCGCCTCTGCATCCTTAGCTACCATGGCGAAAGCTCGCCCCTGCTGGCCTCCCCTGACCTGCTGCTGGTGCTGCACAAACCGCTGCTGCTGAGTCGACAATGGTCCCTTCTGCGGTCCCCCTGGAGCCTTGGCTCCTGCTCCTGCTCCCTGTGCTATCATGCCAGTATACTGATTGCAGTCCCTAATCTGATGGTTCGCTGCTCCGCAAAGAAGGCATCTACCCAACCTTTTCCTGTACTCGTCCCACCCGTGCCCTGGCTTCTTACAATAAGCACAGGTGGTGGCCTGCTGCCTCGGTGCCTGCTGTTGCACCCTCAGCTGCTGATACTGCACTGGCTGCTGCCTCGGCTGCTGAAACTGCTGCGGCTGGAACCTCTGCTGCTGGTGGTGCTGCTGAAAGTACAGCCTCTTGGCCGGTCCTCCGCTGCTGCTGCCTCCCTGGGAGTCTTGCCCCCTCTTGAGCCTAAGCTCAAGATCATCCTCTGCAGCTAGTACGTCCACTAGGATCTCCTTAAATATAGCGCTGCGGGCGTTCTTGGTGTAGGACTTGACCTCCTTTACCAAGCCCTTTCGGAACCTCCGGGCCTTCGTCGTCTCTGACAAGTCCTCCATAAATCTGCTCAGGCGGCATAACTCTCCTGCGTACTCCTCCACAGACTGGTTCCACTGGACTAGGGCCTCGAACTGGGTCTCGAGGGCTCCCAGTGCTGCGTCTAGAAAGAACTTCTCCTTGAACATCTTCTTGAATGCTGCCCAAGTCTGTCCTGCTGTACCAACCCTCGGGTCGGTCTGGTACCATGTACGGGCCAGATCCTGCATCATGCTGGCCGCTGCCTCTATCTGGAGCCTCATCGGGATCTCAGCCAACCTAAAAATCTCCTCATATGCTCGATCCACTCATCGGCATACAAGATCCCCTCTATCCCTCGAAAGTCCCTCGGGTGCATCTTCTGGAAGTCCTGGATGCCCTTCTTCCGTGGCTGGTACGGCTGCTGGGCTGTCGCTGGCTGAGCTATGACTCTCTCTACTGCAGTCACTGCCAGCTCAATGCCTCGTGTGAGCTCTGCTGTATGCCTCTGCTGCTGGGTCTGCTGACCCTCCATGTACTGCCGGAAGAAGGCTAACAGCTGCACGGCGTCAACTGTCCCCGCTGGTGGCTGCTGCTGCTGAAGCACATCCGGAATCACCGGACTCGGCTCATGCCTCACAGCTGGTGGGGCTCCTCCAAAAACTGCTAAAATGCCTACCCCTGCTGGCCTGACTGGGCTGCGGTACCAGGGGCTGGCTGCTAAGTGTGAGAGGTGGCAGACCTCTCCTCGGCATCCCCCTGGCCCTAGCGATGCGATCGCGTCTCGACCATCCTGGAGACACAGATCAAAAGAAACAATTGCTGAGAATGAGTCGAAATATCAAAGGAGGACAGTTTAAATTCAAAGGAAGACAATAAGCAGCAAAATTTTAGATATACGAAATCTGATAAAGAGTTTGTCCTAATGTGATTGAGTACTTTCAAAAATTTCCTAATTCTACTGCAGGCTGCAGTGATATTCTAGTTTGAATACCACTACACTTCTAATCTAGACCTGTATGGGCCACCACTAAAAATATGTCACGACCCGCACCCTAGAGTTAGGGCACGAAACGTGGGTACGTCCAGCCTACGCCGCAGTGTCGGCGGTAGAACGCTGTCCTAGGTCACAACATCTAACAATATAAAGCTAAACAGTTTATACTCCCCGAATGGAGGTGACATAGCAGAAAGTAAACTCAATCACAAACTAAGGCAGAAGATAAGATGGAACGATAGATAGATAAACTGCTGAAATGAAAGGAAATACCAAGTACAAACAGAGAGTCTAAGTGTCTAAGATAAATACATATCCCAAATCCAAGTACCAGTATATACAATCATCCACAATGAGCATAAATAAAGACATCCTAGTCTAGAGGAGTGTCGTCCACAGCTAAGGGCTCCTGCAGCTGGTCCAAGTATGTACTATCATCTAGGGTAGCCCCATAATAAGTGGGACAGCCAGCCTCGTCCTCATCCTCTGTAATATTTCAACAGGTCCAGTCAGGACAGGAGCGAGCACAATATATCTCAACAAGTCATAAATGAAAGGAAGTATAATCATGCTAGAGAATAAAATACAGGAAACTAAAAAATAGCATAATGTAAGAGAGAGAGACAGTAAGTAAATATCTATGATATATAAAAGAGAGATAGTGCTAGTGATTTAGAGTACAGACGAACATGTGAATGGCTTAGGACTGATTCCTGACTACACTAAGAGTGATTCATGACTACGCTACTTTGGATATTTATTCACATGACCATTCATACTCTCCCGTACCCCAATCAATACACAAGGATACAGTCAAGCTACGTTAAGATTCGTGACTAAACTACTAACCCGTATAGGGTGATTCATGAATTTATTCGTGAAGGCTCGGTGATCATGAGAGTACATGAGTCACTAGCTGATTCCCGAAGATTCATGATAATAGAAGCATAAGATACGTGATGTAAGTGAAACACACTGGTCAAAAGTATCTGACGCTCCCGAGAGGGATAATATCTCATGAAGGGATCCGTATAGTACTAATCCGTGTTCCATCGTGTCAGCATCAAGTAAGATAGTCTAAAGCAAGAAATATAATCCTAAACATGATATGAAATGATCAGAGAATGTACTCGCCTGCTATCTGAATGTCCAAGGTGAATATATTGTCCGAGGAGTGGTGTCTGGCTCTTAATCAGAACAACACAAGTCACAACAAGTCTAAAATGATAAAATGAAGCTCTACTATGCATTCTACATGAGTCTAGGTCAAACTAGGTCAAAGTCAACTCTTGGTCAACCCTGGTCAACCAAGAAGTCAAACCTAGGTCTAACAAGTCTAACTAGGCTTAACTAAGACTGAACAGCCTAACTAAGCCCTCACTAGTCTAAAAGACACACCATAGGCCAAAACCACATATACATATACCACTATCACAAATGAATGTATATGTATATCCTCATATACAAATAGGCATGTGCTTAGCACATGAGCTATCACACATATATAGAGATCCCACATGGCTTTACATTACACAATTTCACATAGGCTATCTTAACTAATTACCCACATACACACACACACACACACACACACAAATATATATATATATATATATATATATATATATATATATATATATATATATATATAAACATGAGCTATCACACATATATAGAGATCCCACATGGCTTTACATTACACAATTTCACATAGGCTATCTTAACTAATTACCCACATACACACACACACACACACACACACACACACACACACACACATATATATATATATATATTTTTTTTTTTATACATACATATATATATATATATACATACATACATATATATATATATATATATATATATATATATATATATATATATATATATATATATATATATATATATTTATATATATATATATATAAATATATATATATATATATATATATAATATATATATATATATATATATATATATATATATATTAATATATATATATAATATATTTAATATATATATATATATATATATATATATATATATATATATATATATATATATATATATATATATATATATATATATATATATAATCACACATACATATATTAGGAATTTTATATATATATATATATATATATATATATATATATATATATATATATATATATATATATATATATATATATATATATATATATATATATATATATCAATATACGTGTGTGTGGATAGAGGAGGAATGTGTTGACAGGTAATGTAATGTGTGTATGAGTATACATGATTTAGTTTGTGGGTGAGAGATGAATTTACATATCTGTGTGATAGGTGGAAAACATGTGTGGTGGGCATGTGAAACAAGATTCAATATTAGGCCTAACAATGACAGTAAAACAATGGGGAAAAATCAGGACAGTGTGTGTGTGTGTGTCCAGGTGACAGGAAGATGCAATCAGTGTCTAATGTGTACTGTGAACTGTCTCAGATTTGTGGAGTGACAGTAACTTCTAGAGATAGCAACATGTATGCAGGAACGCATTAAGGAACTGAAACATGTGTGTCTAGGTAGAACCCTGTGCTTGTATTGTATAGCTGACAGGAATGGTGGTGTTGACAGGACATAAGGGTGTATAGTGTAGGCAATTAAGTTCCCAGGATATCCAAACAGTGAAGAGTTATATGTAATTAAGTTCCCAGATTTCATATGCCTCACACAATTCAGTCTCTTTTCGAATTCAGCTTCACAACAGTGTGTGTATGCAATGTGCAGGAAATATGTATGCAGTGGGTGTGTATACAAATCTCATGAAGGCTGAAACATGTGACAGGAAAGAAGAAAATCAATCTCAAGTTAAGAAAATCTGGAAATAACCAGAGAACACAAAACAGTGAATCATATTTCAGGAAAATAGGAATTAAACACACAACTCAGTTAAGTAAAAAGGGAAGGAAACCAATTCAAAAACCAACCCACAGTGTATTAAAATGAAAACTCAGTTATACAGTTCATTAAGGAGGGTTTAAATCTCAGGTTTCTTAAACAGTTAACAGGTTTACTCTAAATCAGTGAATCTATTAACAGAAAAAAAACAGCTATCAACTAATCAATTACTCAGGTTCCAGTTCTCCCCAAATTTTTGAATTCCCAATGTGAATCTCATATGTCCACACATAAAACATATTAACTAAAACATATATATAGATCTAGAAAGGAGCCTACTCAATTAATCATGATATAACATCATCAAAACAGTAAGGATGCGAATTAAAACTGAGGATAGTTAATTTAAGAGAGTATCATGATTATGCAGTTTCCCCTCCTCTGAATTCGAACTTCTAATCAACAATTCAATCACAAGGTGAATCCCCTAAGTCATAAACTTGACATTTGATGAGTAGTAATTAAAATCATCACAATATACATGATATTAAATCATTTAATACAAATCAAACAGAGAGAAAAACAGTGAACATTGCACTGATACTCAATCAGTAACAGAAATTTGGTGTCACGACCCGCACCCTAGAGTAAGGGCACGAGACGTGGGTACGTCCAGCCTACGCCGCAGTGTCGGCGGTAGAACGCTGTCCTAGGTCACAACTTCTAACAATATATCTCTAAACAGTTTATACTCCCCGAATGGGGGTGACATAGCAATAGTAAACTCAATCACAACTAAGGAAGAGATAGCACGATATGAAATAGAACTCAAGGAATAAAATAGATAAAAGCAGTCTAAGATAATCCCAGCAATATCCAACAGTACAAGGTCTCAGATGAAAGAATATATACAACACTGAACTCCAATAAGGTCTAACTAAACATGCCTCCAACTACATAAAGATAATCAGCCTAACTAATCTAGTCTAGGCAGTCGGGGGAATATCTTCAGCTGCAGCTGGGTCCTCCTGGGAGTCCAGCTCGCAGGTGTCATCTAAGGCTGCTCCGTTGTAGGTATCCAGGCAGGCCTCCTCCTCGTCCTCTGTAATATTTTCAACAGGTCCAGTCAGGACAGGAGCGAGTACAGTACATCTCAACAGATCATAGCAGGTTAGAAAATATAAACATGCAGTAAAGTAAGATACAAGTACTGAAAGAAGTGCAGTATGTAAACAGAGAGAGAGCTGTAATAGAAATATCTACTATAAATAGAGACTAGCAGTGACTAGTGATTCAGAGTATAATATAGACATGTAAATGGCCTGGGATGATTCTGATAAGATACTAAGGAATGATTCTGATAAGATACTACTGGTGTATTATTTACATGTCCAACAGTGTAAGATTCAAGAGACTCTGTGATAATGAGGGTATATGTCACAAGTGATCAAATGAACCAAGAAGCATAGTGATACGCCATGTAAGTAAAATGCACAGAACACGTAGTACCCGATGCTTTCTAAGGATAACATCTCAAGAAAGGATCCATATAGTACCAATCCATGTGACCATCGTGACAGTACAAGTAAAATAATCTACTACAGGAAATAATTCTAAGCAGGATATAAAATGATCAGAGAATGTACTCGCCTGTATCTGAGTGTCCAATATGAAACGTACTGTCCAAGGAGTGGTGTCTGGCTCCTAATCAGAACAGCACAAGTCACAATAAGTCCAGAATAGTAAAATGAAGTCCTACTATGCATTCTACATAATTCTAGGTCAAATTAGGCCAAAGTCAACTCTTGGTCAACTCTGGTCAATCCTAGAAGTCAAACTAGGTCAACCAAGTCTAATCAAGTCTAAACTAGGCCAGACTAGTCTATACTAACCTACACTAGCTAGCACAATCCTGACAAGGCTATGCAAGCCTATACTAGCTATATCACAACATAGCTAGTAGCTATTACTAGAATACATTTCAAGTCTACAACCATCATCACCACACCTATTGATTTAAACACTTTACATAGCCCATACTAAAGTACATTAGGACACCACATATTTATATACATATATCTAGGCTAAGTACTACACTTATAGATATACATTACACATAATATATATATATACACATTATATATATATAGACACTAAATACATACTTTTACACTTACACACACATACATATATAGATATATAATATAAAAAAAATATATAGATATATAATATATATATACATGTGCATATAGGGGGAAAAACATGTGTGTGTGTGTGCCACATGAAGGCTGTGGGTAGTACAACAGGGAAGGAAAGGAGATCAGTGAGTGTGTGGATGAGTGTAGCTGTGTGTGTGTAGAAAGGCATTCAATGCACAGGAATATACACAAGGCAGTGAAAGGAAAAGAGGGCAGTGTGTGTATGAGTGTGAGAGATGCAAATCAGTGTCAAACAGTGTCATGTGTGTGTGTGTGTTCACATGAACTTGTGTGTGTATGCATGAGTGAGTGAGGGTGAGTGAACAGGCTGTGTGTGTGTGCCTTGCAAACAATGTGTGTGTTAACATGGATGTAAACATGGAGAGGGAACTCAGTTCAGAAATCTGTGAGTGTTAATGCAAAATGGGAAGAACATCAATTCAGTTCACAGTTCAACAAATAGGAAACTGGAAACAGGTACTGCATATCCCATTCTCAGGTTTTACAAAATACAGTGCACACCAAGGTTGACATATAAACCTATGCTAATAGAACATGTTCTCAGTTTTTCAAAAACCACAACCCAGATTTATCCATACATTCTCAGAAAATCTGAGAATGTAGCTTCAGTTTTAGCTCAAACTTCCCCATCCCATTTTGAACTCAAATCAATGCCAATTCACCCAAAATTCAACAATCTAAAAGATCACATATAGATTAACAAAATTAGGAAGTAAAACATGTGGAGAATTGCATTCATATAGGTTAACATCATTGACAAAGTTAACCAAAAAAATTGGGAATAACTGACATGTTTGTTTCAGTCCCAACTTGGGTATTGAAGGAAACATTTACAAAAGTTAATTAAAATGAACAATTTTTGGTTGGTAAATGAAGTACAAAGTGTGCACGTGTCATACATATGGTTCGTGTCCCGCCACAGTGTGACACGAAGTGTCCAACACAAAATAACCAAGAACCAAACACATCCAGTGCATTAGAAACCCAGTCCACAGTGTTGTGTTCACGCGTGCCGTGTGCACGACACAATACGAAATGGGTCGAGTCCCATTGCAGGGTGGTTCGCCTAGGGTCCTCCTAGGTTTGTGTCACCCTAATTTGGGTCGACGTGTCCTGTGTCGTGACTGAATCCATCGTGTCAGAACCTAAAAACTCACTGGAACGAAATAGTCAAAATCCAATGCACACGCTCGTGCGTGTCCGACACGACACCATAGGTCATGCCACTTGGGGAGTGTCGTGTCAGACACTGCCCCAATGTGTCCAGTGAAATTCACATGTTCTAGTGTCGTGTCCAGTGAGCAATCGGGTTCGTGTAGCAGGGGAATGAACCGGGCTCATTCCAGTGTGCACAGCAGTGTCCAACCCGAACTGCACCCGATACAGACACAAAACCACCATGGTCCCTTCACAAAAATCGAAGAGCAAACCTAGATCTACATTCCTCTTCAAATAGAATTTTAAAACAGCAAAATAATCTCTTAGGGGCATTTCGTCGAACACCCTATATTCAAGACTGATACGTGTCCGATACGGACACGTAATGGATCCAAAACTTAGGGTTTGCCTATCCTAAAGTTAGGTTAGGGCTAGGGCATTCCTAAAATGATTTTAAACAGGATTTATATGGAGTATACAAGGTTATACCTATTGATGAACAAGCTCTCACAAAAAAAACCAATGAAATGATTCCTCTAGCCACCCAAAGTCTCACTAATTGTTGTTTCCCTGCAAACAATCCATACCAGCAGCAAGAAGAAGGATTTTAGGTCCTAATGCAAAAGGTTTGGGGAAGAAAGGAATTAAAATGAATTTTATATGAATTTTGGAAGATGGAACTCACCTCTTTCCTTAGAACTTTGGATAAACCCTAAAAGAGGCTAGCCCTAAAATCTAGGAGGGATTTTATAGTTGGGGGAATCCCTAGGTTATCCATAGTGGTCGGCCAAGTTGGGTTAGGGTAGGGTTTGGCTAGCTTAGGTTGAGCCTTCTAAGGTTCAAGTCATGATCATGACTTATGACTTCACAAGTCATAACTTAACCAATGTAATTCCAATCTACCCCAAACTAATTCTAATGGACTTGAATTCACTAACTTAGGTCATACTAGGGTTTCTTAACCTAACCAAGATGTCCTGACCTAGGTTAGCCTATAGGGCAGTCTCCTAGTCAACACCAGTCAATATCTAAAACTAGCACCAAACAATTATACTAAAAAAATACCTAAAAATCACATTAATTATAATTAATAATAATAATCCCAAATTAATTCCAAAATTTTGAAAATGACCAAACTACCCTCATGCTAGAAAAATGGCAGTGACAAATCTACCCTCCTAAAAATAATTTCGTCCTCGAAATTGAAAGACGAAATGGAACTGATAAGAAGGATAGAAAGTATACCTCAAGGTCCAAAAAGATAAGGGTACCGCTCGCGCATCTCATCCTCCCACTCCCAGGTAGACTCTCCTGGAGAATGATGCCTCCATGCGATGCGTACCAAGGGTATCAGCTGGTTCCTCAGAACCTTCTCTCGTCGATCCAGTACCTCCACTGGCTGCTCTGGATAGCTGAGAGAAGGCCCAACCTCTATCTCCGAATGGTCGAGCACATGGCTAGGGTCAGCCACGTACCGTCTCAACTGTGATACATGAAATACGTTGTGGACCCCCACAAGTGCAGGCGGCAAGTCTAGCCTGTAAGCCACGTCACCGACTCTTCCACTGATAACGAAAGGGCCGATGAAGCGCGGGCTAAGCCACGAGTCGGAGATATCCTCAAGAAAACCTGATCTCCGACCTAATCATAAGCAAGGTCTCAATTAATTATAATAAACAAACATGATCAAAAATCACAAACAAGGAAACCTAAATCTAATCCTACTCTAATCTGTACCTCAAACTCCAAGGGCCTCCGGTGGCTATCGGCCCAGTGCCGATGTCTGTCCTGCGCCACGCGGAGTCTGTCCCTATGAGCTTCACTTTCTCGGCCGCATCAACAACCATCTCTGGCCCCAGTAAAGCTCGCTCACCAACATCATCCCAAGATAAAGGTGTACGGCACCTACGCTCGTACAGAGCCTCAAACGGTGACATCTCAATGCTGGCCTGGAAACTGTTGTTGTAAGCAAACTCCACCAAATGAAAATTATCCTCCCAGGAACCTCCAAAGTCCAGGACATACGTCCGCAGTATATCCTCAAGGGTCTGAATAGTCCGCTCTGACTGTCCGTCCGTCTGGGGGTGGTATGCAGTACTAAACTTGAGCTGAGTGCCCAAGCTGGTCTGCAGACTCCTTCAGAAATGGAAAGTAAAACGGCTATCCCGATCTGAGACGATGCTGACCGAAACTCCGTGGATCCTGACTATCTGCCGCATATACAACTCCACCAGTCTCTCTGTAGACGTACCCACCTTGAATGGCAAGAAGTGGGCCGATTTGGTAAACCTATCAACGATGACCCAAATCGTATCTTTCCCTCCTGGAGTAAGCGACAATCTTGAAACGAAGTCCATCGTAATATGCTCCCATTTCCACTCGAGAATGGGCAGCGGCTGCAACAATCCACCCTCTCACCATACAGATAATGCTTCCATAGCTTCAGAGCAAATATCACTGTTGCCAGCTCCAGGTCGTGGGTAGGGTAGTTCTTCTCATGGGGACGTAATTGCCTGGAAGCATAGGCAATCACCTTCCCGTGCTGCTGCAAGACGCAACCCAGCCCCTTCCCTAAAGCATCACCATAAATAGTGAAACCACCTGATCCTGAAGGCAACGTCAGAATCGGAGCTGTCGTAATCCGCTTCTTCAACTCATCAAAAGCTGCCTGACACTCCTCTGACCAAACATACTCAGTATCCTTCCGGGTCAACCGTGTCAACGGCTCTGCAACCCGGGAGAAATCCTGTACGAATCTCCGATAGTATCTTGCCAGCCCCAGGAAACTCCTGATCTCTGTAGCTGAAGTCGGCGCTGCCCATGCCTCAACTGCTACAATCTTCTTGGGGTCAACTGAGATACCATCTCTAGTCACCACATGCCCCAAGAAGTCCACCCGATCCAGGAAGAACTGTAACACCCAGTTTTCTGAAATTGGGGATTTTTGAAAATTTATTATTTTATTATTTATTAGTGGTATTTTAGTTATGGTATGATTTTCTAGTGATTTTAGTTAAGTTAAACCAATTTCTAAGTCATGACTTATGACTTTGTAATTTTGACTAGTGTAACCTAGTGTAACCCTAGAGTTTACTTAACCTAGAACTTACCATGACCATGTGGACCTAACCATAGGCTTAGAATATCAAATTAGTGATTTTTAGCCTCAAGGGTATTTTGGTAATTTTCTAGGATTTAATTGGAATTAATTGATCTTATGAGTTTTTACTATTCATTGATTTTGGTTAGTGTCATGAGAGCCTTTAACCTAATCTACCCTAATCCATAGGTTAGTCCCTAACCTAGAAATGATAAAGGAATGGTTGGTTGCATAAGTCAAAGTATGGCTTAATATCTAGATATTTATTCCATTGATATTTTCCTTGATTTACTCCAAATATCACAACCCTTTACCCCAAAGTCTTTACCTTAGCTTGTAAGTAACTTAGAGGACACCCCCCCTACATTTTGGCTGGCCAAGGACCCCCCCTAGCCATGCCAAGCCCCTATATATCACCACCCCAATTTATTTCATGTCTCTTTACAATTCATGAACTTGAAAAACCACAAATGCTCAAACCTACATAACTTCACCATTAGTGATCCTATTGACCTCAAATCTTTTGCATTGGAACCCTAACATACCAAGGGAGCTAGGGGAGACTAGAAGTTGGAGTTTTTGAGGTTTTGGACATCACAAAGTTGAAGTGAAGCCCCCCCCCTCTACGTTGAATTTCTTGATTTCTAGCACATAGAGGTATTTTCATTTTTATCTATGTAATGTAGTGATTTTTCTTCATAAATGCATGCATGTAGGTCTACCCTAACTGTAGGACAAGTTTGGTGAAAACTAGGATCGATTTGGTGTCCGTATTGGACACGTATCCTATTTCAATTTCATGTTAATACACCGATTTTGCTCACTGTTTCAGTACATGTAAACTCACTGATTTTCAAATGTTTTTGATCAAAACCCTAGCCTACCTAACCCTAAACCTAACCCTAAAACACTGAGCACAAATTGGGTTGTGTCGTGTCCAAAATCTGGACACGAAGCTCTCAGTTTCACACACTGGACACAGTGCACAGTACACTATTTTTGTGTCCTGCTACCACTGTGTCATAACTCACTGGATACGACACTTGGACACGTGAAATTTGACACACACCTTGGGGCACTGACTGACAGGTCACCCCCAAAATTTGGGATGACCTCGAGTCGTGTCGGACACGGAATCGACCCTCAAAGGGTCATTCAGTACACTGTGTGCACACACGAACCCCCAACTTCGAGCGTGTCGTGTCCACTGTACACGACACGTAGACACCTTGTGGACACATGAACACGAAGCCTATACTTAGGCGAACACTTTGGACACAGTCTCATGGTGTGTCGTGTCCCGTGTCGCGAACACGAGACACGGGAAAACCCTCCAACACAGTCTGAAACACGTTATTAGGGTTTCGGATATGTGTCTCGTGTCCACCCTACACGACACGTGGACACGTATCAGGGCCATGGACACGTACCCTAGACCTAGGCGCACCTTCGGGCACGAGCACGAGGCCTGTGTCGTGTCGTGTCGTGTCCTAGAACGATTTAGGTTTTTCACTGATACGTGTGTGTCAGTATAAATTCCAGTTTACCCGTGTGACTTTAGACTCTCGTGGACACGCCGTGTCGTGTCGTGACACCGTGTCAGGACACTAGGACCCAAGTCTAACCTAGGGGCTTCAATTACCAACCAAGATTAGGTTGTCTTAGCTCGGTTTAGTTGGAGTTTGGTTTAACCTAAGATCTAGGTTCACAGTCCAGTTTTCCAGTTTTGGAATTGTTTCCAGTTTTCCAAAACGAATTTCAAATCTAATTTTAGTATGATTAATGCTTGTACATGTGTATTTTCAGTGTATATATATGTAGTATATATGTATGTGTGTGTGTGGATGAGTTTTCAGGGTATTGGGTTGTGTGTGTAGGTTGTTGTGTATGTATATACATACATTGTATATATGTACTGTGTGTGTGTGTGTTTGGGGCTGGGATTTCTTGGTTCCTGATTCCAGGAAACCCCCCCTGTCCAAACCATTCCCCTCTCTCTCCCTGTCTCTCTCTCTCTTTCCCTCTCTCTATATCTATATATATATTGTATATATGTATTAGGTAATATACATATACATTTTGTATGTATATATATATGTTATAGATATATATTAGTGTATATATATGTTTATATATATATGTGGGGTTATGGGTATATTACATAGTGACCCTTTATATATAGGTTATATATATATTTGTATAGATTCTATTGTAGGTATAAACCTATCAACCCTATGACCATTGACCTAGGTTACTAGCCTATGGGCTATAGAGTTAGCCTATGGCCCATGACCCATGAGTCTAGACTTGACCTTAGGCCTATTGGGCCTAGTTTGACTACAAGTTTGACCATGGTTGACCAAAGTCAACTATAGGTCAAACCTTAACCAAATTGACCTAGAAATAGTTTGGATGGACTCTAAATGACTTGGTGACTAAGGTTTGACTAAACCCTAGACTGTAAACTAGTTGGTTAGGGTTTTGACCTATATAAGGGTATTATTGTAACTTGAGTTATATGGGTAGTCCCATGTAGATGAAGATATGTATGGGGTTAAGTAGGATACTTAGAGTTGAGTCTTGATTGAGTTAGACTATGGTTTAGCTTGATTATAAGATTAAGTTTGGTGTTGTACTATATATATTTATATGTGATGTACTTGTTTAGGGAGTTGGTTATACCTTAGCTTTGTAGAATGGTATCTTAGGTATCCTAAGACAAGTTAGCCTATGGTTAGTTAAGTAACCTTATAGAGTTTGACTTAAAAAGTTGACCCCTGGCTTACTTACCTGACTAACTAGTCTTGGTTTGACCAAAACCTTAGTTGGTCTAAGTTTGACCTAGACTTGACCCAGATTGATCATGTTGACTAGTATTTGACTAGTTTGATTAGAATGTTGACCAGAAGTTTGACTTTAACCTAGATTTGACTAACCTTGACTTGTTTGACCTTGTTTAACCTTATATGACTTAGTTTAACTTCTTGTGACCTAGTATGATTTGATTTGACTTAGTTTGACTGTAGAGTTGACCAAGTTTGACTTTGACCTAGATTGGCTTAGAATTTATATAGATTGTATTGTAGATTTCATTTACCTTCGTTTGGACATGTCATAACTGTATTACTCTATTTTAGGACATTGTGACCCTGGTACAGACATCTGATATTACACTACTCTTTCCAGAGTGTCAGGCGAGTACATTCTCTGATAGTTCTTTCATTTACTTGTCAATTACTGTACTTCAGTTCTAGATAGTTTTATGTGATTCTTACAACACGTATGGATATTTCTGAATTCATGTATACGACACACATACTATTTGTCTGGCCTCTATATCTGGAACTACTACTGGCATCACCTTCTGGAACCACTACTGGAATCACTACTGGCATCACCCTACTGGAATCATTTCTGGAATCATTGGCTGGACTCATACTGGTTGTAGTGTTGGATTATGGATTCATTTGTGGGCGGAGAAATACTTGAGTAGACATGTGAACATACCTAAAATCTGGAACCACCTCCCTTGGAACTATTCTGGAATGCTAGCCATCCCACACTTGGCCGAGTGTGCGATGTGCCTGATTACCCCTAGCCGTTTACATGTTGATCTCAGTATTTTAAAACACACTATTAGAGTATAGTCTGGACTTACCCTGGAATCATGGATCACTTCTGGACTCATTTTTACTGGACTCATCTTGTACTGGAATTATCTAGTATTGGATTATATGGACTGGACTCACACTGGGATTACCTTTTATACTGTCTGGACTTATACCATATTATTCTAGTTCAGCTAGTTTACTACAGTCTTCTTTGCCATGATTTCTTCTCTTGTTAGTTACTTTACTTTCCTTGTACCCTCACTATTTTCTCTACATCATTATCTGTATAAAACTGCCATGCTCATCTGTATAACTGTCTAAAAACTGTTTTATAGTCTTTGTCATTTACTTGGGATTTCTAGATGAGATGTGCTCGTTCCTGTCCTGATTGGACCTGTTGAAAATATTACAGATGATACTCCTGACGACACATGCCCTACTTACCATGGACCTGGCGAGGGATTAGCTACCTTTGGTTCCGACTCTCAGGAGTGATTCAGGAGTTTAGCTAGTAGACTTACTTAGCTTTCATGTTTTGAGCTTGTTTGTATTAAACTTGAGATATCGAGTTGTATTAGAGTTTGTTTGAGATATTGTTGTTATTATTTTAGTAGTTTAATTTCTGTTGTTGTTAGTTGGTATCTAGATTTCTGTGTTATCTTATCGTGCTTAGACTGTGATTGAGTATATCATATCTTTTACTTGTCCTCCCTTCGGAGTTGAGATCTTGGCAAGTACATTATATACACTGCATGAGATTAGTTAGCAACCTAGGACAGCGTTCTACCGCCGACACTGCGGCGTAGGCTGGACGTACCCACTTCTCGTGCCCCTACACAGGGTGCGGGTCGTGACAAGAACTCACACTTGGAGAGCTTCCCATAAAGCTGCTCCTTCCTGAGAATCTCCAGCACTATCCTTAAATGCTCCTCGTATTCCTCCTCAGTCTTGGAATATATCAAGATATCGTCAATAAACACCACCACAAACTGATCCAGATACTGGTGGAACACCTTGTTCATAAGGTTCATAAATACCACTGGTGTATTGGTTAGCCCAAACGGCATAACCAAAAACTCGAACTGCCCGTACCGCGTCCTGAAAGTGGTCTTGGGAATATCCTCCCCTTTCACCTTCACCTGGTGATATCCCGACCTCAGATCAATCTTGGAAAATACCCGAGCTCCGTTCAACTGGTCAAATAGATCGTCGATCCGCGGCAGTGGGTATTTGTTCTTGATCGTGAGGTTGTTGAGTGCCCTATAGTCAATACACATGCGTTCTGACCCATCCTTCTTCGGCACGAACAACACTGATGCACCCCATGGCGATGAACTCGAGTGGATGAAGCCCTTGTCCTGTAGCTCATCCACTTGCTTCTTCAGCTCCACCAGCTCGCTGTTGTTCACCCGATAGACATGATGAGAGATGGGCTCCGCCCCTGGAACCAAGTCTATCGAGAACTCTATGTCCCGGTCTAGTGGCAATCCCGACAACTTCTCTGGGAAAACATCCATATACTCTGCTATCAAGGGGTGTGGAATCGTCTGCTCCTCGACCGAGACTCCACAGAAGACTCCGCTGCTCTGCTATGCCTGACGTCTGGAGTACTCAAACTCTGGCTCCCCTGGCGCACTGAGGAGAACTCTACACCCTCTACAATCAATACTAGCTTGGTGCCTGCTCAACCAATCCATGCCTAGTACTATATCGTAGTTCGGCAATGGCATTACGAGCAGGCTCACCTCCAACTCATGGCCTCTCAAAACTACTCTTCGACCCTTACAAACATCACTCACGAGGATAATACCACCCCCGGTCGTGATCTTGTAAGACCTAGGCAACGATTCAGCTATGATACCGTGTCTAATCGTAAAAGATACTGATATGAAGCTATACGAAGCACCGGAATCGAATAATACAAATGTTGGACTGGAGTCAAGAAGAATCGAACCTGCAATCAGCTCTCCTATCACATCTGCATCCCCAGCTACCGTGGCGAAAGCTCGCCCCTGCTGGCCTCCCCTGGCCTGCTGCTGGTGCTGGACGAACCTCTGCTGCTGTGTCGACAGGGCTGGTCCCATCTGCTGGCCTGCTGGAGCTCTGGCTCCTCCTTCCGGGCCTGCTCGTGCTATGCGGCACTCCCTCATCTGGTGGTCTGCTGAACCACACAATAGGCACAGGCCTAGCCTCTTCCTACACTCACTGGCAACATGCCCAGACCTCCTACAGTATCCACAAGTGGTAACCTGCCTCTGGCCCTGCTGGTGCTGTCTCGGCTGCTGCTGCTGGACTGGCCTCTGCTGGATCGGTTACGGCTGAAACTGCCTCAGCTGCTGATGCTGAAAGTGGGGCCTCTTGGCCTGGCCCCCGCTGCTGCTGCCTCCAACTAGGTCTCTCCCCCTCTTGAGCCTAAGCTCAAGATCATCCTCTGCTAGCAAGGCTCCCGTCAAGATCTCCTCAAATGTAGCATCTCTGCTGCCCTTGGTCAGGGACTTGACCTCCTTGACCAGACCCTTCCGGAACCTCTGGGTCTTCGCCGTCTCGCTCAAACCCTCTATAAATCTGCCGAGACGACCAAACTCTCCAGCATACTCCTCTACTGAGAGGCTCCCCTGGACCAAGCTCTCAAACTGCGACTCTAAGGCTCTGACTGCTGAATCTGGGAAGAACTTCTTCTTGAAGAAGCCCCTGAACTGCTCCCAAGTCTGCCCTGGTACCCCCACCCTGGGGTCTGACTGATACCAGGTGCGAGCAAGATCTCGCATCCGGCTAGCTGCGGCCTCGATCTGAAGGTCTGCTGGAATCCTGGCCAAGCGGAAGATCTCCTCTATATGCTCGATCCACTCATCGGCATATAGGATCTCCTCTGTCCCCAGAAAGCCTCTGGGGCTCATCTTCTGAAACTGCTCGATCCCCGGTGTCCTCGGCTGCTGCACCACTGGTCGAGCTGCGGCTATCGTGACGGCCAACTCCATGCCTCTGTCCTGTCGAGCCTGCTGTCGGTCCATGAACTGCTGGAAATACGTGAACATCTGAGCTGCATCCACATATCCTGGAGGCGGTGGCGGCTGGAAGGGATCCTCTGGAATGACCGGGTCCTGCCTCCCAGTCGGTGGATGCATACCCCCTGCTGCGGCTGCCGAGGTCTCAATATGAGCTGAGGTGGCAGGAGCTGCAGTCCCCTGGCCTCGCCGTGCTGGCTGAGAGGTAGCAGTCCCCTCTATAGCATCCTCATGAATGGCACGCTGCGATCTAGTCTCTACCATCCTGAAGATAGACAAACAAGAGTATCAATTTCTGAGAAAGAAGCGAAATAACAAAGGCGGACAATTATAATTCAAAGGATCAGCTGACAAAGGATTTAGATGGCAATAAAAGAAATTTTCCTAAAGTGATTGAGTATCTTAAAATTAATATCCTATATCCTATAACAGGCTGCAGTGATACTCTAGTTCGAGTACCACTACACTTTTAGTCTAGACCTGCATGGGCCACCACTAAAAACGTGTCACGACCCGCACCCTAGAGTAAGGGCACGAGACATGGGTACGTCCAGCCTACGTCGCAGTGTCGGCGGTAGAACGCTGTCCTAGGTCACAACTTCTAACAATATATCTCTAAACAATTTATACTCCCCGAATGTGGGTGACATAGCAATAGTAAACTCATTCACAACTAAGGAAGAGATAGCACGATATGAAATAGTACTCAAGGAATAAAATAGATAAAAGCAGTCTAAGATAATCCCAGCAATATCCAACAGTACAAGGTCTCAGATGAAAGAATATATACAACACTGAACTGTAGGACCGATTGTAGGAACGAGTTGTAAAGCACAATACTCTAGAGGGGGGGTGAATAGAGTAGGCAGCGGAAATTAACTATTTAAAAATGTTAGTAACAAGATCACAGATAATATATCACAGATATGTAAATGAAAAGTAGAGAGTAGAGAGCAAACGCAAACACAAGGATGTATACTGGTTTTCCTCTGTTGAGGACTAGTCCAGTCGGAAGAACTCTAGCTTCCAGTTGAATCCACTATGGAAAATCACCACAAGTTTTCATCCGAAGTTCTTGCAACTTCTACAACGCGAGCTTTGATCCGAAGTACTCGACCAACTTCAATTGTGAAGAGTCTTTCTTCAATCAAGCCTCCGATTACAACCGCTCTGAAACTTCTAGACCGTATCATACTGGCAAATCGACTAGAGGATTGTAACTGGCTTGGGATTTAAAAATGAAAGCTCAGAATACTTTGGAAGAAGTAGTAGGCTTATAGAGAAGAGATATGAAAGTGAATGAGTGTGTTGAAATGATCGAAATCCTTCTCTATTTATAGTTTTTCCAAAGGCAGAATTCTGACAGAATTCGGACAGAATTCGGGCAGAACTCTATGAGAAAATCTCGGTGGGATCCGTAACTGCAGGGAGACCAAGTTCAAAAAGCAATGTTCACTAACCGAACTCTGAACTTTGGCCGAATTCTCCTTGAGTTCTGTTGGAGTTCTGTCAGGGTTTTTGCAAATTAGTTTTTGGGCTTTTTGAAAAGTCAGGCAGTTAGGAAGTAGTTTGGGCTTTTGTAAGTGGGCTTATTTTCAAAATGAAAGGGTATTTTGAAAACGTTTCTTGGGTAGCCTATTTGCCAGTACGATGCAGTGTACATCGTATTCCTAGACTCAATAAATATGAAAAATACATTGAAGAAATAGGAAAACCAAGAGCCCTTTGATGACGTCTTTCTTCAAATATTTGAGCAGACTTGAAGACGCCTTTTCCCTTGACGGCGGTCGTCCAAAGATAAATAGATCTGGAAATCTGAATACCTTTCGGGAGCTTCGCTCCCGAACCCCTGACGGGGGGTGCTGCCCCCTCGAACCCTGTCCGCTGACCGGGTAGCGGAACCCCCGATGCGAGGCCCCGGATAGGTCGTTAGGCGGTTCAGAGAAATCTTCTTGTATAACGCCGTCTTTGGCCCATTGCATATGTCCTGGTTTGACAAAGCTTGATCATGCTTACAGCATGTCTACAAATACATGTTAGATAAATGAAACCGATATGATACAAGCATAGCAATATGATATAGAACATTTGGGACAATGCTAATATTAGGACAATGCTAAGTTTAAGTAGCAACAAGATAGTGACTACATGAATATTAGTGATGTCATTATGTTAAACTTAATTGATTAGCCATATTCAAAAACATGATATAATCATTGGGTTAACATGAACTCCAATAAGGTCTAACTAAACATGCCTCCAACTACATAAAGATAATCAGCCTAACTAATTTAGTCTAGGCAGTCGGGGGAATATCCTCAGCTGCAGCTGGGTCCTCCTGGGAGTCCAGCTCGCAGGTGTCATCTAAGGCTGCTCCGTAGTAGGTATCCAGGCAGGCCTCCTCCTCGTCCTCTGTAATATTTTCAACAGGTCCAGTCAGGACATGAGCGAGTACAGTACATCTCAACAGATCATAGCAGGTTAGAAAATATAAACATGCAGTAAAGTAAGATACAAGTACTGAAAGAAGTGCAGTATGTAAACAGAGAGAGAGCTGTAATAGAAATATCTACTATAAATAGAGACTAGCAGTGACTAGTGATTCAGAGTACAATATAGACATGTAAATGGCCTGGGATGATTCTGATAAGACACTAAGGAATGATTCTGATAAGATACTACTGGTGTATTATTTACATGTCCAATTCTACTCCCCCGTACCCCCAATCAATACACAAGGATCCAGCCAGGTTATGTTATATGATTCCATGCATGGCCCCCGAAGGATGATACATGGATGTCCCATAAATGGGGATTTTGGGGGTTACCCAACAGTGTAAGATTCAAGAGACTGTGATCATGAGGGTATATGTCACAAGTGATCAAATGAACCAAGAAGCATAGTGATACGCCATGTAAGTGAAACGTATAGAACACTGTAAAGCTCCTAAATTTCTACTGATTTTTATTTTATTTTATTTTGGTACTGATTTAAAATTTGTTATTGTACGTCGCGTAGTCGTATTTTACGTCGCGCACAAAATTTTATTTTTGTAATTGCTCGACGAGTACGAATATGTGTCGAGGTACATATGTTAGAAAAATATTTTATTCTAAATTTTATAATATTTTTATTTTTTTATAAAAAGGTTATTTTATTCATCGTTTACAAATAAATGGTAAATTGAAAATTTTGGTTTAATATTTTGCGAAATGTAAAAATTTGTTTATTAATAAAGCTTGATATTTACAAAAGCTAGTTTATGATTTAAATATTTAAAGTATTTATAGTGATTTTCGAAATTAATTATTTCCATAAATATTTAACTAGGAAAATAATTTTTGAGATCTTGTTTACTTAATATTTGATTAAATATGGTAAATTAAATTGTAAAAGATTTTATTGGCTTTATTTAAAAATATTTTAAATTAAGTATGAAATTAATTTGGATTTGGATTTGATTTGAATTGGCTTTAAATCTATTTAATCACATGATGATTATCTAATTAGGATTTAAATAAATCCTAATGTTTATCTAACTGGGTATTCCCACCTCCTATAAAAGGAGAGGTACTCCTCCAGCAAATTCCACCATCTACAAATGTGTATCGTGTCTGTGTCCACCGTTCTTATTCCATATTTATACATGTACATCAATTCCCGTGTCGGACATACCCCAACAGAAACCAAATCCTAACCCTAGTTTATTCTGTCCCGCTGGCATCCGCCACCGTCTTGATCCCTGCCACAGCCAACACCACCACCCTCGCCGTCGTCAGCATCCCGACAAAACTTCCGCAACCAACTTCATTCACCGCTGCGATCACCATCACCTCCCCGAACCCCTGCTCACCCAATTATTGACCACCCCAAACTAATACCCAACCCATCACCACCGTCACCCGCCTTCCCTGCGACCAGCACAACCACTGGCCGCGGCCACCTAAATCAACCTCACTACCCATCCTAAAATAAAAAGGAAGAAGAGTAAACCCAACCTGACCGAGATCGCCCCAGCAGCCGTTCCGTCTCCGCCTGAGCGGTGGCTCCCCCACCGATCGAGCAACCGCTGCGCCATCAACCGGGGCTTCTCCGCAGAGGCCGTCGTGACCGAAACACTCTGCCGTCAGCGCCGTAGACGCGCCTCGTCGGATCTGGCCGCCGCTCTCACTCTGTACCTCTTCCGTGCACCGCCCGACGGTAGCGCCGGCGGTGCACCTCCTCTGCCAGGCCGAACGCTGCGCCCGCGGCAGCAGTGAGCACGGACGACCGTACGTTTCGACGTCTCCCGACTTCCGCGCCACCTTCACGAGCCAGAGCCACCGCCCTCAACCGCCCGGAGCTCCTCTGCCCCTTTTTTGCCGACCACCGCCGAGTCCGGCGCGGCCACCGCCCTAGCTTCTCCGCCACCAGTCCTCTTCGCCCGTACCGAACTCAGCGCGCCCGTCCCGTAGTCGCCGCCGCCCCCTCGACTGGTGACTGACGCCTCCTTCCCTCTGGCGAGATCCGGCACCCCCTCCCTCCTCCGTGACTGCCGCCGACATCGGCTTCCTCCATGACCCACCTCGCCTTCCCGCGGAGATGCCGGCCTTCCGTTTCACCAGCCTCCGTCGGCCACCCGCCGGAGCGCCACCCCCGAGGTGAGAACCTCGGTCCCCCTCTCCCTCTTCTCTCTCCCTCCCTCTCGAATGATTTGGGGGAGGGATTTGAGAAGGATTAATTATTAATATTATTAATATTATTATTATTATATAAATGCTACTGTTACAACTGTTATACCATTATTATTATTATTATTATTATTATTATTATTATTATTATTATTACTATTATCATTATTATTATTATTAAAGATTACTGTATATATATTATTATTACTATGTTATTTATTATTATTATCAATAATAATTGGGAAGATTATTATTGTTACTATTATTAATATTCTTAATTATATTCAAAATTTTATTGTTATTAAATCAATATATAGGTAGAAAAAAAAGCTTATTAGGGTACATGTTCTTTTCGACTCTTCTATTTTAAACAAATTCATAAAAGGTTTGTAAATAAGTTTTATTTGATATAAATATTTCAAAATAATATTGTAAATAGTTTTCAAATATTATCTAAAATATATTCTAGTATTCTCCTTAAAATTTTATTTTCCAACTTATAGTAATTATGCCTAAAAACGATTTGAGATTTTAGTATTTTCCAAAAACAAATCTAGCCTTAAAATTTTTATAAATATTTTCTAAAACTAAGTTATGTTTATTTTGCAAATTCCCTTGTTGTTTATTATCGTCGTTGATCATGACTAATCCCATGTTTCTATTTTCTCACGATTTGGACCATTACATCAACCATGGCTATTGGACTATTGAGACATGTCAGAGAACACCGCACCACACCAGACGACACACCAGGCAAGATACCTTGCCACAATTTACTGTTTATAAATTAGTTGCATTTTATTTATTACATATCACTGCTCATTTATTTCTAGTTCTTAATTACTGCCTGCTCAGTGATATTAGTCGTACCTTGTTATTTACCTTTGATTGCATATGGACTTAGAGTTAAAGGACTACCACTAGCTTAGTGCATTGCATTGACTTTGACACTGTTGTGCCACGAGATGTATGAGTTATGAGTAGCATATAGTCTACGGACTTGCGTGTTGGCTGATCACTGATGCGTGCAGGACGTGCGTTAGGTCTAACTGTCAATAGTTGTGTGTTAGAAGACTTGACGGTTAGTAGTGTTACATGGTCGTGGATGCGACATGATAGGTACATTGGGTGGGGAGAACATTTCCTTGTCGTATGGGCTTCGATTGCACTTCCCTTGTAACCCGGAAGCTCCGCTGGAGATACGGGTATGAGCCTCTCAGGTTGGCCACTGTCATTTTTGAACGTCATGCTCTCGGTCACTGGTGCCCAAGTGGGGACTATACTAGATCCCATTACAGCCAGGGCTCATGCGACGAAAGGTTTGTTCTCACTGCATGTTCACTTTAGTTGGTTAGATTACCTTATAGGGTCTTGTCACTTTCGTTGATTGTGGCATGTTTATATTCAGTATTTATATGGCATGTTGATGTATCTTGTTACGTCCCTCTGAGGACCTGGTTATCTCGCCAGGTGTGTGTTCCGTGATTTCTTGCAGGTGCTCTAGCTAAGGCCATTCCTTTCTTCGTGGTGATTGCTCTTGGACTCGCCAGTGCTCTCGCTTGCTAAATTCTTTCCTTGTATATTTTTCCATATTTAAATTGGTTGGTAGTGGACTTTGTCTCCGCCCAACTATTGGGTACATAACAAATTCAAAGTTACTTTTATATTATATTTATCTTTGTGGATGAGATTTAGTACCTTGGTTACTGTATTTTACAGCTTATGTATATATACGAGGGTCCATATACTTCGTATGTATACAGCTGGCATGATTACGTTCTAGTCCTACGTATTTGGGACTGGGGCGTTACAAACACGTAGTACCCGATGCTCCCTAAGGATAACATCTCAAGAAAGGATCCATATAGTACCAATCCGTGTGACCATCGTGACAGTACAAGTAAAGTAATCTACTGCAGGAAATAATTCTAAGCAGGATATGAAATGATCAGAGAATGTACTCGCCTGTATCTGAGTGTCCAATATGAAACGTACTGTCCAAGGAGTGGTGTCTAGCTCCTAATCAGAACAGCACAAGTCACAACAAGTCCAGAATAGTAAAATAAAGTCCTACTATACATTCTACATGATTCTAGGTCAAATTAGGCCAAAGTCAACTCTTGGTCAACTCTGGTCAATCCTAGAAGTTAAACTAGGTCAACCAAGTCTAATCAAGTCTAAACTAGGCCAGACTAGTCTATACTAACCTACACTAGCTAGCACAACCCTGACAAGGCTATGCAAGCCTATACTAGCTATATCACAACATAGCTAGTAGCTATTACTAGAATACATTTCAAGTCTACAACCATCATCACCACACCTATTGATTTAAACACTTTACATAGCCCATACTAAAGTACATTAGGACACCACATATTTATATACATATATCTAGGCTAAGTACTACACTTATAGATATACATTACACATAATATATATATATATACACATTATATATATATATATATATATATTTATATATATATATATATATATATATATATATATATATATATATATATATATATATATATATATATATATATATATATATATACATATAGACACTAAATACATACTTTTACACTTACACTTACACACACATACATATATAGATATATAATATATATACATGTGCATATAGGGGGAAAAACATGTGTGTGTGTGTGTGCCACATGAAGGCTGTAGGTAGTACAACAGGAAAGGAAAGGAGATCAGTGAGTGTGTGGATGAGTGTAGCTTTGTGTGTGTAGAAAGGCATTCAATGCACAGGAATATACACAAGACAGTGAAAGGAAAAGAGGGTAGTGTGTGTATGAGTGTGAGAGATGCAAATCAGTGTGAAAAAAGTGTCAAACAGTGTCATGTGTGTGTGTGTGTTCACATGAACTTGTGTGTGTATGCATGAGTGAGTGAGGGTGAGTGAACAGGCTGTGTGTGTGTGCCTTGCAAACAATGTGTGTGTTAACATTGATGTAAACATGGAGAGGGAACTCAGTTCAAAAATCTGTGAGTGTTAATGCAAAATGGGAAGAACATCAATTCAGTTCACAGTTCAACAAATAGGAAACTGGAAACAGGTACTACATATCCCATTTTTAGGTTTTGCAAAATACAGTGCACACCAAGGTTGACATATAAACCTATGCTAATAGAACATGTTCTCAGTTTTTCAAAAACCACAACTCAGATTTATCCATACATTCTCAGAAAATCTGAGAATGTAGCTTCAGTTTTAGCTCAAACTTCCCCATCCCATTTTGAACTCAAATCAATGCCAATTCACCCAAAATTCAACAATCTAAAAGATCACATATAGATTAACAAAATTAGGAAGTAAAACATGTGGAGAATTGCATTCATATAGGTTAACATCATTGACAAAGTTAACCAAAAAAAAACTGGGAATAACTGACATGTTTGTTTCAGTCCCAACTTGGGTATTGAAGGAAACATTTACAAAAGTTAATTAAAATGAACAATTATTGGTTGGTAAATAAAGTACAAAGTGTGCACGTGTCATACATGTGGTTCGTGTCCCGCCACAGTGTGACACGAAGTGTCCAACACAAAATAACCAAGAACCAAACACATCCAGTGCATTAGAAACCCAGTCCACAGTGTTGTGTTCACGCGTGTCGTGTACACGACACGACACGAACTGGGTCGAGTCCCTTTGCAGGGTGGTTCGCCTAGGGTCCCCCTAGGTTTGTGTCACCCTGATTTGGGTCGACGTGTCCTGTGTCGTGACTGAATCCATCGTGTCAGAACCTAAAAACTCACTGGAACGAAACAGTCAAAATCTAATGCACACGCTCGTGCGTGTCCGACATGACACCATAGGTCATGCCACTTGGGGAGTGTCGTGTTAGACACTGCCCTAATGTGTCCAGTGAAATTCACGTGTTCTAGTGCCGTGTCCAGTGAGCAATCGGGTTCGTGCAGCAGGGAAATGAACCGGGCTCATTCCAGTGTGCACAGCAGTGTCCAACCCGAACTGCACCCGACACAGACACAAAACCACCATGGTCCCTTCACAAAAATCAAAGAGCAAACCTAGATCTACATTCCTCTTCAAATAGAATTTTAAAATAGCAAAATAATCTCTTAGGGGCATTTTGTCGAACACCCTATATTCAAGACTGATACGTGTCCGATACGGACACGTAATGGATCCAAAACTTAGGGTTTGCCTATCCTAAAGTTAGGTTAGGGCTAGGGCATTCCTAAAATGATTTTAAACAGGATTTATATGGAATATACAAGGTTATACCTATTGATGAACAAGCTCTCACAAAAAAAACTAATGAAATAATTCCTCTAGCCACCCAAAGTCTCACTAATTGTTGTTTCCCTGCAAACAATCTATACCAGCAGCAAGAAGAAGGATTTTAGGTCCTAATGCAAAAGGTTTGGGGAAGAAAGGAATTAAAATGAATTTTATATGAATTTTGGAAGATGGAACTCACCTATTTCCTTAGAACTTTGGATAAACCCTAAAAGAGGCTAGCCCTAAAATCTAGGAGGGATTTTATAGTTGGGGGAATCCCAAGGTTATCCATAGTGGCCGGCCAAGTTGGGTTAGGGTAGGGTTTGGCTAGCTTAGGTTGAGCCTTCTAAGGTTCAAGACATGATCATGACTTATGACTTCACAAGTCATAACTTAACCAATCTAATTCCAATCTACCCCAAACTAATTCTAATGGACTTGAATTCACTAACTTAGGTCATCCTAGGGTTTCTTAACCTAACCAAGATGTCCTGACCTAGGTTAGCCTATAGGGCAGTCTCCTAGTCAACACCAGTCAATATCTAAAACTAGCACCAAACAATTATACTAAAAAAACACCTAAAAATCACATTAATTATAATTAATAATAATAATCCCAAATTAATTCCAAAATTTTGAAAATGACCAAACTACCCTCAAGCTAGAAAAGTGGCAGTGACATTTGGGGAATTCATATTCGACTTGAAATAACATTCAATAATCCATGAAAAAGGTTGGTAATTAATATTTAGTGTGTGTACGTGTCATACACTCAATTTTGTGTCCAGAAACCAGACACGGATGTGTCCAAACCAATGCACACGCGCACACGAGACTGCACGAGCTCGGTTGGCCTGTGCACGTGTCCGCACGCACCCGACACGCCACCAAGTAACACGAGACTTGGGGACTGTCGTGTCAGACACTGCCCCGAGCTCCACGTCAAATGACACGTGCCCACGTGTCCTACACAAGTCGTACGACCCTGCGGGTAGCAGGACAGTGCGCCCAGGCGTGTGCGACCGTGTCCGCGAGTCCAATGTGACTCGAACACGACTCAAAACCAGCTCAGTACAATAAAAACCCATAAGCGACCCAAAAATATGAATTCCTATTCAAACAGAATTTGAAAACTTGAAGAAATGCCCCAAAGGGCATTTCGTCGAACACCTGCGCATGCCACTGATACGTGTCTGATACGGACACGTACAGGACACGAAAATTGGAAAATCCTATGCCTACAGAACCAGGACACCTAGGGCTAGATGTCTATGCAATTTAAATCTAATTTTAATGGGTGGAATAGAATGTACCTATGGGTGTTCTTCAACACAACAAGTCTCTTCCAAGGAGTTCTTCAAAGCCACCAAAAATCCCCAAATTGATGCAAATCTGAGATTTGACTCCACCATCAGCAAGAAAACATCAATTAGATCATAATAGAAGAAATACCAATCAAAAAGGAGTCCTATTGATTAAACTAGGAAGCAATTAAATGAAGGCTTACCTATTTCTTAGGAAAATGAAGAACTAATAAAGAAGGAGGCACAAATCCCTATGAAGACATTATATAGGCAAGGGGGGTCTTGGCTGGTCATAATAGTTAGGGTTAGGGTTTTTAGGTTTCATCCTATGGCTAGGAATGAATCAAGGGAAATGGATGGCCTAGAACAAAGGGTTCTTTCCTAGTCTCATGCAAATCACTTAATCATAACTAAGCTTGACTTAACCCCTTAACCAAACCATCTAATTCTCAAAGTGGCTCACTAAATTAGTTATGACCCATCTAGGTTAGGTCCAATCTAGGTTAGGCTAACCAAAATCACATGACAATAATTAAACTAGTATTTAAATCACACCATTCAATTAAATTATTTAAATAAATTTCCTAATAAAATATATTAAATTCAAATAATTCAAAAATAACAAAAATACCCTCAAAATAGAGATGTGGTAGTGACAATTATCCCAGTCGTACTATGATTGGTACCGAACACCGTTATAGTCTGGTCGAGAAAGAATGCTTAGCTCTTATGTTCGCTGTTCAAAAGACTCAACATTATATCATTGGCCAAACCATTCACATCATTTCTCGAGTTAATCCTCTTCGAGTACTAATGAAGAAACCCAGCACACTCAATTCTCGACTGGCTACATGGGCCATTCTACTAGCCCAATACGACATGGTTTATGTTCCATAAAACTCTGTTAAGGGTCAAGCACTGGCTGACTTTTTAGCAGCTCATCCTGTTTTGGAGACATCTAAGCTTTATGATGAAATTCCAGATAAAACATTGGAATCAAATATGATCTCTGAAGAATTTCCTACCTGGCGTCTGTTCTTCGACGGAGCATCTCGGATCGGACCCAATGGGACCGTTGTCGCAGGAGTTGGAATTGTACTAGTCTCTCCAGAAGGTTTAGCTATCCAAAGAGCTTATTCCTTAGATCAGCCATGCTCTAACAATGTGGCTGAATACAATGCCTTGCTCATTGGACTCTAATTAGCAAAACAGTTGGGAGTCGAATATCTTGAAGTCTACGGCGATTCTAAACTGGTTGTTAACCAGGTTAGAGGAACCTATGAAGTTCGCCATCAAGATTTAGTGCCCTATCATGAAGCTGCAATTTACATGGCTACATCATTTAAGGCTTTCTTTATTGAATATGTTCGGCGAGCTTGTAACATTGAGGCAGATGCTCTAGCTAATCTCACAGCAGTCTTAGCAATTTTCGTCAAAAGACAACAAGTGGTCGTTGTTTCCAACAGAGAGTTGTTCTGCATTGAAAATAATTGCAACATTGAGTTCAGTAACTTCGCCGAAGTCAAGGTTATCAATGAAGATTGGAGAGCTACTTTTATTGACTTTGTGGTTCATGATATACTCCCTGAAGATTCTAAGGAGGCTACGAGTATTTGTCGACGGTCTCACTGAAGATCCTAATGAAGCAAGTATTGCATGAAGCTCATAATGGTGTTTGCGGAGCACATCAACCCGGCCCTAAAGTGCAGGATCGTATCCGACGAATGGATTACTATTGGCCCTCTATGGTGTCTGATGCCATCGAATATGCAAGGAAATGTCGAGCCTATCAAATCCATGCAGATTTTATCCATGCTGCTTCCTGGCCTTTTGAAGCTTGGGGTATGGATATTATAGGTCCTATTAATCCTCCTTCTTCTAAGGGACATCGGTTTATATTAGCAATAACTGATTATTTCTCCAAGTGGACCGAAGCTATACCCTTGGCTGAAGTCAAAACCAGCAGCGTCATCAACTTCGTCAAACACCACGTTATCTATAGGTTTGGTGTGCCTTGACGAATCATTCACGACAATGGACCTCAGTTCATCAGTCAAAAGTTCACCAGGTTCTGTGATGATCATCGGATTGACAATGTTGCTTCTACAACTTACAATCCTGCTGCTAATGGCTTGGCTAAAGCCTTCAACAAGACTATTATCAAGCTCCTTAAGAAGTTTGTGTCTACTAACAAACGGAACTGGAGTGAAAAGCTTCGAAAATGTTTATGAGCCTACCGTACTACGGTCCGCAACCCCACAGGCTGTACACCCTTCTCTCTGGTGTACGGTTGTGAAGCAGTTCTACCTCTGGAACTTCAAATTCCTTCCTTGAGGATTGCTATCGCTAATGAACTTACTACGGAGAACAATAATCTTCTTCGACTTTAAGAACTGGAGGCGCTCGATAAGAAGCGACTCTTGGCTCAACAATACATAGAATTATATCAAGCCAACATCTCGAAGACTTTTAACCGCAAAGTTAAAGTCAGAGCCTTTCAAAAGGGGAACTCGTTCTTATTGTCAGACGTCCCATGACTATGACTCACATAAGCAAAGGAAAGTTCGATACAAAATGGGAAGGGCCTTATATCGTGAGTAAAGTCTTCTCAAATGGAGCCTATCAACTCATAGAGCTAGACGGTCGAGTTGCAATGATGCCTATCAATGGCAAGTTCATTAAAAAGTACTATGTATGAATGTAAAAAGGATTTCTTATAAATATGATCAGATAGTTCATAAATAAAGTTTGATTTTATTTCATCATAAACGATGTTACATAATATGAAGGACGAGAATCACTATCGTCCTTCTTAAAGACAGGACGAGGACCACTACCGTCCTTTTCAGAAATATAGTCGGCAAAAGAACCGAGGACATCCTTGCTCGATTTTACCAGAAACGTGCAAGCGACCATCCTCATGACCTCTTCTTCTTCAGTCTTCCCTGGCTCGACTAGGAAGTCCAAGATATCCCGTGGTGGCTTGGGTGCAGACGAACCTTCGCCCGCCTTTGTTTGCTTTGGCTGGGATGGCTCGGCTGGACGTTCCGTAACAACTTCTTCTACCTTCGGGATGATCTCAGCCTTCTCGGATGCATCTCTAGACGACATTTTGTGTTACAATTGAAACTGATCACTCTATCTAAAATTTCTGTTCTATTTATAGGCAGAAATTCTTGAGACAGTCGATTACGTAAACCGAAGCGACTGTTCATCCGTTCATTCCATTCACCTGACGGTTCACCCGTTCATTCTATTCATCCGACGATTCATCCGTTCATCCCATTCATACGACGGTTCATCCGTTCATCCTGACGATTCATTTTGTTCATATATCCTTACGACTCATCCGTTCAACCATATCAACAACTTGTCACATCTTTATTACCTCTGTTTAAGTTGTCTACCGAAATAATGATATTCGAAAAAGAAAATTAATTCTGCCATGTCCACATTACCTCTGAGCAGATATAATGAATAAAATTATTTTCTAAATCAAGAAATATATCATGTCCTGAACCTCTGAATATATTTTCTATCGCTATTATTTATATCCGTAATGGGATATGCAATAAATAATAGACCCACAAAATGATGTCTTTTTATTGATCAAAATAAAAGGCATTACAAAAAGACATATCACAAAGGAGAAAGTACAAAAGATTTTCTTTTACTCAATCGGTGGGGTCATCAGACTAGCTATCTGCTGCTTCAAAGTTTGAAGTCGTTCTTCACGAGAATCCAGCACCTGCTTTCTAGCTTCCTCCATTCCAGATTTATCGTCAAATGTCGGCAATGTCACTAGTCGGCGAACAATTTCATCTTAATGAGATTTGACAAACTCATTCTTCTCATGGGTCAGAATGTCTAGTTGCTGAACTGCAGCTTGATGCTGTGTAGTCTCTTCCTCAAGAACAAGTTGAACGATCCTCAACTCTTCTTGAAGTTGAGCAAACTCTGCCTTTAGTTCAGCAACCTTCTTTTCTTTCTCTCCAGCAGCAGACGCTACTATCTCCATCTGGGAATCATACTCTGACGACTTTGTGGCAAAAGTGTCCAAGAAAGTCTTGAAAGCAGCTTTTGTGACCTCAGCTTCTCGAGTCATCCTTTCAAACTCAGCATTCACCAGTGGCTCAACCTCCTCCCGATTAAGATCTTTGTAAATCTTAATTGACTCCTCCAGCTCATCCAGCACATATTCGAGATAGGCGGCTTGAGCCTCATCACCCTGACTTCGGATGCCGTCGATCAGATAAGAAGTTGGACTTCTGACAGTGATGAAACCAACACTCTCTTTCTCCATTACCCTTTCTACTAAATGTCCTAATGAAGTGAAGAAGAGGTCGGTGAAGGAGCCAACTATAAATTTATTAGTGGCCGCTGCACTAGGTGTGGCAGGGACTCCTATAGAAGTTGTAGCAGCAGATGCCTGTGAAGGCAGAAGTTTGGCTTCTTGAACATAGGCTGAAGTCTCTTTAGACAAGGAAGCCATAGTGGAGCTAGTTGCCCCTCCCAGATGTTCCTCTGCGAAATCGAATAAACATCATCAGTTTGCTTTCATTAAGGACAATAAAAAAAGATCAAAATAAGGGCAAGTTTACCAATGCTGGGTTTAATGACAAGATTGTCATCTGTTGACATAGGCTGCAGCCTCGCAGAAGTAGCTTCAGACATCACTGCCTGACTACTTCCTGCTTCAGAGCCGCCTGATAGATGACGGCTGCCGCTAGCTATCGCCTCTATCTGTACTATGTCAGTACATACCGGAGGAATCGGAGAAGGTTAAATTTTTGTATGAATGAAATTTAAAACATCAGTCATCTGATCTATAAATGAAAATTACTAAAATCAGTCAATACCTCTTTGATCGGGGACAATAATTTCCTCCGGTGCTGCTTCATCAGCATTCTTCTCTTGAGGTGTAGGGACAGCAACATCCTCTTCATTGTCATGAACATCTTCCGCAGATGTTTCTTCATCGTCTGCCTCCTCCTATGGTGCTTCCTCATCTTCACTTGCATCAATTGGATCTATGTCATGGAAGCCAAAATCACTGTCATCCAGAGCCTCGATCATCAGTCGATCTTCTTCAGCACGACGTGATCTTGGTGTAGCTGGAAGACGAGAAGCTTCCATTGCAAGTGTGGGAGATGGCAATACCTCAACAGGTGATTCCGACTCATTGATTTGGGTCGGGGTTACATTCGCTTCTGCTGTCTCATCTTTTGCCACCGCAGTCTCTTCTCTTATGTCTACAACCTCGTCCCTTATCTTTGCATCTGTCACCTGCCTAGGCTCAGGAGCAGGCGTAGGTGATGGCATCATAACCCCGGCGGCAACACTTATTAGAGCAGAAGTATGGATAGCTTTTGGAGGGGTGGCCACTTTCTTTCTGAAAGCTATTTTCTTTCTGCGTAGAGGTTCTTCCGGGCTCTCTACGTCTGCAGCATGTATTTGTCTTTGAGTGGAAGTTGGGGTCGTCACCTCTTCTCGGTGAGCCGACTCAGCTTGTTGCCGAGACTGCGATCGAGTAGTAACTCTTTCCGAAGAGTCTACAACAGTCTTCTACTTAGAGACAGGAGAAGATGGTTCTTCTGCCTTCCTCTTCTTCTTCTCCTTGATCGGAGATCTTACAACTTTCAGAGAAACACGCAGCAGTTCGTAGACTTCTTCAGGGAAGTTGGCTTCCCTCGAAGCTTCTAGAGGTGCATCAGCTGGCTCGTGCTCTTCATCATTACCAGGAGGCAACAAAACAGGTGCCCCTTTTCTAAATCGTGTCACTGTCGCAAAGCTGTCTGTGAAATTGAAGTTCTCAACAAAAGTGTTTGCTGACGTATAAAAGATCGAATAAGTATACAGCATGCGGGGACCACGGTTGTTCTTTGTCGGCATCGAGAATGTCGTTTTCGTGTCACGGGCATTGTAATAGGCCTAAGCCCAGGCTCCATCAATCAAATAACCTTTTCCCTGTAGGCATGTTATGGCATTGCCTACGTGGAATTGGTCGTAGCCGAATTGGCGTGCAAAACGGCTTGGGAGATAAGGTTCAAGATTGCATTCATCTTCGAACCGATACACTAGATGTGAAGGCCGAATTGTCCTCAACCAGTCAAAAGCTGTATGGCCCAAAAATGCATTCTCACTGAGTTGACAAGGTTTACTGACATATATTCGTAACCGGTTGGAGGCTGAACACAGTAGAAGTTCCATCCTCTGTCCAGGTTTAAGACTCGCCTGCAGTCTTTCAAAGTGGTATAGATCCACTTACATCCAGAATATCTTTTCAGAAAACTGCCGCTTACTGCTCCCATAGCAGGGTTCATTAAAGAAGGATGGTGTAGAAGCAGCCATCCAAACAGATATGTATAAGGCAGTTCCAGCCGAGGAAAGTATCCCTTTTTACCTTTTCCTCGAATCAATGAAAAGACGGAGGCCGGCATTCATTCTACATGTCATTGCCGACAATAAATCCATCCGATAGCCGAAGACTAGGCGGACAGCAGCAAACAGTACGCCGCGATGGAAGCGGTCAACTGTACTGGCCCCAGGAACGACATATCGTCGAAGCCAGTAGGTAAGGAACCCTGCCAGTTGGGCTTCCTTCGACATGGGTCTGTAACCCATCCTTATAAAGCTCTCTATGATGTCTCCTTCTTTAAAGAAGAACACTGAAGATCATCCTCAATCTTGATATCTATCTCATTGTGCGTCTCCATCAACTCGATCACCTCGTTGTTGCTAAGCGGTTTGAAGAAGTTGGGATTGTATTTTTTATGTTCTTTTGTCTTCTTCTCGATAATATGGTTGAGGAAAAGATATGGCAACCATTTGGTCGAATAGCACGTGCCGGCCGTGCCACTCTTGTAGTAGAGAGAGCAAATCTTGTAATGACAGAGTAGCTCTTTAAAAACTTCTACCATACGGGCATTCTCCTGGCGCAGTCTGTCCAACTCATCATTTGTCGGAATAAACTCTTCATAGGGGATATCCCCATTGGCAGATTTGAGATGTACTTATCTCATGCAAGGCTAATCCAATCTCTCCGTGTGGCGTCATGAAAGTCCCAGTCCTATAATTTTATCTCTCCGCCAACGTAAGGAATAGATTTGGATTCGGGGGAAAGCCATAGACTGTGGCATATACTGCCTGATACAGGTTAATCTCTTTAAGCTGATCTTCAAATTGGACTAATATCCAATTGGCTATACAGATCCATCTCTTATTGTCTGGGTTCACAAGACCTGTCAACCGCAGGTCTTGGTCCGGATACCTCCTTTTCACCTTCGCAAACTCATTTGTGAATATTAGAGTTCTTACTGGTAGCAGCAAAGAAGAATCCTCCGGCAGGATGCAACCGGGTTTGAGTCCCCTGAGTAGAGAGCTATGTCGCTCAGAAGAACTGTAGAAGATATCCTTGTGATCTGGCCCCTTCTTAACATAGATATTACCTACTCGGGCCTGTTGCAAGGGAGTTATATCCCATTCTATTCTTCTGGGGTAGCTTGCAAAAGCATATCTCGATAGAGGAAGACATCTGGAGATTTCTGGAAGAAGTATCGTCTTCTCGCCCCTTTGGAAAATTCTCTGCTCCATGCGAGGCCTTGGTTGAGAATTCTTGTCAAAAGCTTCACCAAACAAGAACAAAGGTTTCTTATGGGTCACAGTGTCAGCAGTTTAAAGAGGCTGTCCATTCATCAAACACAATAAAGTATCATTATCATGTACAATCAGGACAGCCTGCCGAGAAGACGGTAAGGCATATTGAGGAAAGGACACATAAGAGAGATCTTCCTTGTAGTCTGATTCAGATAGAGATCCTGCGAGAACCTCATAGTTGGGATCTTCCTTGAGGTTAACTGCATCAATAAAGAGACAAAGATCAGTATATGCAAAATCAAAAAGTTTCTTCAAAAGTTCATCAAATTGCGCTGTGTGAAACAAGCTATCAGATTGCGCCAGCACAGTCAACATGCGCAAGGTATCAGATTGCGCCAGCACAGCCAATGTGCACAAGACGTCAGGTTGCGCTAACATACTTGTGCAAAACATCAGTTTACGCTGGCACAACCGACTTGCACATATCGATGGATTGTGCCGAACATTTTGTTAGCGCTTTCCAACCGATTGCACAAGCATACAGTTTTCATAAAAATGAAAACTGTTGTACATGCAGCCGAAACCCTAAACAGGATGGCGTAAATACCATCAATCTCTAAAAAAAAAGAGGTATGAAGGTTTAAAAATGTCAAAAACCCTAAAAAGGGTTTCGATCATGGTTTGTCATTCACCTTGAAGTGCTGGATGACCCGTCTCGTGACGAGATACTCGTGGTGCAACACGAGTCAAAGGTTCGACGGGGGCCTTTCCCTTCACGGTGGCTGATCGCTTGGGCGCCATTACTGTCGACGACGAGAAGAAGAAGAAGAAGTCGGAGTAGGGAGGAGCTTCTGTCTCTTGAGAAATCGAAAGCAAGTAAAGGTTGAAAGAATGAAAAATAAAACTATTTATAGTTTTTCAGAAGTGTAACAGTCACCTCCGATTGCGCCACAAAAGACGGAACTAATTCCTCCAAACGTGCAACCAAAGCGCAACTTGATTTTAAATTAGAAATTCAAAGTATTTCGAAAACATGAATATTTTCAAATTTCGAAAACTTTGAAGGGGGTCTTGTATGTCCTAAAAAAATCAAACACGCGAGCTGAACTGTGCTACCACCCGAGCGTGCTACGCCGACGTGGCAACGCCATCATTACCTGACAAAGATCAGATCTTCTGACAGCTTGACAGCCCAAAAAATGAGGAGTCCGTTCGTTTCTTGTGCAGCACAGCGCTCGAGAATAGCTGTACAACCTCAGCGCAGTTTGCCAGTCCAACCTCAGCACAGTTTGACCAAGTCCGAATCCTAGCGCTATCCATTGACTAGAAGGAAGCGCAGTATGAAGCTAGTGTTATTCGGTTAGCGCAATTCATCAAATAACTGATATTTATTACGTAGCTTACATGCCATCAATTGCTCGCCACGTGGCAACCGCATGTACACGACCAAGCATATTTCAATCAAACAATGTCACGCATCTGAATACAGTTAGCCCACGATCGAGCAACTGCCCAATAGGCCAGCGCAGTTTGCAGTCTGCACAGTCTGTCGACAGTACAATTCATCATGCGCAGTCCACGATAACTATAAAATAGTTATTTCTAGGACTATATAAATAGAGTTTCAAGTCCTTCATTAAGATGATCAGATCATATTATCATCAGAGATCAGGAGTTCTTGTCCAAGTGCTGCTGTATTCTTCAAAGGCTATCGTCTTCAAAGTTCACATCGTCCAAGGGATAAAGCGATCGTCTTCAGATCAGATTCCTATAGTTGTACTTTCCCTGAATTTATTGTACTCTTGTACTATTCTTTAAAGTTTATGAAATAAAAGACTTTTGTTTTTGCAAACAAACGTGTGGATGAATTTTGGGTTGGGGTTTGTTGTTTGTACATATATTTTTCGGGTTTGTTTAAATGTGGACGATGTAGCCGTTAGTTTAAATTTTAGGTTTTCTGGTGTATAGTGAGGGCTCAGTCCTATTCGTTTGGATGATTATTTTGTATCGAGATTTCAAACACTTTCTAAAGAATTTTGATTTAGTTTTCTTCTTCCGACTATTCTTGATTGAAACTATTGAACTGGATGATTTTTTTTAAACATTGTTTCTCTTCCTTTTGGTTATGGCAAATTTGGAGGGTTGAATTGACTGAAGGAGGTGATTAAATTCTGCATTCGTATGGAATCTTCTATAAATCTTTGATTATTAAGTTGAGTGTGTCCTACTATTTTCCTTCTGATGGTAGAGTTAGCAGTTGCATTTAGAAGACCAGGGTTCTTTTGTAAATGAAGTAAGGTTCTGCCACACTCTTGCTGGTTGCTGGAACAAGTATATGACAGGCCTGGGTTGGTTCCTCTAGTGTTGTGTTCTGCAAGCTTAGGCGGTTTTGAATTGCAGGAGCTTAGGATAATTTGGGTTTGGGCATGGTGTTGAGTAAACTGACTGTCCTGGTTTAGATTAATTCTTGGTGCAATTGAAAGTTGTTAGATTATATTTTGAGCTGGGCTCTGGTCGTCCATCATGGTGTGTTCTAATGGGGGAAATGTTAAGTTGGTATAGGGATAGTTTGTTGGGCTTGGGCCAGGGCTGAAGTGAAGGTTGGTTTTGTTAAATTATTTCAGCTCTAGGGATTCCATTTTAAACCTTGTTGTTGTTATCATTATGGTATCATTAAAAATTAATTTTTAGTTAATATTTAGCTATAGTCAAATAATATTATTAAAGTATAAAATTAGTAAGATTTATTTGGTATACGTTTACTCTTGCTAATATAATTGGTAATATTCTGAAAATAGTTATCATTATTTTATATATACTAGGTTACTAAATAGTATTTGTAGGATATTTCCTAAATGATTTGCTAATAGAAATTACTAGTTGAATAATTAGCTTAATTTTGGTTAATGATGAGGATTTATTACCTTGTTAAATATTATATGTAAATATAGTTAAACTAGGTTGGTGATTAAAATTTTAGTATAAAAATATTGTTTAGACCTTAACCAAATTGTACTAATTAACAGGAGGACATCCAGCTCCTTTCATTACCCGTACTTTTTCGGAGCAAGGCAAGTACTTTTCTACGATTTTACGCATTTACATTTTTTGTACTTTTTTGTGACACGTCATGACACGATATCCTGTACCCCTGTACTCCTGTATTACATATTCTTGTACTTACTTGTGTCGGGTGGGGAAATATATTAGCCATGTGACCAAACCCCGATTACTATATTCATGTAGATAGCTTAGGCCTCGCATCATGCACGCGGGCCCTACGTCGTACCATATTCATATACTCCTGTACATGCTCCTGTACTCACCCCAGCCGGTCACATGGATTAGTTGTATTTCAAATATGGTGCACTTGTCATGCCTTGTACTTCAGGTTCATAGTTACATTCATGTACTTTACATTCCTGTACTTTATTTCCTGTACTTTCATGTTCATTTCCTGTATTTCATATTTCATGTTCCCCTGTACCCATTTTTATATCATGATGTTCTTGTTCATTACCTAGAACTGTACTTTGCTCCGCTCCTGACTGGAAATATTGCAGGTATACTTGCAGGATATCATTCTATCTTATGGGCCAGAGCCCGAGATTTTAGCTGAGCAGGATGGAGACATGATTTAGCTAGAGGCTTCAGGTTTAGACTATTTAGCTTTACTTTTAGATACTATTTTTTTAGAGTTTATAGTATATTTTATTCCTGATGACTCTGGTACCTTTATGTTATATGGATTTGTGGATTATGGTGATCTTATCTTTCTAGGAACGTTATATAGATGCTGTGATTATACACATTCATGTTTATCTAGTTAGTTTTCCCTAGCTTGGTACAGCTTACTTCGTCGTGTCTAACAACGAAGGCTGGGTGTGTCCGACTCGTGTCCGATTATTCGGGAGCGGGTCGTGACATATTTTTAGTGGTGGCCCATACTGTAATGCCCCGCTCCGTACGGTGCATTACGATGAGTCGTTGACTCGAAGAGTTGCGTTGACCCGATGAGGTATCAATGCGAATCGATGCAAGAGTTACGTTGGCCAAAGGTAAGCATTGAGTCGATTAGAATCTATGGATCGAATTGATGCAAAGGATAAGTCCCGTTGAACAAGTGCTGATTTTAGTTGATCTGGTGTGCAGGCTATGCCTTTATGCTGGATTACGGATTGTGGCATGGACGCGATAGGCCAAATCAACCGAGTAGTTCAAAGGAATGGCTAAGTCCGGGATTTAGCTATGCGACCGAGTTTTGGAAGCAAGATGCTTCAATTCAGCTAAACGGTAAGGCGTATCGGCTTAAGGTAGGCGGGTTCTTGACTCTCTCTCCCTATTCCTTCACGTCTAATAAGAGATATCATTGTATGCGTAAGATGTTATCGAGCTAGCGAGCGTGGCTCGGCGAGTAAGTGTCTAAATATGTGTTGAACACTAAGATAGAATATTGAACAATCGAACAATTGAAGCGACGTGCATCAAGTGTACGGATCACGGTAGGGCAATGATGGTAGAACATTGAAAGACGATATTGAGATGTGCATTATGTGCACGCCACAGAGAACATTGAACACTAGGCGTAGAACATTGATTACGGTGCTGAGCGTGCCCTCGGGCACTTATGCTACGAAAAGACTAAGTAACTACGGAACTAGGCTATGAGAATGACTTACGAATGGTACGCATTGAATATGAGTATGAGATGACTAAGCCGTTGGGCGTCGTACATCAATATGGATGTGTTGGGGCATAACGCCGACGGAGCTCCCCATATGGATGGTGGATTATGTTTATGAGACGCGAATATATTTATGGTGCGGGACTATGTTTATGGAACACGAGATTGGTTGGACGATATGACTTATATGCTATGGTACGTATTGCATGGTCAATGGACTCAGATGGCCCGTGCATGGGTGCGGCTTCTCTCGGACGGTTACGCCGGGGCACCGGGACCGTTCGGCCTAGGAGGGAATTATGTGTGGTATTTATGGTGCACATCATTCGGACAGATTGCGACCGTCCAGTGCTGTGATAAGCTATGATATCCGTAAGTTTGGGATCCTTCGGATACTGGGCTAGCAACCCGTATCGAAGTGATCGTAGGATTACACATAAGAGATGCCAAGTCCATTACGGTGCGAAACACCGTGACCTTCATATAGATAGGGCCGGTGGGCTGAGATTTGAGTTGGGTGCAGGCTCAGGGCCTGCGACCCTTATGCATTCTCTAAGTTTATGATTGGAATGTTGCGTGAATTATATGGTTTCTTACGTAAGTTCTAACCAGTGTAGGCTAAGAAAAATGGGACGGAGATAAGCACGAACACTATGATTATGTTCAGATTATGTCTAACTGTATCTGCTGCAGGAACACGATCTTGGTCACATTTATAATAAGGTGCTATGTTTAAGTATTACCATGAAACTGATCCTAAGGCTAAATAGAAAGATCACAAATTAAGATGCATGTTCACTAAAGATACTTAGTGTTTGGTTTGGGTGCGAGCGGGTCTTGATCAGTGCAAAGCGAGGACAAAAACACTAATCCCCCACTAGTTTGTGTGCAGACTCAGGTTATGATCGGCGCGGGGCGGAGCTTGGCTTGGACGTGCCGAGGCATGGAGTCCTTGGCGTTCAAGTAAAGCACCGCATAGGCGTTCGGACTTGCGATATGGAGATGTTCGGCCGAAGACAACTTGGTGGCTATAAAGAGGCATAATGTATGGAACAATATAATCCTTTGTGAGCTAGAGAGATCATGAGCGTTGTAGCCAATTAGCATGTTATGTTTGGGCTATTCAGAGCCTTGTAACCTTAAGTTCATTATGAATAAAAGAGATTCTTATTGTATTCTTTGTTTCCTTTCGCTGCATATGTTATCGACTTTGAGATAAAACACTATGTGAACTATTATCTTGTCTTGCACGAGCGCAACTCCAGGCTCCTGCGGCATCACGCCCCAGCGAGGACGATGATTCGGGTAAAATCTAGCGACGACGAGCGATTTCCCGGATCGGGGCGTGACATATGCAGTCTGTCCTAATAGTACCTAGGTATTAGAGTACTATTGGGGGACTTGATTTAAACTAGGGAAACTTGAATTACAGCATAGAAAATTGGGTACATCGGGTATATTGATATTATATAAACACTTATTGTTTTAGGTTAGGATGTTTTAACAGTTTTCTGTTTGTCAGATAGTTCAAAGTACGTGACACCGGAACTGTTGATCCACCTACACTTGAGGGTTTCGAGCTTCTACTACCTTTTATCATCTCTACTATCCCCATGGGTGTTCGCCATTAAAATCTTTGAATTCAATTTCAATCACAAACACAATAGTGTAACAATATAGGACTCAGATGTAGTCATAGGAGTACATTTTTATTTTTATCTGAGTACTTGTGTCGATGGAGCGAGTGGTAATGCGTTGACTTCGTTGACGATCTAACGACGATTTTAGATTCTCTGAAGGTCTGGGTTGCTCTGGATGCCGGAGCTTACGGAGAGAAAGAAGACGTTGAGTGTCTCTTCTGGCCTCTGTGGATGTGCTTCTCTCTGAGTATGTATGTACGTCCTTCTCTGTCTGTGTATCTCTGGAAGAAGGAAATGATCCCTCTATTTAAAAGCAGCAGGTTGGGCTGCTCATGCGTGCATATGTAGGATACGCCTGTACGTGGAAACGCCACATGGCTTGAGCTGCAGGGGTGGGTACATAGATGATGTGCCATGATTTGTGGGTTGAATCCTTCATGCTGCATTTATGGACTGGCACGTGGCAGTGGAGAGGATCTTTCGGTTGTTGAGATCTTGGGTGGTTAGCACCCCTTTATAGGCTGAAATGAGTCAAAGGACACATAGCACATGTGCTCGGCTCAAGGATCTCGGATTTGGTGGAAGATGATCTGACAGGATGCACCTAGAATTGGACACATGAGAAGATTTAGCTCGTAACCTTCAGGAGTCACGAACCAGTCTGGGTGCATGGCTTTTGAGGCGCATGCAAAACTTTGGGCGCATGGCTGCGGAGGCGCATGCGAGTGGTTGGTCGACCATATGGCTTGTAACCGATAGAGAAACGTAATGATGATGCTGACGTCAGCGGTGCTTCATTTTCTGTAAAAAGCTGTCAACTGTTCAGTCCTCGGGGGATGTGCTGCCAACTCTGTCACTTTAGTATTAATTGCTTGGTGGGTGACGAGCCCAAATGGACGCATCAATTTGTACCCCACTAGGTGTATAGGGACGCATGGGGCGCATCCTTATAAAGCGTTTGGTACTGATGGGCACGTGTGTATGATGCGCGGGATCTGACCGGCGCGTCTGTTGCATGGCGCATCCTTATTTGTCTGTTTGTTGAGTTCTTCGAGTGCTTTAAATAACCGTTTTGACCTGGCTGAATTCGAAGGGATAGGTTCCTCACCATGAATGCAAGTTCATTGCACTAACTTCGGGAAGGTTGCCACTTGGCACGTGGGTTTAATTTGCCCTGGCCTATAAATAGCAACAGTTTGAGAGAGTTTTGCTGTCTCTCCCTTGACTTTTCGATGAAGATGGATTCGACTGATCCTCCTCCTTGGAAAGACGTTGCACTGTGGGTAATGGTTCTCCTTGTTCGAAGAAGCTTTGACGGTGAACTCCTTCAGAAGACTGAGATTCGTCGAGTTGGAATGGACATAGCAGTTTATGTTCGAGCCGCTTGCTGGTAGTATTCTTCTACGAGACGACATCGAGTGCTAAGTTTAATGCATGGTTTGGGTTTGATGTGCCTAAGCCTCATTATGATGGAAGAGCCCCAGGCTGGCAGATGCACCTGTACGTTGACGAGGAAGTGATTCACTCTGACGGGGCAGAGTAATGCGCTAGAAGAGTAATATGCCAGGCTGAGATGATGCGGCTAGCTGAGACATTTGAGTGATGCGCCTAGTTGAGAGTAGGCTGTTACAAAGTCTTCAATTGGCATTATGTTTTTGAGACGATGTCGGACATGCACAGCATGTTGCAACTGCTGGAACACAAACTACCTTGGTGGTGGAGCCACTGTCTTGCGGCAGCAGGAGTTGATGGCGACAGTAGCACAAGTATGTCCCGTGAGGGGCGAGTTGTGCATGATGGTCGTCTCCCCCGATCTACGTCTGTGAGTGATCATATTACGTAAATCGTATGTGGAGATGTTGACACTCGTACCCTCTTCAGGCGCATGGCAAAGCCAAGCGTCAGGGTGAGTGTATGAGTGATGTGCCCCATGATCCAGTTCCAGCGCATGAAATCCACCCAAGTGGAAGGAGAACTTTGAGATTTGACCCATTCTAGGTGCCAAAACACCTGAGTCAACCCTGTACAGCTTACCATCAATTGTGTGTATGACTTTCAACGCACATTTCTGGTTTCACTGCTAGCATAGCACATTGATGGAGCATAGCTCGTGCCGTCTTGGAGTTTTCGTACTAGCCCGTGAAGGCGCATAGTACTCAGAATGCAACTTTTTCTCGCCTTGATAGCGAGTGAAGAACTTGCAGACAACCCAGAAGAAGAGAAGAACTACTGTAACTTTTTGTGGCTCGAACGGGCTCCCTGGATAACGGGTTCCCATTTCTTTATTTATTTTGGTGCCCTTTTCAAAGGAGGCAAGAGGGTTCTATATATAGAGTGGAATGAGACATCCCTTCTTCTTCTTTTTCGATGTGGGATTAAAAGCAATATCCCTCTTTTTTCATGCTTCTACAAGACCTCCTTCAAAGTTTTTTAAAACTTTTGGACAAATTTTGAAATACTTTGAACAAGAAGCATGGATAGTATAGCTGTTTAGGTGTGACAATCCTATCAGAGGTAGTATGGACGTGATATGTTTAGGTACTTCTACCGGGAATTTTATGTGGACTTATCATCCTTAGCGTACCTTGGTTTGAGGTACAGATAATAAGTTGAGAGAGAGAGAGAGAGAGAAAGAACCAACATATTTACTCAGAGGTAGTATGGACATGGTAAATATGGGGTTGATGGTAGAGCTTTCCTACTCAGAGGTGATATGGACGTGGTAGAAATGACTCTGGAGGAGATACGCGGAACTACTCAGAGGTAATGTGGACATGGAAGTTATGCGGTTAGATGTACAGCAACGCATGGGTTGTTTGTACGTGATGTTTACTCAGAGGTAATATGGACGTGGTAAACATGATAGTTAGCATAATCTTACGGAGTGTAAGATTCTGCTTTGTAGGGCATAGAGGAGCAACTCAGAGGTAATGTAGACGTGGTTGTTCTTCTACTGGAGATAGAATGCAACAGAACAGCTAGGTTCCAGGAGCACAGGATTTTGTGAAAGTGAGGTATATGTGAGCTCTGATGATCAGGTCCACTGATTCCCTTGCTAGGTAGAGATGGAAGTACATATCTGAAAGATGTCAAGAGTAGTACTTCTTCAGGAACTTACCGTTGACGGGCATCATGAACAAGTCCCCATTTGGTCGAGCGAGGCGGTAAGCACCGTTTGAGTATACCGTCTCTATGATGAAAGGACCCTCCCACTTGGGCTCGAACTTTCCTGGTATTTTGTGAGTCAACACCATCGGCCTCCTGACTGCCAGGACCAGGTCACCTACTTGGAAAGTCCTCTGCTTGACCTTTTTGTTGAAAGCCTGTGATATACGGGCTTGATAGAGTTCAATACGCTGCTGAGCTAGGAGACATTTTTCATCAAGTGCCTCCAATTCTTGCAGACGACGACGCTGATTGTCTTCTTCTGTCAATTGGTTTATGATCGCTACACGGAATAAGGGTATCTGGATCTCGAGAGGCAGTACCGCTTCGCTCCCGTAGACTAAGAAGAATGGTGTGTTGCCCGTCGGAGTCCATACCGTTGTACGGTAGGCCAAAAGGCATTCGTCGATCTTTTCGTCCCAGTCGTGTTTGTTGGATGACACGACCTTTTTGAGTAGCCTGACGATAGTCTTGTTAAAAGCCTCGACCAATCCGTTCGCTGCCGAATTGTAGGCGGTTGATGCCACGTTCTGAATACGATTCTTGTCACAGAATCTGCTAAAAGCATGACTGATAAACTGTAGTCCATTGTCATGAATAATCCTACGAGGTACCCCGAAACGGTAGATGACATGATGCTTGATGAAGCTGATCACCCTAGAGCTTTTCACTTCCGTCAGTGGAACTGCTTCTGCCCATTTGGAGAAGTAGTCGGTGATGGCTAGAATGAAGCAGTACCCTCTCGATGAATGATGGGTGATAGGTCCCACAATGTCCATGCCCCATGCTTCAAAGGGCCAGGAGACGACCGTAGGATGTAGTGGTTCTGATGGTGTATGGATAAAGTCGGCGTGAAGCTGGCAAGCATGGCACTTTTTAGCATAGTCGACGGCGTCGGCTGCCATGGTTGGCCAGTAGTAACCCATACGTCGTATTCGATCCTGCAACTTAGGCCCGGGTTGGTGAGCCCCGCAAGTTTCGTCATGAGCTTCTCGAAGGGCTTCGACTGCTTCTTTGTTGGATAGACATCGAAGGAGACGTCCCTCGTAGGAACGTCGGTACAGCATTTTAGTAGCCGTATCATAATAAAATCGAAGGGAACGCCTTTTGACTGAGATGTCTTCTTTCGGGTCTTCTGGGAGAATTCCATAGACAGTGAAGTCAATGAACGGGAATTTTCAGTCTCGAACATTAACACCGGCACTTGTTGTCATAGCATGGGCCATTTGTGTGCATAGGTTATTTTTAGGACAGACCAAGTCTCGACCAACTATCGTGATGTAGTGTTTAGTCCCGAGGGGTGCTGCTAATGTAGCTGTGAGGCCAGCCAGAGCGTCAGCCTCCAAGTTTTGTAGTCGAGGTACGTGTTCTATGAAGAACTTGGTTAAGGTTGAGATAATATCAATGCAACTTCATGGTAAGGAACCAGGTCTTCATGACGAACTTCGTACTGCCCTCGGATTTGGTTAACGACAAGTTTTGAGTCGCCATAAGCTTCCAGATGATCCACCCCCAGCTGTTACGCTAACTGGAGCCCCATGATGAGAGCGTTGTACTCAGTAATATTGTTGGAGCATGGCTTTGAAAGGGAGTAAGCATGCTGGATGACCAGCTGATCGGGGGAGACTAAGACCACCCCCACTCTTGCAATGATTTGGCCTTTGGGACCTGTTCTTGAAGCACCATCAAAAAATACCCGCCAGATGGAGTTTTCTTCAGCGACGTTTGATTCTTGGACTTCATCCGGGATGTCTTCATAGAGTCTGGAGGACTCTGGGATCGGATGTGCGGCTAAAAAGTTGGCTAGATCTTGACCCTTGATGGCCTTCTATGGGACGAATACCATATTATACGGTGTCAACAGGATTACCCATGTAGCTAGTCGAGAGTTCAATGATCCCGGCTTCATCATGAGGACCCTGAATGGATTGACTCGGGAGACGACATGAATTGTCTGGCCCGAAACATAATGGCGAGTTTTCTAAATGGCGAACACCAAAGCCAAACATTTTTTTTTGACGGGGTTGTACCGGTGTTCAGCCCCGATCATTGTTCTACTAAGGTAGTAGATAGCTTGCTCATAGCCTGCATCGTTGTTCTGAGCCAATAAAGCGTCGAAGGAATGATCCATGGCACGGACGTAGAGAAGAAATGGTTTGCCTGCAACGGGTGCCACCAGGACTGGCGGGCTCGTCAGGTAAGCTTTGATATCATCAAAAGCTTTCTGGCATTCTTCTGTCTAGACGTAGAAGACTCCCTTCTTCATGAGCTGGGTGAAGGGTTGACATTTTTCGAAAAGGTTTGCTATAGACCTTCGGATGTATGCAAGACGCTCTTGAAGGCCTCAAAGTTCTCGGAGGTTTTTTGGGGGGTTCATGTCAAGGATGGCTTTGGTCTTCTCGGGGTCGACATGAATGCCTTTCACCGTGATAATGAAGCCCAAGAACTTTTTGCTAGAAACCCCAAGGAAAGATTTAGCAGGGTTCATCTTGAGTTGATGCGCTCACATGAGATCGAAGACTCTCCTTAGGTCTTATAAGTGATTACCTTTGAGACGGCTCTTGACGGCGATATCATCAACATAGCATTCAACTTTTTTGCGTAGATGTTGACGAAAGATGGTACTCATAGCTCGTTGGTACGTAGCACCAGCATTCTTCAAACCAAAGGGCATCACTGTGTAGCAGAAAACCCTTTTGGAGTCCTGAATGACGTGTGTTTTGCGTCATCAGGGAATATTTTGATCTGGTTGTAGCCCGAATACCTGTCCATGAAAGACATGCGTTCGAAGCCACATGTATTGTCGATCATCACGTCAGTGATTGGAAGCGGGAATTCGTCTTTCGGGCAAGCAGTATTGAGATCTCTGAAGTCGATGCAGACTCGTATCTTCCTATTCTTCTTGGTAACAGGGACGACATTGGCCACCCAATCTGGATGTTGCTCTTCACAGATGAACCCGCTGCTCAGGAGTTTGTCCACCTCTTGATCGATAGTGTTCATGATGTCAGGACGAAAATGTCGTTGTTACTGCTTTATAGGCTTGGCATCAGGTAAGATGTTAAGTCTATGCATCGCGATCCGGGGATCAAGTCCCGGTATATCTTCGTAACACCAGACGAAGACGTCGATTTATTCTTTGGCCAATTGGACTAAAGACTCTCGGTCTCTTCCCTTTAGATTCTTGCTAATGAAGAGAGGTTTGGAAGAAGACCCATCCCCAAGGTCGATCTGCTCGACTTCATCTTCGGTAGGGGGTTCGTGTAATTCAAAATGAGACCCCTACTGCGATCCTAGTCGATGAGTCCAAGGTTCTTCCTCGAAGAATTCTGACGTTTGGTCATCACCTTCATCCTCTCGAGATTATGCAGATGCCATGTTGACTGATAGCACTTTTCTGAAGATTGGGCCGATACTGGTGTCGGAATCCCAAGTTGATGCTTCAGATGAATGAGAGTGCTCCACTTCTTCCGCTTTCGAACTCTCTGGAGTTGTCGGCGGGATGACATAGCCCACCCCCCGTCGAGTACGATGATAGTAGTCCCGCAGCTTTCCTTCAGGTGTTGGGAGTCGGCGGGGAAGACGCCAGCCTTTGCCTAGTTCAGGCCCTTGTTGTTTTTCAGATCGTAACCCATCTTTTGGATAATGTACTTTGCCTTGTCCGTGTACCGATAGACTTGTATTTTGCCGGTATTCGGTTCTGGCTCGAGTGGCGGAAGGTAAAGGTGCATCTATGTCAGCAGATATGTATTCTCCTAACTCTTCATCTATGAGCACTGGGGCAGGTTCAGCTCATCACAGACTTGGCCTTGGACTCTGAGAGGGTTATGTGGGCCTTCTCTTGCAGCTTGAGTGAAGCCGAAGATTGCGGAGGCTTGCCTCTAAGACGCACCTTCAGGGGTGCCTCAACTGCACCTTTGGTGACCGGTGCCTTCCCCTGTAGTTTTGCCACAAGGGGAGCCGATGTTTGAGGAGGTTTTCCTTTGAGTCGTATCTTCAAGGGAGCTTCGATAGATGTTCTACCTAGAGAAGTAGGTGCTTTTTTAGGTAACTTGATTGTCATGGGAGGCAGCGTTTGAGGCGGTCTTCCTTTGAGTCGAATCTTCAGAGGAGCATTGGCAATCATCTCTGTCTTCACGTCCGTCTCCGCCGCCGTTTCTGCTTCGTCATCAGCATCATTGGCTTCCCCTTCGTCGAGCGACTTGTATAAGCTAGCATCAACGAAGTAGGCTTCGACCACTTTGAAGGGGTCAATATCGGCGAACTCTGTTCGGATGATGTTGTTAGTGGACACACACTTCCTGTATTGGTGGAGTGTAGACGGCACCACCATGTACTCGTGCATCCATGGCTGACCTAGCAGGAGGTTGTAGTTGACTTCGGCGTCTACGACATAGCAAGTCATTTCGGTTCGGAGATTACCGATATGACATTTCAGTCGAATTTTCCCTAGCGGTTCATTTTTGCTGGCATTGAAACCGCTGATTGTAGTATTTGAAGGCGCCAGACGGTGCATCGGGATTCCTAATGTTGAGAGCAAAGTCCTAGGGATGATGCTGAGGGAAGACCCTGGATCAATCTGAATTTGCTTCACTTTGATGGAACCCACATACTCTGTGTAATATAGCAGTCGGTTGTGCCTGAGCAGCATGTCTTGTTGGGTGAAGGTTATATTGGGGATGACCTCCTCCGTACAATGGCAGTGAGCACATGTTGTTGGGATATCCTCAGGTTGCTTAACCTGACTGATGAAGGACTCAGCATCCGTTAAGGCTTCACAGAGAGCTTCGTGGGTGTCTTTGGAAAGACGAAGAAGCTCGAACAGAGATAGGCGGGCAGGTGTACCGGCAAGTTGTGCCAGTATGTCAAAGTTGTGGGGCTTGGCTAGCCTGGAAGCATTTTCTCTTCGCAAAGGCTTGTCGAAGCGGGCCTCTACGTGCTTCTGTTTATTGGCTGCTGGAGGTCTGGATGGACCCCCTTCTTGGACAGCATGGGTGGTGCATGGAGGCACCACCTCGACGGTAGCTTCGTCAGGTTGGGCGTTCTGCTGCAAACGCGTTTGTACAGGAAGTGCCTCTTCCGTAGAGGAAGAGACCATGCGGCAAGATATGATCTTCTTGCCCTTGGTTTTGGAGGCAGAACGTACCTCCGGTTAAGTAACTTCGGAGACGAGATCTGGATGAACCCATATGATCTCTCCTCGAGATGTGGCGAGTGGGATGAGTCCACTCATGTTGTCACGGGTAGGTGGTAGATTGACCACCTCTATTGTCGCCTTTGGGATGGGGACGACGCCATCTTGTGCTGTTGTTGGCGACAAGGTGCCAAATTGGAGCGACACCAGGTTGGCCGAGACTGACTTCTCCTCGTAATCGACGGAGATGACATTCTCATTGATCATATGCTGGATATAATTCTTGAGGACGTAGCAGTCCTGAGTTGGATGTCCGACAAACCGATGGTAGTGACAGTACCTCGAATTGTCCACTCTTCCAACCTCGTCGGGACGCTTCGGGTCCGGTAATTTAATCTTATCACCCTACTTCAACATCTTGAAAAGTTGTAAGGTGTCTTCGTCATTGAAGGAGTAGACCTCCTTTGGCTTCGGTACAAGCGGAGGCTTTTGAGTAGGTGCATGTGCGCTTTTAAAAGCATTAACAGTCAATGTCCGCTTCCCCTTCGTCTTATGTCCAGGGTTGCTGGTAGTAGGCCGTTTTCCCTTGTCCTCAAAGGCAGGGAAACTGACTCCCAGAAGGCGAGCATTGCATGCCTTCTTTTCAGCTGCTTCGGCCTCAATAATCAATGAGCTCCAGTCGGAAGGAGGCAAGGAATTGAGCAAGAGCTTGATCGCAGGAAGCATGTTCATGCTGCAGGAGGAGAGGAGTGCATGTTCTGGCATACCCAGGGGCAACCTAAAATAAGCCTGTCGGAATCGTTCGATGAATGCTCGAACGGTCTCTTTTTCTGTCTGTCGCACCTCTATAAGTGATTCCATTGTCATGTGTTTCCCTTCGTCATAGAAACGATCGAGGAAGAGGTGTGTCAAGTCATCAAAGGAAGATATGGAGTTGTCAGGGAGACTGCAGTACCAGTCGTAAGCCACTCCTTTCAATGCCCCAACAAACAGGCTGGTGAGTAGCACGTCATCCTTCGGGAGATGTCCCTTTTGAGACTGAAAGTATGTAATATAACGGCGTGGATATTCCTTTCCGTCGTATGGCATTAACGTTTGTGGTTTATACTTGGGAGGATAGACCACTTTGTTCTATTCGAGGGGGTATGGTTGCGGGATCCCCATCTTCTGGCGCTCTTCCTGTCTATTCTTTGACTCGAAGCATTCACGCAAGTCCTTGATCATCTCAACCACGTCTTCCGTGGAGCTGGGAGTCGGAGAAGGTGGTATAGCCTGGAGTTGAGCATTTGAAGGTTCCGACATCTAAGGTGCTTCGCGACGATCCAGTATGCAAGGATACCCATTGAAGGGGAACACTTGATTCTCCATTGGCCCTTGGGTCAGGATTGATGGAAGGTACCCTGGCCAAAGCTAACCGTATCTCAAACACCGCTTGAGTCAGTGTTTGCATGGAGGTCGAGAGGGTTTTGAGTCCCCCCTCTAAAGTATCCATGCGCTGAACGAGGTCTGCTGGCGGAGCATCTGACTCTGTATCACCACCTCTTCTCATGTATACTGTCATGACGTGGCTGGAAGTGGATGGATCGGTTGAAGCTTCACTTTCAGCCTCGCTCTCCTGTAGAAGAACCACTTCTCCTAGAGTTTCATCCTGGCTACCTCCAGTTATGCTGTGGAGGATATCTTCGTCTTCGGAAGGAGGATCAACAAGGGCTTGACTACCCCCAGCTGTTACTTCCTCTGAAATCTTCTTTCTTTCCTGGGTGCCTTCAAACACTCCTAAGGACGGGATAGTCACCCTGGTCTTCCTCGGCTGGCTCTTGGATACGGACGAGGTCGAGGAGTTGCTAGTCGCCTTTCGGATTGATGAGGAGTTAGAGACTAAGTTGCAAGAAGCAACCTTTAGTTCCGGCTCTTCTTCAATCGACACCTTCTTTCCGAGGCAACGTCGGAGGCATGTTGACGATTGCATTCGCTGGAACACAGACTGCCTTTGTGGTGGGACTACTGTCTTACAACAGTAATTAATGGTGACCACAGCACAGGTGTGCCCTACGGGGGGCGTATTGTGCTTGCAGGTTGGCTCTCCTGATATACGTTTATGAGTGATCACGTTACGCAAATCGTTGGAGGAGAGTGCCGCCTTTACACCCCCATCAGGCGCATGGCAAGGCCAAGCGCCAGGGTGATTAGGTGAATGCTACACCCCTGATCCAGCGCATAAGATGTGCCCAGATCAATAGTAGGGGAACAACATTTATAGTGACTTGAACCAGCCTCAGACGCACAACCAATGTAGGCGCGGGGGTTCAAGACCACAGAATTTGCCTTGCACGTCTTGGTTGCAAACGCAGTAGATGCGCCCAAGTGAGACAAGAACTTTGAGGGTCGGCTCATTTTTGGCGCAGAAGCACCCGAGTCAACCTTGTACAGCTTACCATCAGCAGCGTGCATGATTGTGAACGCATGCTTCTGGTTTGCCGTTGGCATATCACGTTTGAGGCGCATGGCCCGTGTCGCCTTGGACTTCTTCGTACCAGTCCGCTGGGGCGTATAGTACTCAGAGTCCAAATTATCCTTTCCATCACAGTGAGTAAGTCTGTCAAAGACAGAGGCCTTCTGCAGCGTACCAGAGTTTATGTGCAGGGCATTAGATGCGCCCCTGCTCCATCGGCGAATCTTCTTTGACTGAGAAGGAGATGGTTGGGGAATATGGTCAGCACCACATTTTTTTGAGTGATGCGCTGCATCCCTGGACACATCCTGGCTGCTAAGGACGTCAGCGAGAAGGGTAGGCTGCATCGGTGCATCCCTTTCAGTGATGGTGCCAGGGGCCTCCACCTTGCGCACCCAGGCTTGGCGAGTCTTCTTCGGCATCGACAACCACTTCGAAGGACTCGCTCTACTTTCAGAGATGAACTCCTCATACGCCTGTTGATCGAGGCGTACGACTAGTGTCTTGTGAGAGGATCCCACCTTCACGTCGTCAGATTGCGACACAGCTTTTTCAACGGAGGAGAAAGAGGTCCATAGCAGAGTCACCGGCTTGTTCGCCATTAAAATCTTTGAATTCAATTTCAATTACAAACAGAACAGTGTTATAATATAGGACTCAGATGTAGTCCTAGGAGTACACTTTTGTTTTTATCTGGGTACTTGTGTCGATGGAGCGAGTGGTAATGCGTTATCTCCGTTGATGATTTGACGACGATTTTAGATTCACTGAAGGTCTGGGTTACTCTGGATGCCAGAGCTTGTGGAGGGGAAGAAGACGTTGAGTGTCTCTTCTGGCCTCTATGGATGTGCTTCTCTCTGAGTATGTATGCACAACCTTCTATGTCTGTGAATCTTTGGAAGAAGGAAATGATTCCTCTATTTATAAGCAGCAGGTTGGGCTGCTCATGCGCGCATATGTAGGATGTGCCTGTATGTGGGAACGCCATATGTCTGGAGCTGCAGGAGGAGGTCACATGGATGATGTGCCATGATTTGTGGGTTGAATCCTTCATGCTGCATTTGTGGGCTGACACGTGACAGTGGAGAGGATCTTTCGGTTGCTGAGATCTTGGATGGTTAGCACCCCTTCGTATGCTGAACTGAGTCAAAGGACACGTGGCGCATGTCCTCGGCTCAAGGATCTTGGATTTGGTGGGGGATGATCTGACAGGATACGCCTAGGATTGGGCGCCTGAGGAGATTTAGCTCGTAACCTTCAGGAGTCACGAACCAGTCTGGGTGTATGGCTTTTGAGACGCATACAAATCTTCGGGCGCATGGCTACGGAGGCGTATGCGAGTGAATGATCGGCCACATGGCTTGTAACCGACAGAGGAAAGTAATGATGATGCTGACGTCAGTGACGCTTCATTTTCTGTAAAAAGCTATCAACTGTTCAGCCCTCGGGGAACGTGCTGCCAACTCTGTCACTTTAGCATTAATTGCTTGGTGGGTGACGAGCCGAAGTGGGTGCATCGATTTGTACCCTACTAGACGCATAGGGACGCGTGGGGCGCATCCTTATGAGGCACTTAGTACTAATGGGCGCGTCTGTATGAGGTGCGGGATCTGACCGATGCGTCTGCTGCATGGCGCTTCCTTATTGGTCTGTTAGTTGAGTTCTTCGAGTGCTTTAAATAACCGTTTTGACCTGGCTGAATTCAAAGGGATAGGTTCATCACCATGAATACAAGTTCATTGCACTAACTTCGGGAAGGTTGCCACTTGGCACATGGGTTTGATTTGCCCTGTCTTATAAATAGCAACAGTTTGAGAGAGTTTTGTTGTCTATCCCTTGACTTCTCGACGAAGATGGATTCGACTGATCCTCCTTCTTGGCAAGACGTTGTACTGTGTGTCACGCCCCGATCCAAAAAATCGTTCGTCCTTGCTAGATTTTACCCTAATCATCGTCCTCGCTGGGGTGTGATGCCGTACGATCCAGGAGTTGCGCTCGTGCAAGGCAAGATAACGGTTCACATAGTGTTTATCTCAATTTGATAACATAAGCAGCGGAAGAAAAACAGAGTATCCAACAAGAATCTCTTTTTATTCATAATGAACCGAAGATTACAAAGGCTCTGAATAGCCCAACATATATGCCAATTGGCTACAACGCTCATGATCTCTCTAGCTCACAAAGGATTACATTATACCATACATTATGCCTCTTTATAGCCACCAAGTAGTCCTCGGCCGAACATCTCCATGTCGCAAGTCCGAACGCATATGCGGTAGCTCCTCTTGAACGCCAAGGACTCCATGCCTCGGCACGTCCAAGCCAAGCCCCGCCCCGCCCCGAGCCGATCATAACCTGAGCCTGCACATAAACTAGTGGGGGATTAGTGCTTTCGTCCTTGCTTCGCACTGATCAAGACCCGCTCGCACCCAAACCAAACACTAAATCAACATAGTGAGCATGCATCTTAATTTGGTGATCTTTCTATTTAGCCTTAGGATCGATTTCATGGCAATACTTAAATATAGCACCATATCATAAATGTGTCCAATACCGTATCCCTGCGGCAGATACAGTTAGACATAATATGACATAAACATAGTGATCGTGCTCATCTCCGTCCCATATTTCCTAGCCTGCAATGGTTAGCACTTAGCATAAGAATTCATAAACTCATGCAACCAATCGATCATAAACTTAGACATATGCATAAGGGTCGCAGGCCCTGCGCCTGCACCCAACTCTCATCTCAGCCCACCGGCCCTATCTATATGAAGGTTACGGTATTTCGCACCGTAATGGACTTGGCATCTCATATGTGTAAGCCTACGATTGCTTCGATACGGGTTACTAGCCCAGTATCCGAAGGATCCCAAACTTACGGATATCATAGCTTATCACAGCACTGGACGGTCGCAATCCGTCCGAATGTTGTGCACCATAAATACCACACATAATTCCCTCCTAGGACGAACGGTCCCGGTGCCCTGGTCGTAACCGTCCGAGGGAAGCCGCACCCGTGCACGGGCCATCCGAGTCCATTGACCATACAATACGTACCATAGCAACACACATAACATTCCAACCAAATCCTCCGTCGCATAAACATAGTCTCGTTCCATAAACGGTTTCCCGTGCCATAAACATATTCGTGTCTCATAAACATAATCTACCATCCATATGGGGAGCTCCGTCGGCGTTATATCCAACACATCCATATTGATGCACGACGCCCAACGGCTTAGTCATCTCGTTTTCATATTCAGCGCGTACCATTCGTAAGTTGTTCACATAGCCTAACTCCGTAGTTACTTAGTCTTTTCGTACATAAGTGCGCGAGGGCACGCTCAGCACCATAATCAATGTTCTACGCCTAGTGTTCAATGTTCTCGGAGCCGTGCACATGATGCACATCTCAATATCGTCTTTCAATGTTCTACCATCATTTCCCTACCGCGACTCGTACACTTGATGTACGTCGCTTCAATTGTTCGATTGTTCAATGTTCTACCTTAGTGTTCAACGCATATTTAGACACTTACTTGCCGAGCCACGCTCGCTAACTTGATAACATATTACGCATACAATGTTATCTCTTATTAGACGTGAAGGAATAGGGAGAGAGAGTCAGGAACCCGCCCACCTTAAGCCGATATGCCTTGTCGTTTCGCCGATTGAAGCGTCTCGCTTCCATAACTCGATCGCATAGCTAACTCCCGGACTTAGCCATTCCTTTAAACTATTCGATTGATTTGGCCTATCGTGCCTATGCCACAATCCAGTGCAAGGCCACGATTTGGTTTTACGGATACTTTATTGTATAAGGTAAAATGCCGACCTCTTATCGTCCAGCGTAAAAGCATAGCCTGCACACCAGATCAACTAAAATTAGCACTTGCTCAAACGGGACTTATCCTTTGCATCGATTCGATTCATAGATTCCAACCGACTCAAGGCTTACCTTTGGCCAATGTAACACTTGCATCGATTAGCATCGATACCTCATCGGGTCAATGCAACTCTTCGAGTCAACGACTCAACGTAATGCACCGATGCGGAGCGGGACATTACATAATATACCACTCAAAATCAGGTTCGTCCTCGAACCGAAACCAACACTTAATCCAAGTGCCTCGCTAGATTGTTTCACGATCTCGTACTACTATCGTTGGAATCATACAACTTAGTTTGGATCATACACATATTTTAGGCGTCCCACCAATATATGCATTTCAGCCAAGCTCAGTTGTAGGATGTCGGGGCAACTAACAAGCTCAACTTAAATTCCACAAGCATCTATTGGTCCGTACTCGACTTAGTCATATCTTAGCGCCTATTCCCAAAATACTCCTCGTATGCAGTATCCCATAACATGCGATCATCTTCCAACATCTTGCACATAACTTAACTCGAAACTATTAGTTCGATCTCATAAGTTTTTCTCCAGCCACCTAACACTCACATTACATCGAGTCATTGCGCATCCGATCACAACAATTCTCTGCAACGCCTATTCGCCCAACCGTTTGCCTATCTCTCACATAACTCAAGTCTTTTATCCAATCATTCATAACATTTGGCCTTAACGACATAGACTAAGTCAACATGTCACAAATTCCTTTGTCTACAATCCGTACTAAGTCTCGCACACAACGATCCCAACATGACCCACATTTTCGAACTTCTTATGCATCGCATCTGGGGCTACCCCCGCTAGGTAACTTATCCAGATATCGTACTTAATCTCTCCCGACACAAGAGGTCAACTTGAGTCTATGATGCTCAAAGGCAACAATCTTTCCGACCCAAGGTCTCTTACGATACGCCTATCTCCGATACTCAACCGAGTGCTAAACCTTTACTCACTTCTCGAATCAATCCTGACTCGTTCATTTCGTAACATAGATAGCACGCTTAACACACATAGCCTAACTGTTACTCAAACCGATCTACGATACGACTCTTAGGGTCATTCTATTATTCATCGCTCTCGCACATTGCAGAATCCTTGCAATTGCCTTACCGTATCACTATACTAGGCACGTTTCTCAACATCTATTCGATCATCGACCAACAAAGTCTTACTTATGTACTCGTTCGATCGATCATAACTTTCTAACCATATCGATCTAGTCGAAGGCTACTCGCTAACTTCTGAAATGCGATACTCGCTCGCTTCGACTTATCCTCAACATGCACTACATTATTCTTCATCCTCGACAAAATTTCTTATACGACTTCTTTAGGGTCATCCTATGGGACTTCAACATTCACTTGATTTGGCGGTCAAGTCTTCTAGGGTCACCTGCCCCGAAACTACGCTCGATAATTGAAGATCATTAACGAGGGACAGTTAACACGATCCATGCTATATCCTATTGTGGAGCCAAATCAATTCCCGACATTTTCTATGCGACTTCATCCAATCCGACATATCAATCCATAATTTATCAGTCCCCGCGCAACTGATGCGCCATTGCTACTCGAATGACTCATGCGCTTGCACGCCGTTACTACTCGAATCACTTATGCATTACCGTCGACTATCTTGCCAATCGTACGACATCTACTCGCCTCAGGTTCGAGTTTACCTATCCGTAATCACAGTCCGACACATTCTATACTCTTCGAAACTATCCTCGAACAACTTTCGCATCATACCACAAGTCCATATCAAATTTGCCAAGCCTTGCAAGTTCGATCATCCCCGCTGGATGAATCACCATACCAACGCTCATACGAAATGATCACCCTAATTTGGCGTGACGCATGTGCGATGCTGGAGTTGCACTTGCATAAGACAAGAATGTCAACATTGTGGTTATCTTCGAAACAATCAAGCACTTTTATTTTCTTTCGAGTAACATCCATCGACTCTCAAATTCTCCGAAGCATTCCTACCGTTATCATCCAAACTGCCATAACTTAACTTGCATCCTATTCTTCCAACAACAATGCTCAACACGATTTTTGTTCATTCGATCAGAGTATCCCCGAGTTATTACATATCGTCTTTGATACGCCTCAATACCATCGTCGATATACATAACTTGAACATCTTCCTTTCTCATAAGCTGAAACCCGTTGCAATTATTGTCATTATCCGAACTCGAATACGAATCAAGTCTCGCACTTATCAAGATCCATTCAGTTGTAACTACTTAACATCGTCGCGACACAATTTCAATTTCACATATCCATTCTCATATCCTTAACTCGCACTTCCAATCGTGCTACCGACTCCTCGCGCTAACCCAATTTCGTTCGCACGATTTCTCCGTACTTACTTAATACGTTCCGAACAACTCTTCGTACTAACTCACGTACATTCGACCGGGTCGACTTTCTTTTACGTAATATTTCTTTCGCTATGCTCAACTTATCGTTCGACTTACACTTAACGAATCCTCGTTCGACGTATCATCCATAGGAACGACTTCACGCATAATCGCTCAACTTAATTCATCAAGGCATACTTGCATCGACTTCTCCCAAGTCATTCCCACTCAAGTCTCGGTACTACTTCATCCGTTGAGGACAACATATCGTAACAACAAAATCATCTCGACGAAACCTATCGCAAGTTACCAAACGGCTTAACATAGCTATCGCTAAGTGGTATTCCATATACCACTCAGGATCGAGCCTATCGTTATTGATATAATACTTTACTACACTTGCTCGCATAATTGGTATTGCATATACCACTCAAAATTGAGTCATTACTCGGCATCACATTCCGCACAGGTCCGATATCTATTCTCAATCAATTATCCCGTATGGCGATCTTTCTGATCCCAGCTCTAGCGTTCTTCTTACTCGAGTTGGCACAACAACTGAACCAACATGCCCTATCGTTCGCTCAAGTTCGACATTCATTCAAATCTAACCGTGCCATGGCGATCATCTCGATCACACCCGCAACATTCGCTTATTCAAATCTCAACGCAACATATGGCCAACATACACGTTCGCCTACTCAACTCAACTTAGCGACCAACTCGACCCGTACTATCGCATCCGCGATCTTCCAATCTCATTCGTTGCAACTCGTGCAACAACTCATTCTCGATACTTAAGGTCTTTACTCACACTACAAGAAATTTTGATTATAGTGACGAAAGTCAGTGACTGAATAAATATTCAGTCACTAGTAAAAGACTAATTGTGTCGGATTAAGAAAAACGTTATTAATACTATTTCTGATGGAATGAATATTTAATGGTGACGGACTATTTTGTCATTGAAATATTTTTAATCATTAAATGAAAAAAGTAGGTGTCTAAATATTTTAGAAAAATATTAAGTACGCCTAAATCAGTCACTAATAAAAATAATAATAATTTAATAATGGTGGACTTAGTCAGCAGGCTTGAAAAAATAGGGTGCGCGGCACTTTTTCCTCATGAAATATTTCATATTTCACTTTCCCGCCACTTTCTTCTCACCCAATATTTGGTTGGCGGGTTGTGCAGCAGATTGGGGAAATAGAGTTCCTGTCTCCTCTAAATAATTTCTCCTCCATCATAATTTCCTCCTCTCCTCCTTCTCTAGGTCTTCGGCAGGGTGCAAGATTCTGCTTGTGTCCTTATTTCTAAATCAACCACACCCGTTACATTCCTTCTATCCATGGTTTCCTTCTCCCAAATGTTCAAGATCAAGAAACAAAACCGTTTCTTCCCATTTAAGACAATCGGAGGCGGAACCATGGATTCTGCTTGAGGTCACTTCTCTACCATAGCTTCAAGGCTGAACTAGTTCTCTGGCAACTGACCTCTGCCACCGTGCCAATGATCGTAAAACTGAGTCACTCCGGTGATTTCTCGGCTGAGGTCGACGACGAGCTCTCCTCGGGAGCGACATCACCTGCTGAACTAGACTCCAACCTCAGCGATCGAGAGTTCAACTGACGTCCTCATCTCCGATCCCAGTCAACAGGCGAGCTGCCTCCTCCATCACCATCGATCGTTTCAATCTAAGCCATGGGTGAGCTCCTTGTTTCAGTTCGATCACCAAGTATTCGACGAAAGGTCTCTGAGAAGTTTCTTTTCTCTGGCTAGTCGACGTTCTTCTTCGGTCGTCAACCTTCGTGTCAAAATAAGCTTTAGCAGGTGAGTGCAGAGTGCTCCTCCCAAACTTTGTTTTGATTATGTTCTGAATCTCGAACACCAGGTGTTCGAATAATTGACTCTAACTAATCATTTGCCTGACAGAAGGATTGAATCGAAGCCTTTCTAGCATTCGATTTCGACAAGCGTAATTATCCGACCGGTTCTCCGTTATCTCTGGCAACCACAGTTCACTCCGGCAATCCTCGTCAAATGATAGCCGACGGCTTCCCTCCAGGTTCAGCCCGTAAGTAGTAATTCTTCCTAACGATAAGGAAATTGCATAAGCAACATGAAGAGGATCAAAGATGTAATGCTAACACCAAAAGCTCCAAGATCTCTAAAGCAAAAGATTGGTATCAATCAAAATCCAAAGCCTTCGGTTAGTCCCACATGTCTGCATTTTCTTATACATTTACGGAAGGATGTTTTATATTAATTTGTTCCTCTCGATAGATGTGGTAGTATTTATTCTACAGGAAGTGATAGTTGATCCTGATGCAACAATAGAAGATATTCTTATCAATCAATTCATGAAGCAAGATTTTCATAAAGTATTGGAGACTTTTGGTCCGAGGGAAAATCAGGTGGTTAGATGGAGATTTGGACTGGAAGATGGAAAGATGAAAATTGTTCAAGAGATAGATGAACTGATGAACTGATGGGTGTAAGCAGAGAAAGAATTCGACAGATAGAGTCTTGTGCTTTCAGGAAGCTGAAGAATAAGAAGAGGACTAAACTTGCAGCAATATGTACACTCAAAGCTTAGATTTAGTTTTAAAATTATGAGCTATGAAAAATAAGCTCGGTTCTTAGCCACATGCATTTATTCATTTGCTTCCTGTGCATTTTTTATCAAATGTATTTATTGTACAAAATATTTGTAGAACTATCATTCATGTAGATGATTGTACAATTATCTTTTTTTGTAAGCAAGGTTTCATAAAATGGAAGTGATCTTGAGAGGGGTATTAATTGTGAAAGAACCTTTTCTATATGAATATTTGACATATTTCTCTATTATTTGTTTATTACAATATACTCTTGCCAAATGGTGTGACAACCATATTTTTGTAAATTTTGTAATTCTATTAATGACCCAACAATTGTGACTGACTTATTAGTTACTAGTAATTTTGTTAATGTTTAAACAATAGTGACGGACTTATTAGTTAGTAATAGTTATTAATGGCCCAACAATAGTGACTGATTTATTAGATAGTAATAAATATTAAATATATTTTTATATTAAAAGATAAATACTTATCTATGTGGCATGTTCAATTATAGTGATGGATTTAGGGATTCGTCCATCACTAATAGTATTAGTGTCGCTTGTAATAGTGACTGATACAAACTCCGTTACTCATGGGATTAGTCCGTCACTACTATTATTTATGGCGGAATTCAGTCACTATTAATATATATTAGTGATTGATCAATCCCGCACAACATATCGCTATCCATCCGTATAGCCATACAATACGCATCATACCATATCGACTCGTCGCACTGATGCAACGAACGATTCACGACTTGCTGCACTCCGTGCAACCAACAACACATAGTCGTTCGCATAGCAACATAACACGTATTGCCTCACATATCAATCCGTTGCACTTCGTGCAACCAATAACACATATCTCCTCGCACTTCGTGCGACCAACAACACATAGTTCCTCGCACTTCGTACGACCGACCACACATATCGTTGCACTTCATGCAACCAACATCACCATATTCGTTCCACTTCGTGCGACCAGCATTCCATAACTCGTTGCACTTCGTACAACCAACATTCCATAACTCGTTGCACTTCGTGCAACCAACATCCCATAACTCGTTGTACTTCGTGCAACCAATACTCTCCGATGGCAACCGGAGATAGCGTGATAGTCACGACATACTTGTGGCAGACATACGCACTTAATATAGACTTATTGTATGGAACATCCAATGTAGCATCGAGCAGATCCATGAGCCATGCGGTTGCGGAAACAACTTAGAGTCAACTGAATTCGATAGCGAAGCAACTGAGGGTCAAAGAGATTCACGCACGGTCCAAAGGATGGAACCGCTCTGATAACAAAGTCACGCCCTGATCCGGGAAATCGCTCGTCCTCGCTAGATTTTACCCGAATCATCGTCCTCGCTGGGGCGTGATGCCGTACGAGCCTGGAGTTGCGCTCGTGCAAGGCAAGATAACGGTTCACATAGTATTTATCTCAATTTGATAACATAAGCAGCGGAAGGAAAATAGAGTATACAATAAGAATCTCTTTTTATTCATAATGAACCAAAGATTACAAAGGCTCTGAATAGTCCAACATATATGCCAATTGGCTACAACGCTCATGATCTCTTTAGCTCACAAAGGATTATATTGTTCCATACATTATGCCTCTTTATAGCCACCAAGTAGTCCTCGGCCGAAAATCTCCATGTCGCAAGTCCGAACGCATATGCGGTATCTCCTCTTGAACGCCAAGGACTCCATGCCTCGGCACGTCCAAGCCAAGCCCCGCCCCGAGCCGATCATAACCTGAGCCTGCACATAAACTAGTGGAGGATTAGTGCTTTCGTCCTCGCTTCGCACTGATCAAGACCCGATCGCACCCAAACCAAACACTAAATCAACTTAGGGAGCATGCATCTTAATTTGGTGATCTTTCTATTCAGCCTTATGATCGATTTTATGGCAATACTTAAATATAGCACCATATCATAAATGTGTCCAATATCGTATCCCTGCGGCAGATACAGTTAGACATAATATGACATAAACATAGTGATCGTGCTCATCTCCATCCCATATTTCCTAGCCTGCAATGGTTAGCACTTAGCATAAGAATTCATAAACTCACGCAACCAACCGATCATAAACTTAGACATATGCATAAGGGTCGCAGGCCCTGCGCCTGCACCCAACTCTCATCTCAGCCCACCGGCCCTATCTATATGAAGGTCACGATATTTTGCACCGTAATGGACTTGGCATCTCATATGTGTAAGCCTACGATCACTTCGATACGGGTTGCTAGCCCAGTATTCGAAGGATCCCAAACTTACGGATATCATAGCTTATTACAGCACTGGACGGTCGCAATCCATCCGAATATTGTGCACCATAAGTACCACACATAATTCCCTCCTAGGCCGAACGGTCCCGGTGCCCCGGTCGTAACCGTCCGAGGGAAGCCGCATCCGTGCACGGGCCATCCGAATCTATTGACCATACAATACGTACCATAGCAACACACATAACATTCCAACCAAATCCTCCGTCGCATAAACATAGTCTCGTTCGATAAACGGTTTTCCGTGCCATAAACATATTCGTGTCTCATAAACATAATCCACCATCCATATGGGGAGCTCCGTCGGCGTTATGTCCCAACACATCCATATTGATGTACGACGTCCAACGGCTTAGTCATCACGTTTTCATATTCAGCGTGTACCATTCGTAAGTTGTTCACATAGCCTAACTCCGTAGTTACTTAGTCTTTTCGTACATAAGTGCGCGAGGGGACGCTCAACACCATAATCAATGTTCTACGCCTAGTGTTCAATGTTCTCGGAGCCGTGCACACGATGCACATCTCAATATCGTCTTTCAATGTTCTACCATCATTTCCCTACCGCGACTCGTACACTTGATGTACGTCGCTTCAATTGTTCGATTGTTCAATGTTCTACCTTAGTGTTCGATGCATATTTAGACACTTACTCGCCGAGCCACGCTCGCTAACTCGATAACATATTACGCATACATTAATATCTCTTATTAGACGTGAAGGAATAGGGAGAGAGAGTCAGGAACCCGCCCACCTTAAGCCGATACGCCTTGTCGTTTCGCCGATTGAAGCGTCTCGCTTCCATAACTCGATCGCATAGCTAACTCCCAGACTTAGCTATTCCTTTGAACTATTCGATTGATTTGGCCTATCGTGCCCATGCCACAATCCGTTGCAAGCCCACGATTTGGTTTTGCGGACACTTTATTACATAAGGCAAAATGCCGACCTCTTATCGTCCAGCGTAAAAGCATAGCCTGTACACCAGATCAACTAAAATCAGTACTTGCCCAAATGGGACTTATCCTTTGCATCGATTCGATTCATAGATTCTGACCGACTCAAGGCTTACCTTTGGCCAACGTAACACTTGCATCGATTAGCATCGATACCTCATCGGGTCAACGCAACTCTTCGAGTCAACGACTCAACGTAATGTACCGATGCGGAGCGGGGCATTACACTGTGGGTGATGGTTCTTCTTGTTCAAAGAAGCTTGACGGTGAACTCCTTCAGAAGACTGAGATTTGCCGAGTTGGAATGGACATAGCAGTTTATGTTTGAGCCGCTTGCTGGTAGTATTCTCCTACGAGACGACATCGAGTGCCAAGTTTAATGCATGGTTTGGGTTTGATGTGCCTAAGCCTCATTATGATGGAAGAGCCCCAGGCTGGCAGATGCGCCTGTGCGTTGACGAGGAAGTGATTCACTCTGACGGGGCGGAGTGATGCGCTGGAAGAGTAATATGCCGGGCTGAGACGATGCGACTAGCTGAGACATTTGAGTGATGTGCCTAGTTGAGAGTAGGATGTTACAAAGTCTTCAATTTGCATTATGTTTCTGAGACTATGTCGGACAAGCACAGCATGTTGCAACTGCTGGAACACAGACTGCCTTGGTGGTAGAACCACTGTCTTGCGACAGCAGGAGTTGATGGCGACCATAGCACAAGTATGTCCCGTGAGGGGCGAGTTGTGTATGATGGTCGTCTCCCCCGATCTACGTCTGTGAGTGATCACATTACGTAAATCGTGTGAGAAGATGTTGACACTTATACCCTCTTCAGGCGCATGGCAAAGCCAAGCGTCAGGGTGAGTGTATTAGTGACACTCGTACCCTCTTCAGGCGCATGGCAAAGCCAAGCTTCAGGGTGAGTGTATGAGTGATGCGCCCCATGATCCAGTTCTAGCGCATGAAATGCACCCAAGTGGATGGGGAACTTTGAGAGTTGACCCATTCCAGGTACCAAAGCACCTGAGTCAACCCTGTACAGCTTACCATCAATTGTGTGTATGACTTTCAATACACATTTCTGGTTTTGCTGCTAGCATAGCACGTTGATAGAGCATAGCTCGTGCCACCTTGGAGTTCTTCGTACTAGCCCACGAAGGCGTATAGTACTCAGAATCCAACTTTTTCTCGCCTTGACAGCGAGTGAAGAACTTGCTGCCAACCCAGAAGAAGAGAAGAACTACTGCAACTTTTTGTGGCTAGAACGGGCTCCCTGAATAACGGGTTCCTTTTTCTTTATTTATTTTGGTGCCCTTTTCAAAGGAGGCAAGAGGGCTCTATATATGGAGTGGAATGAGCCCTCTCTTCTTCTCCTTTCCGATGTGGGATTAAAAGCAATATCCCTCTTTTTTCATGCTTCTACAATGGGTAGTACGTAGTTGATGGAGATATTTCAAGAGTTCCTTGACACCCATAGGGAGCAGGCCATTCTTTTTCAAGCCAGACTTGTGGATACACACTTCGAGCCAAGAGGGACTTCTGATTTCTTCAGATCCTTGGACTTCCCCGACACCGATCGCATATCTTGCACCGAGAAGCAGATCGAGAACCTGGAGCTGCCACTGAAGATCATCTAAGTCTCGGGGGACCCGACTCCTCTAAAGATTGGAGCCACCAGCCAGGAGATCCAGAACATAGCACAGACAATAGAATAAGACGAAAAGCTGAATCCCATGAGAGACAAGAAGACTTATGACGGGGATAGTAACTATTGTGGATTTGCAAGGCGTCACCACAATCAGACAGCTTCTTCAGCCAGCGGAAGAATCAGATTCAGATCCAACCGACGATCATTTACAATTTCTGTTGTCGCCCAGAACACCACTATGACGAGTGCCGCAAGGACCAGCCTACTTCAGGACAGCTGAAGAAGTTGAAGTGATTCCAGTTCCGGAAGAATTCTGAAGACGGACTGAAGACAGAAAACTTTTCTTGCATGGTTGGAGAAAACCATATATCGTGATTCGCAATCTAGTCTTTCCTTAAATTCCTCCTAACACCTAGATCATTTCTTAAAATTTCTTATTTTCTATTTTTGAAACCTTGGATGATATTCGGGATGTACCACTAAAGATTGTTCATATTCTAGAATCTTGTTCGTAACCCTGTTTTATTGGAGATCTCCTGTTCAATAACTTATTTCATATTCATTGTTCATGGCTTAGTTTTCTACAGATTGATTTCTATTTGAGAAGTTGGTTCTCTATTTAAACCTTGTTCTATTCAGGACTTATTTGAGATTTCGCCGTATTTGAGACATTGTTTGGAGATTCTATCTTCTATTCATGATTTTATTTCTTATTCGAAACCTTGTTCACTTTCAAAATCATGTTTGAGTCTTGTTCCTATTCGAGGTTTCATTTGAAGATTCGTTTTCTATTTTAAGATTTTGACTTATCTCCTATTAATTTTTGTTTCCTATTTGTGACTCATTCATGTTCAAGAATTTGTTTCTGTTCACGACTCGTATGACCCCGTTTCTTATTTGAGATTCCGCTTGTTTCATATCCACCATTCGATGCTTGTTTCCTATTCGCTAATTGATACTATGTCTTCTATTCACTATTCGTGATCTTGCTTCTTGTTCGAAAATTATTTCCTACCTGCAACTTTGTTTTCTATTATAGATCTGTTCGAGATTTCATTGTTACTCAAGATTTTGTTAAACTCTGTTTTCGTATAGGAGAATTGCTTCTTATTTCGAAAATTTTATTTCTATTCTATACCTTGCTTCCTGATCACTATCTGGGATTTTGTTATCTATTTTGAGATTTTGTTCCCTATATGGGGTTGTTGCCATTTGAAATTTTGATTACTATTTGAAACTTCGTTCCCTGTTCAAGATTTAAAAAAAAAGCTTCTTATTATTTCTTTTAGCATTCACTACCCCTTGAATGAATCCCTTGTTGCTTCTTAGTACTTAATAAACCCTTGTATTCTATCAGACAGATAACCTCACCATTATTGTGACTTGGACTATTGAAACTCATTTTGGATCCCTTAAAACTTTTTTTGAAATCCCTATGGATAAGGTTGAGAGACTATTCGATGATCTACTGGGACGTGGCAGTTGTGCGCTACAGTTATTATCTGGATTACGGATACCGAGGGTTCACTGTAGCCAGCAACGCACTGGCGAGGCATGAATTCTAAGTTGAAGTGAATTCAAACATTCATAGGTTTTCGAATATTATTGAGACCTTGTCATATTCTTCACATCTTGATCTCTCGAGTTGCTTCATCAATGATTGTTAGAAAATGGATAAAGTTGATAGAATATTCGATGACATATTGTTATTCGGGTCACGGAGCCGAAAATCTACTGCAATCAGATATATACTGGCGGGTTAGGAATTCTAAGCAAAGTGATTTCAAATACCTATATGTTCTTGGATACCATGGGGACTATATTTCCTTTTCATATGATTATTGGTTTTCGAGAATCACAAATCCTTGCATGTTTTCTTTGATTTGATACTAATATCTCCAGAGTAGTTCCATCTGATTTTTCAAATCGACCGCTGCAAATTCTCTTTTTGTATTTTATTGTTGGATCAATTGACTTCCTAGACCTGGATTCCATCCTATCAGATTTTATCATATCTAAATTCTGATCACATTTTTGTCTAAATTTTGACCTGATCATACCTATCTAACAGTGATTCTCCTATCGTGCTAAACTTTCAATCATGCCTAGAAGATCGTGCCTCATGATTTATCCTCTAAGTTGTAATTAAAATTCATTCCACCTCGTGATTGTTTGATCCTCGATCCTTGTCAAAGCATGATATCTCAAACTTCTTGTGTGTACTTGGTCTCAAGGCTCAGAGCATCATAGGATCTGCAGAAGCACTGGGTGGACAGCAGCAGAGGACTACTGGAGTTCACAGTTGGAAGCAGGGTGATCTTGAAGATCTCGCTGACCAGAGGCATTATTCGTTTTGCCAGAGACGGGAAGCTCAGTCCAAGGTATATCGGGCCATTCGACGTGACGGCGCGGATTGGCGAGGTGACATATAGACTAGTATTTCTTGCTAGCCTAGATGGAGTGCACGACGTCTTCACGTGTTCCAGCTTCGACACTATATTCCAGACCCGAGCCATGTGGTGGACTATTCAGAGCTAGAGGTGGGTCCGAGCTTGACCTACGAGTAGCAGCCAGTGGAGATCCTTGATAGGAGGGAGAAGCAACTGCGGAACCAGAATTTTTCACTTGTCCGCGTCATGTGGAGACATCAGTCTCCGGAAGAGTCCATATGGGAGCGTGAGGATGAGATACGGGAGCGCTATCCTAGTTTGTTTGCTTGATTGTATTCTAGTATTCAAAAATTCTGTTTTCAATAAATGACTTGTGTTTGAACTTTTGTGATATTGTGATATTGTTTTATTGTCTCTCGAATTTCGAGGACATAATTATTTTAAAGGGGGAGATTTGTAACTCTACCTCCCTATTTTGAGAAATATAAGTTTGATTTTAAAATTATTTCTAATAATAATAGTTGATGATTAAAGTTTCAAAAAATAAGTTTAGTTTTAAATCATAAATATTGTGATCTATATTTTTGGAGGGAATTAATTTAGGAGCAGAAATTCAAATTTGAAAGTTTGTTATAACCAACTTAGTGGTCCCCACTCATTTTTAAAAGTTTCTAACTGATTTTCTTCAATTTCTATAAATAATAAAAAGGGGGAGGGTGATTCTGGAAAATTACCTTAACCAGGAGGGACCTATACAAAAATCGATTAGATTGGAGGGGGCAAAGTGCAAATTTGTACTTTTATTATAAGTGAATGTGAGAACAGAGAATTCTCATTTTCTCTTCATTCCCAAACTTGATAAATCTACTGTGCTCGATCTCCTTCTCCTGAGCTTGACGACGACGACGACCACGACGGCGACGACTTCGGCGATGGTGGTGACGACTCCGGCAAGTAACCACTTCTTTCCGGCAGCTTAATAGCAACGACGGTGATCTCCACTCCTTCGACAGCCATGGCGGTAGCTGTGACGCTGGTTCTCCTCCGACGATGGGGCTGCGTTCCTCTTCGACATCAGTGAACGACGGCTCTCCTCCACCGCAGCAACGACGAGAGGAATCGTCCACCTCCTCGGTCACAGCAGAGAAATCTCGATTGATGGGCGGCACGCCACTCGCTCTGACAGCGTGCGTGTGCAAGTCGTTCTCCCAACAGCAGATCTCCGAGTTGAGTAGGCGACAGTGACGGCGACGACGTGATGAGTTCTCCTCAATCCTTCCTTCTTCCTTGTTTTGATTGAATCAGTTTATTTGATCAAGATTGATCGAATTGATCGATCGAATGAATGATCGATGAGTTCTTCAAATTCTTGATTCGATTTGGTTTGGTTGTCCTAATTTTTAATTTATGTTGGGTTCACGAATCGATCACTAACTTTGGAATTGTTTCCTATTTTTGTACACCAGATATTTGCAGAATTGCCTCCTAGGAAGTATCGAGCCAATTTGGACACAAACTGTCGGTATTCGACACGACCAAACTGCGTTTTCACTCCAGGTTAGATTTTTTTTCTCCTCATGTATACTTCCACTCCTGAATGCTAAGACCACATCATTATATCCTGCATTTGATGGAGTTCTTGGGTTGTTCGTGTTCAGAGTTCGTGTCCTTATTTTGCATTCTGTTTGTGTCAACGTCATGCTGTGTTTGGGACTGGATCGTGTCCGGCTTGATTGTTCATATCTGAAGTTTTGTTCGTGTCTAGTTTGGGGTGTCAGTGTAGCAAACAGCTGATGGGGTTTAGCGAGCTGGGCACGAAACGTGTGGATGAATTTTGGGTAGGGGTTTGTTGGTTGTACATATATTTTTGGGGTTTGTTTAAATGTGGACGATGTTGCCGTTAGTTTAAATTTTAGGTTTTTTGGTGTATAGTGAGGGCTCAGTCCTATTCATTTGGTTGATTATTTTGTATCGTGATTTCAAACACTTTCTAAAGAATTTTGATTTAGTTTTCTTCTTCCGACTATTCTTGATTGAAACTATTGAACTGGATGATTTTTTTGAAAACATTATTTCTCTAAATTTTGGTTATGGCAAATTTGGAGGGTTGAATTGACTGAAGGAGGTGATTAAATTCTGCATTCGTATGGAATTTTCTATAAATCTTTGATTGTTATGTTGAGTGTGTCCTACTATTTTCCATCTGATGGTAGAGTTAGCAGTTGTGTTTAGAAGACCAGGGTTCTTTTGTAAATGAAGTAAGGTTCTGCCACACTCTTGCTGGTTGCTGGAAAAAGTATATGGCAGGCCTGGCCTGGTTCCTCTAGTGTTGTGTTCTGCAGGCTTAGGCGGTTTTAAATTGCAGGAGCTTAGGATAATTTGGGTTTGGGCATGGTGTTGAGTAAACTGACTGTCCTGGTTTGGATTAATTCTTGGTGCAATTGAAAGTTGTTAGATTACAATTTGAGCTGGGCTCTGGTCGTCCAACTTGGTGTGTTCTAATGGGGGAAATGTTAAGTTGGTATAGGGATAGTTTGTTGGGCTTGGGCCAGGGCTAAAGTGAAGGTTGGGTTTGTTAAATTATTTCGGCTCTAGGGACTCCATTTTAAACCTTGTTGTTGTTATCATTATGGTATCATTAAAAATTAATTTTTAGTTAATATTTAGCTATAGTCAAATAATATTCTTAAAGTATAAATTAGTAAGATTTATTTGGTATAGGTTTACTCTTGCTAATATAATTGGTAATATTATGAAAATAGTTGTCATTATTTTATATGTACTATATTACTAAATAGTATTTGTAGGATATTTCCTAAATGATTTGCTAATAGAAATTATTAGTTGAATAATTAGCTTAATTTTGGTTAATGATGAGGATTTATTACCTTGTTAAGTATCATATGTAAATATAGTTAAACTAGGTTGGTGATTAAAATTTTAGTATGAAAATATTGTTTAGACCTTAACCAAATTGTACCAATTAACAGGAGGACATCCAGCTCCTTTCATTACCCGTACTTTCCCGGAGCAAGGCAAGTACTTTTCTACGGTTTTGTGCATTTACATTTCTTGTACTTTTTCTATGACACGTCATGATACGATATCCTGTACCCCTGTACTCCTCTATTCCATGTTCTTGTACTTACTTGTGTCGGATGGGGAAATACACTAGCCATGTGACCAACCCCCGGTTACAATATCATGTAAATAGCTTAGGCCTCGCATCGTGTATGCGGGCCCTAAGTCGTACCATATTCATGTACTCCTGTACATGCTCCTGTACTCACTCCAGCCGGTCACATGGATTAGTTGTATTTCAAATATGGTGCACTTGTCATATCTTGTACTTCAGGTTCATAGTTACATTCTTGTACTTTACATTATTGTACTTTATTTTCTGTACTTTCATTCCTGTACTTTCATGTTCATTTTCTGTATTTCATATTTCATGTTCCCCTGTACCCATTTTCATATCATGATGTTCTTGTTCATTACCTAGAACTGTACTTTGCTCCGCTCCTGACTGGATATGCTGCAGGTATACTTACAGGATATCATTCTACCTTATGGGCTAGAGCCCGAGATTTTAGCTGAGCAGGATGGAGACATGATTTAGCTAGAGGCTTCAGGTTTAGACTATTTAGCTTTACTTCTAGATACTGTTTTTTTTTTAGAGTTCATAGTATATTTTATTTCTAATGACTCTGGTACCTTTATGTTATATAGATTTATGGATTATGGTGATCTTATCTTTCTGGGAACGTTATATAGATTCTGTGATTATACACATTCATGTTTATCTAGTTAGTTTTCCCTAGCTTGGTACAGCTTACTTCGTCGTGTCTAACGACGAAGGCTAGACGTGTCCGACTCGTGTCCGATTATTCAGAAGCGGGTCGTGACACTCGTCGATCATCTAGAAAAGCAAGAGAACGATATTGTGGTAACACTGTGCAAGCTCGAAAAGGTATTTCCTCCTGGATTCTTCGGCTCTATGGAGCATTTGCTAATTCATCTTTCCTACGAGACACGTGTTGGTGGGCCCGTCGGTTATCGGTGGATATACCCGTTTGAGCGGCATTTGAACCACCTAAAGAGGAAGGTGAAAAATAAGGCACGGGTCGAGGGTTCTATTTATGAAGCCTATATTCTCGAGGAGATTACAAACTTCTGCTCGACGTATTTCAAACCTCATGTTGCTATAAGTCGAACGAGGGCTTCGAGAAACGACGACGGATATCAAGAATCTAATGATGGAATACTGAAGTATTCAATGCGTCTGGAAAGCCTTCGGGAAAAATAAAGAAGAGATATTTGAATGACGAAGAGCTAAGGGCTTCTCAGTTGTATATAGTACTCAATTGCGACGAGGATGAAGTGGAGAAGCTAGAGGGGTAAGTAATTAATGATGAGTTTATGTCATCTCAATGTAATAGTATAAGCTAATATTATTGTACTAATCGTCGGTTGCTTCATTGTTTTTTAGCACATATAATGATGAGTTGAGGTCGGTTAGACCCTACCTAACAGATAAAGCATTAGAACAAGAAATGAGACGTCATTTTCCTTTTTGGTTGAGCTAATATGTAAGCAGCTCGGTAATTACTGGTCTCTTCTAATGCAACTGCGCAATTAATAACTTACTATCTCTTTTTTGGTATTTAAGTCGATCGTCTAATTTCATTCGAGATTGAATTAATTAGAACTCTTGCAAAGGGACCAATTACTGTCGTTAAAATATGGCTAAGTTACTGTGTGAATGGCTTTAGGTTCAAGTCGACAAATGCTCCAATTAGAGACAGCTTCCTGGATCTTGATTCCACGAAAAATAGTTGTTTGTGTATCAAATCTTCGAACTACAAAGATGTCGATCCAGGAAATAATTTCTTTGGCATCTTGCGAGAGATTATAGAGTTGACATATAATTATGGCAGAGAACCTGCAAAGATCATGTTGTTCAAGTGTGAATGGTTCGATCCGATTGAAAGTCAAGGTTGAAAAATTGACAAGCATGGTCTTGTGGATATAAACTACAAGTGTTGATATCAAGGCTACGAACCATTTGTCCTATCAACTCAGGCTCAGCTCGTGTACTTCACAGCTTATCCGAGACGGGGAGCAACAAAGTCTGACTGGTGGGCAGTATGCAAGGCTAAAGCTAGATATACTTTTGATGTTTATGAAAAAGCTTATCAGGAGGACGAGCTACCTCTTATAACCAATATTGTTGATATGGACTCCACGGAAGTTACGCATTACACGACTAATAATATAGAAGATGTAGAATTATCCGAAGAGGAAGGCGAAGCCGATGAAGGCGAAGATAAAAGTGAAGATGAGGAGGAAGAGGAAGATGAGGTCGAGGAAAACGAACAAGATAAATATTCTGAAGATGATTGAGAGAGATGTACTTTTATTTTCTTATTATGTAGAGTTGGTTATTATCTAGTCTTGGTTATTATCTGAACGTAGATGTTTCTTGTAGAATAGTATATACTATCTGGACTTAGATGTTTCTTATAGAATGTACTATCTGAACTTAGATGTTTCTTCTAGAATATACTATATGGACCTAGATGTTTCTTCTAAAATGTATCATCATATATTGTCTTGGTTATCTTGTCTTTGTTGTACTTTCATATTTCTAGTCTCTATTATTTATTGTATCATCATATGTTGTTATCAGGTATGAGAGGTCATTGCGGATCGTTCCGGATGTCCCAACGTGGGGGAGGACGGGGTCCTCCTTCGGTACCTCCTACTGGTACCGGCTCTAGATCCTCGTCGCCGAGTACTCCTATGTATCAGACAGTACCTCTGCCTGCCACGACATTACATGGCATATCACCTAGGACGAGTAGTTCCAGGCCTGAGACTGCTCCCTCTTCTAACATTCCTCCTATTGATACGACGATGGAGACAGATGAGCAGATGGAGGAGGCTAAGCCGACGGCAGACCAGTATCAGGCAGATGATGCGTGCGTACCTCCGGAGGAGACGAGGATGGAGATTTGGGCCAACGGTACAAACTAAGTGTTTAGTTTATCATTTTTTCTGTGTTTATCATAAATTAACTTTTCTCATGAATATAATATGTCTATATAGATATCGTCCCCCGTCGGTACAAAGACGCCTAGGCCACTTTTTGAGGCATAATTAAGACGGTCCTTGGATAAACTACTCTGATGCTCCGGATGATAGGAAGGCCTACTGGTTTGTGCGCTTCAAGGTAAAAATATATTTGCTTTTAACATGAATCATATAATTTATGCATATTATATATAACTGATAAATATTTTGGACTCTTCTAGGATATGTTTTTCTATCCACCGCACCGGGCCGAGCTGATCGAGGGGATGTTTCCTGCCGTTACTGCTAAGCTGATCCGCGACGCTATTAATGATCATAAGACTCGTGATCATGCCGGAAAGACGATCCAAGGTTGGAACACCCCTGATCAGTAGAATATAATGAAGTCTCGATTCGACGAGCCAAGGTACAAGGAAAAGTCTGAGAAGGCCAAGGCGGCTAGGCAGCAGGGATCAAAGTCGTGCGGTGGATCAATTCCGATGACGGAACATTTCCATCATTAGGTATGTCTTTTTATTTCAGAAATATTATTTTAATGCAAGTCCGATAAATTAGTACTAGAAAAATATTTTTAATTACAGGTAAAGAGGGGTGATGATGCCAATATGGTAACTATCTTCCTGGCAACACATCGGAAGGGCGGGAAGCTTATTGACGAGAGGGCCGAGTAGACCTATATAAGTATTATAATTCTATTTGTTAATTTTAATACTTCGTGTTAGTTTTGATATAACTTAGTAAATATGCATGCAAATAAATATTCATGTAGTTAGTAATAATAAGTACATTAGACATTAGAAGTTATAGATTATCCATACTTTTCTAGGCCGCATATCTTAAGCTTCGTGAAGGGGCGGCTGCTAGTGCACCTGCAGTGGGAGAGGCTGGTACTTCCTCACAGCCCGCTCCAGTTTTATCGGAGGATGAGCTGTGGGCGACCGCCACTGGTGGTCTCCATAGGGGTACGTACTACGGTATGGGATCCTATGGCGCCATAGTTGCGACACAGTCCTCTAGGGCCTCCCTTGCTAGTGTGCGGTCAATAGCCCTCCCAGGAGTCTGCTCGAGTCCAGCAGATGGTGGAGTCTCTCCGTGATGAGCTGCTATGACGGATCCAGGAGCAGCCCCAGTCTCAGCACCATACGGACGATGCTGCGCTCCTAGCACGATTGGATGTGCTCGACCGCAGCATTATAGAGCTCAGGGATATGACTGAGAGGATAGGACGGGGCATCACTGATCTTAGAGCGTCGACAGAGCGCAACGTGATGGATCTGCAGGCATCACAGTTGTCCATGGACGAGAGGCTGACGTTGATGCAGCATTCGATGGTTGATAGCAGTACGAGGTTGTTATCTACCATGGATTCATACCACCAGCAACTAGCAGCATTATAGCGTTATTGTCCTCCGGGTGCGCCTTCATCGCTGTCGACTCTGCCGGCATCACTGCCTTTTTTATCGACACCGACTCCACCGACGACACTACCTTCTTCATCGGTGACGATTTCACAGGAGGAGTACGAGATGTTTCTATCCATGAGGCGCGATGGTGCCCCTCCTCCTCCAAATTTGCACTAGTCTAAGTTAGGACTGTTTGATGAGGTGATATTTTAGTGTTTGTTTGTGTGTAGACTTTTAGTATTGGTTGTGTAAACTTTGGATATTAATTAGTTGGTTGGTTGTAGACTTGGTATTGGTTGTTTAAAGTTTGGATATTTGTTGGTTGTAAACTTTGAGTATTGGTTATAGAGTATTTGGATATTTTGTGTTATACTATTGTGATTTACATTTTGTGTTATACTATTGTGATTTACCGGTGTTGAGTGTTCCACCGAAGGGGTCGGCGAACCCAGGGAGAAAATATGTGCTTATGTGTATTTATTTTTATTAATTAAACTGCAGGAAGAAAATGTGATTCTGTGGAGAAAATGACATTCTGTAATTTATTTATTTTATTTTTTTGGCAAATTTACCGACGCTTAGCGACACTTATCGATGCAGACTTACGTCGGTAAACGTCGGTGATTAGCGACTCTGAGTTGCTAAACGTTGGTAATATCAGCAGGTATACCGACGCCTACCGACGTAATACCGTGTCGGTAAACGTCGGTACGAGTCGGTAAACGTTGGTAAATGTTCTAGAATTTTTCGTCGTTTACAGAATCGGTAAGCATCGGTAAGTATTGAAATTGTGTCGCTAAATGTTCCAGGAGTTACCGACGTTGGCCGACGTAATAAACGTCGCTCTATTACCGACGGTACGTCGGTGAACGTCGGTAAATTACCGACGTATGAATGCGTCAGTAAGCATCGGTAAGAGCGACGATTGCGATGTTTTTCCTGTTAGCGACTAGGCTTTCCGCGAAAACCATAAAATGTCGCTAAATACGTCGAAAATTAGACTTAGCGACGTTTTCATCCATTTTGGCGACATTTTTGGGAGTCGCTAAAACGTGATATTTTGGTATTGTAATGTAAGCTCAAATATGTACACGTCATGATATTACGTACATAGTTGAGATGTTAGGCAGATATTTAAGCAAATATGAGATGGATCATTGGATAGCAGCCAAGCTACTTAAGTAATTAATAGAGAACAAGGAATTATATGCTCTTTGCAGGAGATCGAATAGTTTTGGAGATCATAAGGTATTTCGACTCCGATTTTGCTGGATGCCAACATAGTAAGAGATCCACATCAGGTTATATTTACCTATTGATTGCTGGAGATATATTTTGGATGAGTGTCAAACAGACACTCATTACTTCTTCCACCATGGCAGCAAGGTTTATAGCATGCATGCTATGAGGCATTTATTCAGGAAATATAGTTGCAAAATTTTGTCATAATACTCTTCCTCGAGGAGGGTATTGACATATCACTCAAATTATGATGTGACAATAAATCATCAGTATTGTATTCCAATAACAATAGAAACTCATATAAATCAAAGGATATTGACATAAAGTTTCTAGTTGTGAAGAAAAGAATTCAGAATGGTCAAGTGTCCACATAGCACATTAGGACAAACTCAATGTTAGCGGATCCGTTCATAAAAGTGTTACCACGCAAGGTCTTTCATGGGCACACTGCTCGTATGGGTGTTATCTTATTGAGGATATTGGAGTATAATGGTAGTTTATATTTTATGTTTTTGGTGCTATTTGGTTTTGGACACATTTATGTATTAAAGTATTTTGGATATTTATCTGATCAGATATATGGAAAATTTAGTTCATTCTGTTTTTATTATGTTAAAGTATTGATCTCACCAAAGTTAAGGAGGATCAGTTGGAAATAGACGTGTTGATCACATTGCATGTAATTTTTATGCTACGCATCCATGATTGATCTATGTCATTTAGCTATATTGGTAAATATGACCATTGATGGTTTAATTACGCTAAATGTGACGAATGTCGCTTTGATCCTATATTGATGTGGTTAATAGACGAGATTGTCCGGATATACCCTAAGGATTAAGATAGTAATTTATGAGCTCACTAAGGTTAACACAATTATAAGATTACATATGTGGCCCAGTGGAAGATTATTGGAATTATTCAATAATAGGGGCCACACATGTAAAATTAATTGTGTTAGGCTATCTAAATAATTAAGCCAAATTAAAGTGGTCTATTTGAAAAATTGGTTTAAGAGTATAATTGTCATGGAAATAATGTGTAGATACCAGAGATAATCTAATTTGATGAGGGGCCAAATTTGAAATATCAAAACATATATATATGTATTCATTAGGGTTATGGTCCCTAACTCATACAACTACAAAAGAGAGGATTTTCTCTATTCTCTTCTGCATCCCCATCAATAGAGAGAGGAACAAAGATTTTATCTTAGTTATTAAGGGTCGTAGCGAGTTAAAAGATTGAACCCCACAAAGAGACGTCTGCTTTAAGATCCATCAAGTCAATCAATGGATTTAGGTATGCTTTCGCATTTATTTTTGTTCTTCATCTCATGAATCAACATGTATTAATTTCTAACAAGTGGTATCAGAGTTCTAAATTTATTAAATCAAATAACTCTAAACTAAATATAAGAAGAAGAAGTTCACATTCTTCTTGACTTTTATGTGCAAAACTATCAATTAAATCATCATAATCAAGTTTAGATGTTACTCTCTTTTTCTCAGTAGACAACATGGACAAACTATTCAATCTATCTTGTGGCATAGTTGATCGGAGGTATTTTTTATCAACTTCAGCTTGAAAAAACTTCTTTCAACAGTAGCTATTGTATGGTCAATATTATATAAGCTACCCAATATTATATAAGCTACCCAAGTATTAGAAAAACCAAGACTGAATTTTTTGATATGCTCCAACACTTCAATCGGTTTTATTAACCTCTTCGGTAATGCTTCTCTCAACAACTACAATTTTGAAAATAATTCTTGTGCATCAATACCAGAATAATCTCCATATTCAAAAAAAATCCTCGAATGTAACACATGAACGATTCAAACTCTTATCTTTGCAGGTATCAACTTGCTCAAGTTAAATAAAAATCAAAAAGTGTCTTCATATTTTGAAATTGTACAAATCTTAACTTGAGTGAATAAAGAGTACTATCAATTGTTACTATAAAATATTTAACCCAAAAAGATTTTTTCAGCCACTTGTATTGGTTCATCCCTAGCATTCTCATAAATAAATAAAAAAATCTTTTTGTGGTGAACACGAGTTCTACGAAAAGTGGATTCAACCTCCATTTCCAAAGCAATCTTTTCACCTTCACTCTTCGCAATTTCAGTATTCCTGTACTCTAAAAAATAATGGGACCTTGCAAGAAATTTACACATTCTCAATATTTATTTCTATTCCTTGGATAATTTTGCTAACTTTATTCATTTTTTGCAAAATTTCAAGCCAAATCACTACCATGCTAATGAGAAAAATCAAAGTTTAGAAGTTCATAATTCGCTAAAGACCCAACATCACTCGTTGTGGTCATCATCAATACTATGTTCTAATAGATGAAGCAATGCATCTCTTATTTGAGAATCTTGAAATCTTACCATTTTTATACTAGCAACACGACTTTCCATACGAGTATCCGACCATGAATTTAGTGTAGGTCCTTCTCCATTGTGGCCCTAATAGGGCTGCAAATGAGCTAAGCCATTCGCGAGCTGCTCGAAGCTCGGATTGATAAAAGCTCGTTGGAGCTCGGTTCGTCCAGTAAACAAGCTGAGCTTAAGCTTCATTTTTGAGCTCGTTTAATAAACGAGCCAAGCTCAAGCTTAGAAGTACTCAGCTCGTTTGAGCCTCGTTTATGAGCTTGCAAGCTGGCTCATTTAGGAGCTTGTTTAGAAGCTCATTTTTCTTTGTTGAATTCTAATTTTATATATGTTTGTATAACAATATTGTTGTATATATTTATATTTCCTTAATAATTTATATTAAAAATATTTTTAATTAATTTTTTATAAAAAATTGTTAATATTACAGGTACTTGAATTCAAACCTAACTTGCTTGAAATCGAACTCGTTAAGCTTGAAATGAAGCTTAATGAGATGTAAATAAAGTTGAGCAAACTTGATTTTGAACATATTGAGCTTGTTTATCAAGCTTGAATCAAGTTTTCTTATCAAGCCATGCTTGAGCTCAAGCCAAGCCAAACTCAAGCTTAATATAAACAAGCTCGAGCCAAGCTCAAGCTCCAAAATAAAAAAAAATTATCAAGCTCGAGCTCGATTAATTCTAGTCAAGCCAAGCTCAAGCTTACAAAATCTTGGCCCGGCTTGGCTCGTTTGCAGCCCTACGACCCTTGACATAAGATTTGGGGACCTCCCATTGCTTTAGAAAACCAAAGAATAATTTAGAGATCCAATGGCACACAATCTTCTAAAAGATTATTACCATAACAATTTTTATCAATATTATTATAATAATTATAACACTGTTCTGAAACATCTTGATAGGGATGGTTAGAACCAGTAGCATCAATATGATCCTTACTCTAAAAAATTAATTTAAAAGTTAATAAAAACAGAGTAATTTTTTGTCTAAAACTAAATAATAAAATGAGAGAGAAACAAATTAACTAATCAAATTTCAATACCAAAATAACTAATTTTGTAATAATAACAAAACTTACCTCAACTTGATTTTCTCCAAAGCCAGATGTAGAATAGTTGCAGTTTTATGGTAGTCGGTCAAGTTGAAATATTCAAAAATTTCAAATTTCTTACATTTTTTCTTGTACTTTAGTCTCCAAAAACTTGCTACTTTACTAACTTGCTTGTAAGTATTGGAAGAGGGGCAAAAAAATAATTGTGGTAAAATTTTGAAAGAATTATGCGCTATTTACAAAAAATAATTGGGTGCGGAATGACCCCCAATACATTTATAATATAGTTGTTACAAGGATATTTGGGTCATTTTCAGCAAAATAACCAAAAACGTATATAATTTGGGGGTATTTTGGTCCTATTTATGTTAACATAAAAATTATGAGGATTCTTTTAACAAAATATATCCCAACGTTTTAAATAACATATATAATGAAGGGTAATTTGCTAAATCCTCCCCTAACAAAAAAAAGAGATTTTTTTAACAAAATACCTCCAAACATTTTAAATAACAGGAATATTAGAGAATATTTAGATAAATTACCCCCTCCCATCCTCCCATCTTTTTTGAAATGTCTGACGTTAAGCACGAGATTATTTGTACGATGCATTGTATCTTTTGGGCCCAATGTCCAAACTCCCACCATTTTTATAAACGAAAGAAATAATACGCATCGATGGCTTGATCCACTATTCTTGCACTATCCAATAAAAGTCTATATATATATATATATATATATATATATATATATATATATATAGTGCAGGGGGGGCGCCTGAGCACGTGTCTCAGATTCGAATCCCCCATTGGGTGGCTGGGTGGCTTTGAGCCATAGCCCAACGTAGAGAAAGGACACCTCCAATATATATATATATATATATATATATATATATATATATATATATATATATATATATATATATATATATATATATATATATATATATATATATATATATGGGTTCCGGGAGGGAAATCTTTTTAATAACCTGGCCTGGACCGACCTAAATTGGGTCACCTGTTGGCTGGTCCGGCCCGACAATTTTTCTTTTAAAAAGTAAGGCAACCGTTTTATCATTTAAGCGACAGTCTAACTTTAGCATGCTATCTTCTATCTAGAACAATTATAGCAAAGCTTCTTTCATCACCCAAACAGGCAAGTCCTTTTGTTTAAGCATACTAGTTGTGTGTTATCATTGTTACTGATTACAAACTTATTCTTAGGATCAAACATGCATTCATTTTTCACGGATTCTTTATTATGCATGAAAGAATCAGAAAGTAAATTCTTGCCCACTCACCATAATGATACATCTTTAACTGTTCACATTGTTACAAATCTGTTATTCCATGAACGCACCAAGCACACAGAGATTGATTGTCATTTCGTTTGAGAAAAATTTCGAGAGATGGTATAATCTAAACTCAGTCCGTTCCTACTGGTCAATGATTAGCAGACTTGTTCACTAAACCTCTGGGTCTCTCTCGATTAATGTTTCTCTTATCAAAGATTGACATCATCAATATTCATATATAGCACATCTTGAGGAGGACGAGAAGTAGTTGACCTTATCCACCTCGTGTTATAAACTATTAATATAGCCAGCTTGTAACAAATGTAGTTAGTAGATACTGCATGTTATCATAAGAAACATTATCATCTGTCCTTGTAATAGATTGTTGTTAGTAGTTTCATGTCATGTTATCATAAAAATATATTGTATCGAGATGCAGTAGATCATATCAAGGTATTATTTGAAACCCGACGAGCTTCATGTCTATCCACAATTATGTAGATAGACATGTAGCTAGATAGATGGATGGATATATTTAAAACCCGAGGAGCCATCGTAGATCGAGCAAACATGTAATCATTCCAATTTACGCAAGCATACCAACATTCTTTTTCTTTTAACAAGTATATGGTACCAGTTCTATCAATTAAGCGACAATCTTGTTATAAAAATAATTGCTTTCCTCTTTAATAAGTAGTAAATAAAATAAATAAAATTAAATGTTACCGACCTCAAGGGAAGTCGCGCATGAAGCACTGTCCTTAGAGTTAATCCGGGTCTATGTGCAGAATTTTTTGAATACTCATAGTGGTAAAATTCTTGCTATACCGGTATCCCGTAGTCGCACACAACTCGAAAAGATTGACCCAAACTTACCCTTTGCCCAGAAAATAGAATAAAAAATGGAGGAACAGAATAGAGAAAACTTTTATGGTTTGTAGAGGAAGAAGAAGACCAATTCTTCACTTTTTTTTAAACCACAAGACCTATGAGAATATATAGGCTACCTTATAACAATAGGTTTTAATAGAAATTAATAGGATTTAATGGACAACCATATAAAAATAGCCATTAAGGCAATGATTAAATAATATTGTTGATTGAAAATTAGTTTTTTATTATTACCAATTATTACCAATAATTACAACAATCCCTTCCAAAAACCAAGTTTCGAAAACTGAGATAACAATATTCAAAAGAGTAGAAAATAGAAATTTTTTGGCAATTATATACTATGCATAGATGAGATGGACTACAGCCTTGAATCTCACTTAGTGACTATTGTCTTTATTTGAAGAAGTGTTTGATGGACTACGCCTTTAATCAGACTTCTTGAACCAGATTCAGAAAATAACACATATAGTATGCTAGAGGTTCTTGGGTCTATCGGGTGGCGCATTTGATTGGCCATGCGCACTTGTTCATATTCATAAGAGTTGTCTAGGATCTTCTTGTCCTACAGTCGCGGCCTTCACAACCTCGTACATTGGTAAGTCCTCAAAGGGTTGGTGATTGGAGTCAACCTTGCATAATCATGTTTGGACCTATTTAAGAGTTTTAAAAACACATCTTAACCAAATCACACCGAAACACGATCACCATAGGGATAGGGTATCCATGTACAACATCGTACAACCTCTTGGATATTAGTTTAATCTCAGGGTTAGTTTTCCATAATAGTCACCTAAGTCCATCTTGTTCCTACCCATTGAGACGACTTCTTGGGATCTCCAGTCAGGCTCGGTTGGGTTGCTACTCCTGATGACTTACTTATGGTCTTAACCCCATGTCATGTCCCAGAACCAGAATACTAAAAAGCGGGGGTAAAATAAAGCCAGCTACGTATATCACTATACGCCATTACCCGAATATACGATCACGGCTGTCTAGAAAACAAGTGGGTGGACTCTAGCTTGCCACTGACGACTCCTATGGTCGAACAAATCCTATCGCAATCCATCAACAAAAATATCAAGAGTATATCACACATGAAAGTAAAGAGGCATCCAAAATACTATATCATATATGATCATGAAGCTAGTGAATACAAAATGTTATACTAGCAAAGTACCAATATACATGATCACTATATCAGTCTAGATCTAATATAATACATCATGTTGACCGAAGTCTAAGAAAGTCTCAAAATATTAGGGCTAACACATGCCCTAGCTAATACTACCCAAAATAAAATGAACCGCAAGTTGTAAGAAAAAAAAACCCACTTGCGAGGAGAAATCACGGATCTAAGCAGGCGACGGGTTATCTAGAGAATGGTAGAAAGAATCCTTGGACTCCAGCGGTAAATCTGGCCAAACAAAATAGTGGGGCCAAAATCCCAAATAGTAAGTACCACAAGAAAAGCTCGTGGTGAACGACATAAAACCACAAATAAAACAACAAACACATAGGAAGAAAATAAATAGGTGGGTCGAGACTATTGCGGTACCAATGCACGTATCTTGAAAATATAAATGACTGAATAGAAATACTGAACAATATAGCTATGGAACAAAATAAGCCGATGAGCAGCAAGGGACTTAGGAACTACTAGAAATCGGAGCCACAACCCTTAAACCAAATAAGGACCGGGATTACAGATCTTTTTCCAAGCAGAACTTAGCCTCTGGCCACTCACCGATACAAAGAGCATATAAAGTAACACAAAACAAAAAGTACACGACCAATCATTAACTACGGCTTGATATCATTAACTAGACAGGGTTATCACAACATATTAACTAGTATGTAAGTTGAGGATCTTCGTAACTACCTGACTGTAGATACTCGGATGTCCAGGGGTACGAGTAACTTATGCATCTATTGTCCAACAAGACTGCTGGCAGATGAAACGTGTCTTGAACTTATAAAATGAACAACCATATCATATACTTGTAACAGAAGACATATAACTGACTATGTCGCAACCCGGCACGACATATGACTCGATCGTGTATCAATATGCACAATCTTGGTAGGTCATGGAGCCCTTGTCTAGCAGGGTTGAGCCATACCTCATGGGACGCTTGGAGCTCGGGGTTGGTAGTGTAAATTTTCTTCTACAATAATCTACTTGAATCTACTAGTTATTTACCTTATCATGTTCATGTCTGTAACTGCCTGTTTTCAAAAATGAGGATAATTTTATCGTTTTTTATATTCTAATATTTTTGTGAATATTTATTTATTAATATTGTATTTTGGGGATTAGTTTAGTCGGAATTGAGTTTCGTCTAGTTTTGACTTATGTCAGTGGCCCGGGTAGTTTAGACTCTTGTAGGGACCCAAAGATTAGCTAGGCATGGCCCACAAATCCAACTTATTAGTCTAGTACAATTAGGCTAATCCCACATGACTAGTTAGTTCATTTAGAGATTAGAAACTTGACCCTTTTGACCCTAAACCTTTGCATGCTCTTAATTAACCAAAGGGGGACTAGAGGGGGGACAACTTAGACATTTTACAACCCACCTAGGGCTTCCCTTATGGTCGGCCACATTGAGAGGGTTCTCTCCATCCTTTCATTTCTATTGTAGCCTCTTTTTCCTAAATAGTGTTCTTCCCCAAACTTAAGAGCTTTCTTCTTGATTTTATCTCCTAAATCCACTCTTTCTTCCTCCATTCCTCTCAATTTATCAAGGAGAATGTGCCTACTTGGAGTGGTGAGCGAGAAGCTAGGAGAGGAGTCCATTTGCAAGGGGTTTTCGTGTCGAAACTGTGTCCTTTTGATTGAATCATTAGGATACAACTCCCTATAGGTATCTCTGATTCGAGTCCTTCTGCATAGACACGGCTTCACATCCAAGCCCACTAGGAGGAACTGTCGAATTATGACAGGAGGAGGGATAGTGCCATTCAGTGAGATGGTGGATTGCCCTATCACTATAGCTGGACGGGAGCTTAGGGCTCGACTTTTAGTGATGACATTGCCCAGATTCGATGTAATCCTCGACATCGACTGGATGAGCGAGCAGTTTGCTGTAATAGACTGCCATGAAGGGAAGGTCACTTTCAGCCCACCTGGAGTTCCACAGTTCGAGGTCAGAAGACGGATCGCAGAGAGACTAGAGGGAGTCTACTTCGGAGCAGTTGCAGAAGCCCAAGAGTTGCCGCATCCGCTGATTGCAGAGTTTCTTGACGTCTTCTCGGAGAAGTTGCCAGGATTATCGCCAGATCGAGATGTGGAGTTCAGCATCGACTTAGTGCCCGGATCAGCGCCGAAGTCCAAGCATTGCTACAAGATCAACCCGAAGGAAGCTGCAGAGTTGAAGGCCCAGATTGATGAGTTGGAAGGCAAGGGTTTTATTCGGTCCAGTGCTTCACCCTGGGGAGCACCGATACTCTTCGTGCCCAAGAAGGATGGGACTGTAAGGATGTGTATCGATTATCGTACACTCAATAAGATCACCATCAAGAAAAGATATCTGTTGCCGCAGATTGATGAGCTGTTTGATCAGCTGAGTGGAGCGAAGGTCTTTTCCAAGATTGTCCTTCGGTCGGGTATTATCAGATGAAGGTTCGGGAGCAGGATATTTAGAAGACAGCTTTCAACATCCGTTACGGCCAGTATGAATTTTTGGTGATGTCGTTCGGACTTACCAATGCCCCAACAGTGTTTATGAACTTGATGAATAAAGTTTTTCACAAGTATTTGGACAAGTTTGTCGTAGTCTTCGTTGACGACATCTTGATCTATTCGAAGACCGAGGAGGAACATGTGGAGCACCGGAGGATTGTGTTAGAGATTCTGAAAAAGAAGAAGCTGTACGGAAAGCTCTCAAAGTGCGAGTTCTTCCTGGACATAGTAGAGTTCTTGGGGCATGTGGTGACTGGAGAGGGGATTTCTGTGGATCCCAAGAAGATTGAAGCAGTGGAAGCATGGGCACCTCCCAAGTCAGTAGCTGAGATTCGTAGTTTCCTGGGGCTACCAGGATACTACATGAAGTTTGTAAAGGATTTTGCCAGGATAGCAGTGCCGATGACCAAGCTTACGCGAAAGGACGAGGAGTTCATCTGGAGTGACGTCTGCCAGTCAGCATTTGAAGAATTGAAGAGAAGACTCACTACAGCACCAGTTCTAGCTTTGCCATCTGGATCGGAAGGATTCGTCATCTACAGTGATGCATCAGGGAAGGGCTTGGGATGTGTGCTTGAGCAGAACAAGAGGGTCATTGCTTATGCTTCTAGACAGTTGAGGCCTCATGAGAAGAATTACCCTACACATGACCTGGAGCTTGTAGCAGCCATTTCTGCCTTGAAACTGTGGAAGCACTACTTGTATGGAGAGCGAATGGACATCTTCACGGACCACAAAAGCCTGAAGTATGTCTTCACTCAGAAGGAGCTGAATATGAGGTATCACAGATGGCTGGAACTCATGAAGGATTTCGACATCATTCTGCAATACCATCCTGGGAGGGCGAATGTGGTAGCAGATGCTCTCAGTCGATATCCTGTTGCTATGTTTCTCACTATGGATCGACATATCTTGGAGGATCTTGAGAGCCTTGGGATTGATATTGTTCTTTCGGGAGTTGGAGTGCAGCTGATGCACATGCAAATACAGTCAGGACTGATAGAGAAGATCAAGGAGGTCCAGTTTCTAGATAAGGGACTCCGATGTCTCAGAGGCCAGGCAGAGGCAGGATTGCTCGACGACTTCACTATTGCAGATGATGGATCCCTGAGACATGGAAACCAGTTGTGTGTGCGCAAGGATCTGCGGGAGGAGGTGATGCAGGAAGCCCACCAGTCGCAGTATTCTATTCATCCTGGATCTACCAAGATATATAAGGATCTACGGGAGTATGTTTGGTGGTATGGAATGAAATGACACTATAACAAATAGGGCCTATAATAGCAGTTTTTTTATAGCGTTCAAGTGTCCCCGCTATAGAATATTATCAACAATAGCGTTCTTTCTGCAGTGCTATAAAAATATCTATCTATAGTGTTTCCTGAATGTTGTAGAATCTATAACATTTATCTATTGCTAAATACAATACTTTTAGAAATGTCGTAAACAATTGTATAAAAAATACAACACTTTTAAAGTGATGTCTTAAATTTTATTTCCCATAACTTTTTTTACTTTGTCGCGTATGCCAAAAAAATTGGCGCTCATTACCAGCAGAAAAGTAAATTTTTCCCTCTTCCTTCTTCAAAATTTTCAAGGTCTCTCTGTATTCTTCCTTTCTCTTTTTCTCTCTCATTTCCCTTATTTTCCTTAGCTCTCTCCCATTTTTTCTTGCGCTGTCCCTCTCAGATGTTGGGACTATCGTCACCATCGTACATTTGGCAGAACTGCGACTTTTTCAGCATCGCCATCGCCGAGGACACTACAAGAAATATCCCAGAAAGCAACAAAATTTTTTTAGCAACGCAACATTGTTCGTTGCTAATAAACCTTTTCTACAACGCATATTTTTGTCGTTTCTAAATATAAATTTTGACAACGAAACATTTGTCGTTGCCAAAGACGAAAAAAAAGATTATACAACAATGATGTCGTTGCTAATATTATCTATATTTTCTTGTATAAGATTAACAACGAATTCCATCCATTGCTAATATGTTTTTACCTATAATAAGGGAGTCCAACATTACGAAATCATTACACGAAAAAAATGAAACAAAGTAGAAAATATTTGCTACCAGAATTTCGTTTTCCCTCTCTAATTTTAATATCCCTCCTTTATTTCACAGTCCCTCCCCTTACTTCCCCCCACCCAAATCATCTCTCCCCATTCCCAATCACTCTCTATTTCATATGTTCTCTCACCTTATCGTCTCCCCTTATCAGCCTCCGCCACCACTATCCTACCGGTGCCATCACCACTCTCTCAGTCCAAACCCTAAACCTAAAATCTTGCCATGCCGTCTGGTTCAAAGAAGCAGAAAGCCAACAAGAAGAAGGAGAGTAATCCCAACTTTAATATGATCCTGCTCCGACGATGATGACGACGAGTTACTAGAGTTCGAGTTTCGCAATGAGGTCTTCCTCAAACCGCCGCCCTTCGAGACTGCCGTCGATTCATTGTCGTAGCGAGGTTAGGTTTCTTCTTCGATTCTTTTTCTTTCTAGGTTAGGGTTTATAATTTGGGGACTTTTTAATATATGGTTTATTAATTTTTTTTCTTCTGCCTTTTCATTGCCTTTTCATTGGATATGATGAACTCGAATGCAGCTGCAAGTGGGTGTTGCGATGCGCATGAACGAATGAGTGAGTTTGCCTCAGCCTACGACTCTCGTGTTTGATGAATTACAACGCACCTTGTGTGACCATTAATTTTTTTTCTTCTGCCTTTTCATTGGGTATTCAAATAATAATACAGCTTCTTCATCTGACAAATTTCAAATAAAACTTTGTTGTTTGTTGCTTGAAGATTGTTTGAAGTTTATGAAAGTACAAGCTACCAATCTATGTTTGTATGCTTGAAGATTAACGATAATGTAAAGTGCTATATTTGATTTACTGACACGACCAGCATGAACAACAGCTAGGAATAGCAAGCAAAATGGAAACTTTGTGTGGGCAAGCCTATGGCACAAAATAATACTAAAAGCTAGGAACCCATATATACAGAGCTATACTCTCTTGTACTTGCTTATGACCATGGAGACACATTGTGTAATAACCCGCTTCGCCCTAGCGGAATATTGATTCAAACGACAAGTAAGACGACTCAAACGAGCCGTCGACCCGAAGAGTTGGCATCGACCTGATGAAGAATCGATGCAAGGCTTACATTGGCCCGTCAAAGATGAATCCAGACTTAGACTTTCAAAGGCGCGCTCAAAGTATCGCTCGGCCGACGCGATCATCACTAAGGTGGGTGGCTCCAATGAACCCGTCTTTGCTTAGCCTAGACACATAACAATACAGACACTATTGCTAGAATCGCTAGACGCTAACACCGTGCATGCTAATAAATGACTCAACGCACCTAGCTAAGGGAATAATCCCATATTGTATGCTTGTTTAGAACATGGAAAAGAACTCAAAAAATATAGGAACTCTCGCACCGTGCTCCACACTCATGCTAAGGCACGAGCTTATATTTCGAGTTTCTTATGCGTTCAACAATAAAACAATAAACGGTTTACAACAATGAAACGGGAAGACTATCGATATAGTCGTTCCGAGTAGAATATAGCAACATTGAAAGACTTTGGGACCGATGGGTCGCCAAGGCGACTCCCACACGGAGAGTTACATAATGTATGAATGAATGAATGAACGAATAAGTGAATGAATGAATCAACAAATGAAACAATGAATATGAGAATGAATAAATACGTGAATGAATCAATGAACGAACAAGCACGTGAAAGAAAGAAAAGAAATAATAAATAAAGATAAGAAAGAAAGGAATGGTTAGCGACAGGTATGACGGAGACGTACATCGAGGCTCGCTACCTGCGCTGCACGGACGCTGCCAACCTGATCGATAACGTATTATGGCTAAGGGTTAGCCTACGGCTCAGAGACAGCCGTTAAGTTAAAATGACAAACAAAAAGAAATGGTCGTGGACAATCCTCTCGTATACGGGAGGTAGGAGAAATAAGGGATTCCAGCGGCATGATCAAAGGGAAGATCGTGGCCGGCCTAGGCGAAATCAAAATGGCTTACTGTCCTGGCCTGGGTGCGGGCTTGGCCACCCAGGAGACGTAAGGTCGGGTATTTCAAGAGACTAACGGGGTGGGCCAACCAGCACCCTATGATAGGTGAAAAATACCAAGGAAGAATGATATCCAAAATGGCTTGTGGTGCCAGCGACCGGTGCATAGATTAAGTGGGCTTTGCTAGTGGCAATCCATGTGCAAGTCCTTGCATTGAAATAAAGTAGTCTAAGTTAACTAAATAAAGCGCCTTCTGAGCAGGCTTGAATGTAACACACCAAATAATAAAGAGTATTTCATGCAAATGAGTTAGAAAACACGTCTACGACGCGCTAGAATCTGAGGCAAGCACACGCCCTCCATACTGAATGTTTACGGGAATCACGTTAAGTTATTACATATGAATTGTTGACTAACTTGGTTTACTTTGGACAGGAAAGGCCAGACGGTAAGTATGGGTAAGTCGTGCATGTATTTCCATACAAACACGTGAATTCGGCAACACGAGATAGGCTATGAAATATGCCATGAAACTGATCTTAAGGCAAGATTAGAAAGACAATGAATGATAGATGGTGCACAAAAGTAAATAGAACGTGTTTGGTAATGATAGCATTGTAGGCGAGCTAGCCTCCCCACCAGTGCATAACAATGTACTGATAACGCCACAGTTTGCTTGCAGGATGTAGGAGACGTCTTCGGGTGCGGAGCTTCCCTCGAACGTGCTAAGGCACGGAGCTAACTCTGGAGCCTGGGAGCGTTGCAAGAAGCTAAAGCACCCTATACAGGACATAATGTATCAGAACATCGCCATGAATCATTCCATCTTGTAAGTCACTTGGTATGCCTCTTATGTTTCAGAGAGAGAGAGAGCTTGAGCAATTTGTAATCTCGGCCTAGTGTCGCTTGTAAACTTCTTGAATGCCAATAAAGAGTTTGAATTCGCTTCAATTTGTGTTCATTTACTTTTTGCTGCAAATGGGGACACTCTGTGCAACTCTGTGGCCTAGCTCGAATCGGCCGCTTCTGGACTTAGTCTTGCACGGGCGCAACCTAGGCCCATGGGGCATCCCGCCTTAGCAAGGACGATCGCTCCTGCGGGAGCGGGGCATGACAGATTGGTATCAGAGCACGGCTTTACGTCCTTGGACTTCATTTCGATTGTCTCAGTTTTGAAAGCTCGTTTTGAAACAAAAACAAGTGTCCTCTCTCTCTCGTTGTGCCTTGGGATGTTCCATACAATAAGTCTAATATTTTCAAAAGCTCGTACAAGTACTCGGTTGAACGGGATCGATAGGCGAAGGCCTTTGTGCCAAACCACGATGGACTTGAGTTGAGAGAAAACTAATGCTAAAATTTAGCAAACGCAGTGCGTGCTTGAATAAGCTTCTTGAATAAGCTTACGATGACAATAGCAAACGAGTACGCGAGACCGAAGTATAGTTCGAACGGGATGATTATGCACGCAGCCTTTCGGCTAAGTTGTGCCGAGTATCGCGCACCTAGACCTTCTGGTGCGGACGAGTTTGCGAGCGAGATTGACTATCGCTCGGACGAAAATAAGTAAGACTTAGAATGTATGTCGATAGAGATGCTACTTGACCAATGCAAAAACGAACACAGGAAAATGGTTCTTAGACTTTGAGGAACGGACGAACGCACGATTGAACATATCAATTGGGAATCGAATGATCTTTTGAGGATTTATAGAATGACTTGACCTGAGTGGTGTATGTGATAGGTTCGGAGAAGAATAAGAGTGAGTGTCGACGACTAGTCGAGTGGTTCGAACCCTGAGTGGTGTATGGACGACATAGAAATTGTTCGAGAGAGACTAAAGGATTTACAGATAGAACGAGTACGTCGGCAAGTGATGATATCGCACAAAGCCTTAGAACGAGTAACGCTTAGTTGGTTTTGACTTCGACAGTCTCAAACGAGATATTGTTCGGACGAATTAACAATACGTAGTACAATTACGAAACGATTGAATGGAGATTCGAAACGATAAAGTATATGGGTGTGCTGGTCGAGGAAACGTAGTGAATCGTATATGCGATTTTGAATTTAGTCGAATGGATTAAAACTTGAGTTAAAACGAAATACTCAGATGAAACCGAAGTTAGCACGATTGGAAGATAGCGTGCATAGGAAACGATGATTTGGAGATACGAGAATGACTAAGGATTTGGAATGGATGTTGCTTAAAGAAGAGTTAGCATGAGATAATGCGAATTAAGGAATTAAGTTGCACGACTCAGAATTCGTTGCAAAAGGAAGATCGTCAGGTTATGTACATCATCGATGGTATTGAGACGTATCAAAGATCGATGTACGATAACTCGGGGGTACTCCGATTCGATGAATGAAGATCGTGTTAGAAGTTATTATTTCAAAGGATGCCATGTTGGAGAATTTGGATAGAAATTAATGTTTGGAATGAAAAAGGGATGTGACTTGATTGTTCGGTAATAACCATAACGACAACGATCTTGTCTTGTGCGCGCGCAACTCCAGCCTCGTACCTGCATCACGTCGGATTTGGGACGATTATTTCGCGTGAGCGTTGGTATGGTGGTTCATGTCCAGCGGGAATGATCGAACTCAGAATACTATGACATGGCAATTTTGATTGCTTCGACTTGTGGTTTGAAGCGAAGGTAAATTCGAGGATTGTTAGGACTTGCGATTGAAGAATAAGAAAACTTGAGGATTGGGTAGACCCAATCTGCGTATCGAAAATGAGTAAGTCTAGACTCGACGCAAGAGTTACATCCCAATGAGGACGATTATTCCGCGAGAATGTCGACATGGTAATTCATGTCCGCCGTGGATAATCAGACTTGCGTGAGATCGGGGTACGACATATTGCAAGGCTAGGCGACCTCGTGATCGACTACGTGAATTGGATAGGATGGATAGGTCAAATCATATGAAACATACTTGAAGAGATAGACTACGATAATTGTTAGAGTGGATATACGATATTGACATGTCAAGGATTTGATTGAGGACAACTTATCGCAGGATAACTTTCCTAAACGAGCTCGGACTTGGAACGGAGAATGTGTTGATGCGAATAGGGTGAACGCTGCTTGATGTTTAGAAATTTGAGTGGAGCGAACTTGGGTAGAAACTCCCGTACGAACGAACAAAATGGTTTGACCATAGGATTGGGGCGAGCGTCGTGCAACGACTTTGCACAATGAACCGAGAACTTGACTTGTAACTTTGACCTGGTGAAATGACCTAGCGGATAGGCGGACGACCCTATGCCGAGTGATTGAACCTGTGTGGTTTACAGTATCGTCTGTGTTGGCCCATTGGTCATGGTCACACCTGATTTTAATAATTGATCAAACTCTGTCTCGATATAAATGCAAGGCAATTCAGATGTTTACCTACGATGTTTTGGACACTGCTCAACGATGGATATCTACGATGTTCAAGATTGAAGCTGTTTGCCATTCAGAATGTATTTTCTTCAAAGCAATGTAATTTTTCATTTTATTGAGTCTAGGAATACATTGTACACCAAGTCGTACTGGCAAATAGGCTGTCCGGAATCATTTTTCAAAATTACCCTATCATTTTAAAAATGACCTATGTTTTGAAAAACATCATTTTTACTAAAAACTTCTGAAGGACTTTTCAAAAAGCCAAAATGATTTTTCTTAAAATCAACTGGCAGAACCCTAGCAGAACTCGGCCAGAGTTCGGCCAAAGTTCGGCCAAGTTGAACGTTATGTGAACGTTTGATTTTGAACTTGGTCACCCTTCAGTTGTTGTTTGTTACAAAGAGCTCTGTCAGAGTTCTACCCGAATTCTGTCAGAATTCTGTCTTTGAAAAAACTATAAATAGAGAAGGATTTCGATCATTTCAAATCACCAATTTACTTTCAATCTCTTCTCTTCTAAAGCTTACATTTTTTCTCCAAAGAGTTCTCAAAATCTTATATTTTCAAATCCCAAGCCAGTTACAATCCTCTAGTCGATTTGCCAGTACGGTACGGTCTAGAAGTTTCAGAGCGGTTATAATCAGAGGCTTGATTGAGGAAACAACTCTTCACAATTGAAGTTGGTCGAGTTCTTCATATCAAAGCTCGCGTCTGTAGAAGTTGCAAGGACTTCGTATGAAAACTTGCGGTATTTTCCAATAGTTGATTCAACTGGAAGCTAGAGTTCTTCCGACTGGACTAGTCATCACAAGAGGAAAACCAGTATAAATTTCGGTTTTTGCGTTTGCCTTCTGATCACTTTTTATTACTGTCATCTACTTTGTGATTATTTTTTATTTTTGTGATCTAACTGCTAACGAGATTTTTAATTAGCAATATTCTGCTGCCTACTCTATTCACCCCCCCCCCTCTAGAGTATTCTGCTTTACGATTTCGTTCCTACAATTGGTATCAGAGCAGGCTCTCCATCTAGAGGCATTATATTCTGATCCCAATTGTTCCTACAATTGGTATCAGAGCAGATTATACAGGTAATACAAGGTAAAATTATAATTATATTCAATTTTTTATGTAGATCACAATATTACACATGACAACTGTGAAATTTATAAGTGAAGGCCAAGCCACAAACAGACCTCCACTGTTTGACTGCACAAATTACACCTATTGGAAAACACGTATGAGTTTCTTTTTAAAATCTCTTGATTTTGACTTATGGTCTGTAGTTATTGATGGCTATAAAAAGCCCCCTCGTATTAATGTTGATGGAGTTTTAGTTGAAAATCCTATGACAAATATACAGAGGATGAAAAGAAAAAGGCCAGTCTTGACGCACGTGCTATTAACGCTTTATTTTGTGCTTTAGACAGAACTGAATTCAATAGGGTATCTACTTGCACAACATCAAACGAAGTATGGAAACTTCTCTAAGTAACCCACGAAGGAACAACACAAGTCAAGGAGTCAAAGATCAGCAGACTTACTCAGGAGTACGAGGCGTTCAAAATGAAGCCAAGTGAATCAGTCACTCAGATGTTTACAAGGTTCTTGGATATTGTAAATCCTTTGTCTTCACTAGGCAAGGATTACAGTAACCATAAGAATATTCACAAACTTCTACGAGCCCTTACAAAGAACTAGATTCCAAAGGCTACAACAATCATTGAAGGGAACGACCTCTCAACAATGTCTCTGGAAACACTCATGGGTAAGCTACTCACTCACGAGTTAGAACTTCAAGACTTTGAAGATGCTACACCAAAGGAGAAGCCAGAAAAGTCGATCGCTCTCAAGGCTCAACATAGAAGAACTGTCGAAGACGACTCTGATGACAGCGACTCCGACTCTGAAGATCAGGCTCTTCTGGTAAGAAAATTCAAGAAGTTCATGAGATTTAACAGGAGAACAAAAGACAGCAGCAACAACAACAACGAGGAAGATCCTATTTGCTACGGATGCAAGAAGAAAGGACACATGAAGAAAGACTGTCCAACAGTATCATCATCAAAGAAAAACAGCAAATATGACAAAGGCTACCTGAAGAAATCTACATCAAGTAAGTACGTCAACACAAGCATATGACATAAAAGTGAAGCCAGCAACTCAGAAGACGAACAATCAGATGACGCTGTAAATGTATGCTTGATGGCTTGCGATCAGGTAATCATTAATCCTCTATTTGACCCTTATGATAATTTTACTTTTGAGCAACTAGGAGAGGCTTTCAGTGACCTGCTAAATGATTACCGAAAACTGCATAGTAAATATGAAACCTCTAAGAAGGTACTCAAAGAGTACAAAGGTAAAATAGGAAGACTTACCGACCTACTAGATCATGTTAGAGATAATTACTCTTCAAATGAGTCTGATGAGCTTTCTTCTATTAAGTTGTTACACGAGACTGTTAAGCTATCCAAAGAAAAAGACCAAACTATTATCCAGTTAAAGAAAGACCTATCTAAGGAGAGAAAGAGTCTCCAGTGTGCACAGGTCAGATTAGAATCACTCACATCTGACTATACTAGATTATATGACACTTTCGAAAAGTTGGAAATTAGTTTAGAAAAATGGCCTGAAGTTGTTGCTTCCTATTCTAACACGTGTCAATTACCGAATCATCGGAACACGCCCAACACTGTCAGACCAAAGCATACCAAAACTATGCCCAAGAAGACAAATAGGTATGCATTCTTCTATATTAGAAAACCAAAACCTACCAATCATGCACCTCACACTACTTTCAACACTCAACATGCTAAATGTCATTATTGTGGCCTCATTGGTCATATATCTTATGCATGTAGAATCAGAAAATTAGTAGATTTAAATGTTTATGCATGGATACCAAAAACTAACCAGTCAGGACCCTACAAGAAATGGGTACCAAGAGTTTCATCTGCAAATTATTTTGTAGGTGGGACGCCCTTCACATGCTAGGAGCAAATGGATCCTCGACAGCGGTTGCTCACGGCACATGACCGGTGACGCTTTATTATTCGTAACACTGTCGAAGAGGAATAAAGAAGGATACGTCTCCTTCGGTAATAATTTAAGAGGGTACATAATCGGTATCGGTGACATTAGTAAGGCTCCCTATCCAGTGATTAAAGATGTTTGTCTAGTTACCGAGTTAAAACATAATCTGCTCAGCATAAGCTATTTAGCTGATCACGGTTATGGTATTAACTTCGTAAAAGATAAATGTACTATAGTTGATAGTTCAACCGGTAGTATTATATTTGAAGGTATTAGGGAAGACAACATATATGTTTTCTATTTGTTGGAAGATGCTAACAAAGCAGGTACATGTTTGATGGCCAAAAGCGTTGAGAGTCAACTATGGCATATGAGACTCGGTCATGCAAACATGGATACAATTTCAAGACTATCGACAAAGAAGTTTTTACGCGACTTACTGGATATTTCTTTCAAGAAAGATACGGTATGTAATGAATGTGAAAAGAACAAAGCTACCAAATCCGCATTCAAATCCAAGAACGCTGTAAGTACCACTAGACCTTTACAACTGTTGCATATAGACTTATTCGGACCAAGTAGAATTGCTAGTCTAGGTGGTAAGTTATATGCATTTGTCATTGTAGATGATTTTTTTAGATATACATGGGTTTATTTTCTTGCACGCAAGAACGATGCATTATCAGAATTCGTCACCTTTTGCAGGAAAGTACAGAATGAATAAGGGTTCATAATTACTCGCATTCGTAGTGATTATGGCGGCGAATTTGAGAATGCAGAATTCAAGCAATTTTATGACACACATGGTTATCTGCATGAATTCTCTTGCCCTAGGACTCTACAACAAAATGGAGTTGTGGAACGTAAGAATAGAACTCTATCTGAAATGGCTAAAGTAATATTAAATAAGTTTAGTCTTCCTAGATACTTATGGGCTGAAGCTGTAAATATAGCATGCTATATTCTTAATAGGGTTCTAATTCGACCTATATCGAAGAAGACTCCCTATGAACTATAGTTTGATAGAACACCAAATGTTTCATATTTCAAGATCTTTGGTTGTAAATGTTATATACTTAATACTAAAGATAGTTTGAGTAAATTTGATGAAAAGGCCGATGAAGGTATATTTTTAGGTTATGCAGCAAAGAGCAAAGGATATAGAGTCTTCAACAAAAGAACCATGATCATCGAAGAATCTATCAATGTCAAGTTTGATGAGCTAAATCAACACTTAGACGATGATGACAATGAAGACATAATCACACCAAGTACAGCTACTGCAAAATCTTCACACAAAGATGCAGAACCATCACATCAGGCATCAGATGATCCTCCAAGCAAAGAAGTCGGAACCAGCAATCTTGAGACTACACCAAAAGAGATGAGATTTTTGGCTAATCATCCAAAGGACTTGGTAATTAGTGAGATTACCAAGGGTGTAAGTACTCGTTCATCGAATAAAGATATAGCTTCTTGTGTTACTTTTGTCTCGCAGTTTGAACCCAAAAATATTGATGAAGCAGATAGTGATAATTTTTGGTTAGATGCTATACAAGAGAAATTAAACCAATTCGAACGGAATCAAGTTTTGGAACTTGTTTCCAAGCCCATTGATCATCCGGTCATTGGCACCCGATGGGTATTCCGAAATAAATTGAACGAGAATGGTTTAGTGACTCGTAATAAGGCTCGACTCGTAGCTCAATGATACAATCAAGAAGAAGGTATCGACTATGATGAGACTTATGCCCCAGTTACGAGATTAGAATCCATTCGTATTTTATGTGCATTTGCATGTTTTCATAATTTTAAGTTATTTCAAATAGATATCAAAAGTGCATTTTTAAATGGTTTTATAAAAGAAGAAGTTTATGTTGCTTAACCTCCCAGTTTTACTGATTTTAAATTTCCTGCATATGTTTTCAAGTTGAAGAAAGCCTTATACGGTTTGAAATAAGCCCCTCGTGCTTGGTACGATCGTCGAAGAACTTTTCTACTTGATAACAGTTTTTCAAAGGGAAAGGTTGACACTACATTATTTATAAAATCTTTGAATAATAATATTCTTTTGATTTAAGTCTATGTAGATGATATTATTTTTGGATCTACTGATGAATCTCTTTGTCAAGAATTTTCAAAGTGTGTGCAGAATGAGATTGAGATGAGCATGATGGGAGAGCTGAAATTATTTCTCGGACTGCAAATCAAACAAACCAACAATGGGACGTTCATAAATCAAGCGAAGTACACAAAGGATCTGTTAAAGAAGTTCGACATGGAAGCAGCAAAGCCACTTAGCACTCCAATGGCGACCTCAACCAAGCTTGATATTGATGAACAAAGGTATGATCGGTAGCTTGCTATATTTAACTGCTAGTCGACCAGACATTATGTTTAGTATTTTTTATGTGCACATTTTCAAGCTAATCCTAAGGAATCACATTTGTGCGCAGTTAATCATATCTTTCAATACCTTAAAGTCACTTCTTCTGTTGGCTTATGGTATCCCAAAACCATGTCGTTTGACCTGATCGGTTATTCTGATGCTGATTTTGCCGGATGCAAAGTAGATAGAAAAAGTACTAGCGGCACATGTCATTTCCTAGTAAAATCTCTAGTCTCTTGGTTTAGTAAGAATCAAAATTCTGTTGCATTATCAACAACCGAGGCTGAGTATATCGCCGTAGGACGTTGTTGTGCATAAATTTTGTAGATGAAACAAACTTTAGAAGACTATGGATTATATTTTACACACATACCCATTTTCTATGACAACACTAGTTCTATTAATTTGACTAAGAATCCGTATGTCACTCTCGTACTAAACATATCAAGATTCGACATCACTTTCTTAGAGATCATCAACAAAATGGAGATATAGACCTTGTATACATAGACACACATAATCAATTAGCTGACATACTCACAAAATCTCTAGAGGAAGATCGTTTCAATTATTTACGTCAAAAATTAGGAATTTTAGATATCAATAATATTAATTAATTTTGTTTTATTAATTAATTTATTCGATACTCAAAAATTGTTTTCGAAACAAGCCTAAAAAGAGTCTGTCTGTCACCACGACTACGGTCGAAGCGAAGCGGTACTTAAGAGTTCTCCGGTGAACCTCCGTTAGCTGGGATAGTACTCCTACAGCTAATCTGAGACAGATACCGAGTAAAGAATATTAATTTATAAAATAATATTAATTATATTATTTTGAGATTTAAAATTACCAAACTCTGAATTAAACATTTGAAACGAATTAATGAAAAAGATGTGGCCCATTATTTTTTTACACATATATAGCCAGTTAACCCTTTGCGAATTTGGCCCGAGTTCGGTCCGAATTCTGCCAGAGTTCGGCTAGATATATATATGTACCAGCCAGAACCCGAGGCCCCCATCTTCTTCATTCTTCCAAACTACATCAAATAGCAGCAGCAACGCCCCAAAACCCTAGCTCTTCTCCACCTTTATTCTTCCAATCCGCGTGGATATCTTTGTCCAAACTTTGGATTCGTGTGGAGAATTTTGTCCTCTACAATATATCTAATTCTCGGAAGGTATAATTCCTTCTCTCCTCCACTTTCCAATTATTAGGGTTTTTAGCTTTTGGGATAGAATACCTAAGGGATTCAATCCTTTGAAGAGGAAGAAGACCAACGCTAGCGAAGAGGCATCGTCTTCGGATCCGCATAAGGATTCCCTTTTTTCTTCGGTCTAATCGGATGACGGTGCATCGGACGAGTTTTACTTCAAAACTCTCGACGAAGCCCTATTGTGGTATACCGATTTCATTATGCATACTATTTGTATCGGATCACCGATCAAATGGACTGTCTTTCCCGACCATCATCCTTACTTTGAGGTATTAGGGTTACAACACTTTGTTTCTTTACAATTCCCTATAGCTACTAATGCCGTTAGATTATTTACTGTAATTTCGTGTTAGACACTTTTATCGCGAAAACAAGTGTCGGAGGGATAGATATCGAGTTTACTGATGAAACGTTAGCGAAAACCTTTGGTATTCCAAACGAAGGTGTCCCGCTCGATGACATCACTGATTTCTATTTTTTCGATGGTACGACTCTCGTTAGTTTCAAGAATGAGTTTTGTGCGCCCACACGTACTCGTCCTGGAAAGTTCAAGGCCAATAACTTGAACTTGTTTAACTACGAATTATATCGCATCATCTATTCCACTTTACTTCCAAAATCCACTTCCAAAGATGATGTCATTGTACTTGAACTTTCTGCTCTATATCACATTCTTAAGGGGATTCATTTTTCTGCCCCTAAGACTATCATTCAGATGATGGGTAGATGTCACGGAAGAGACCGCAACCTCTCTTATGCGATGATCATCCCACGCATCTTTTAGAGATTTGACATTGACCTATCCACTTGCGCTCTGGACCCTGAGCCCAAGTTTCTCAAACTCTCTCGTCTCAGTATTGCCACTGTTCCTCCACCTACTACACCTGAACCTACTCCCACAGCACGTGGTCCTCCTCAGTCCTATCCTATGACATTTGAGGGTATTCATCAGCACCTATCAGATTTGCAGTCATTTTATGTTGACACTTCCAAGGAATATGAGTTCCGTGACGTGACTCGGTTCCAGGCTATTGCCAACTCCTTCGCCGATCTGAGATTTGCGCAGACGGGTCACTCAGCTAGCTCTCTACCTCGAGACCCTTCTGTTTCTGGCTACCGCATTGATGATGAGGCGGTCCACTCTCTGTTCCAGCCAAGGAATGCTTACGATTGGTATCGTACTTCTGGTGCCACTCCTCGTACTTATGGAGCTGGTACTTCTAGAGCTGGTCCATCTGGACATGCTGGCACTGCAGCCGATGACGATGATGATGAGGATGATGACTTTTGAGATGTTATTCTTATTGAGACTGATATTTTTGTCTTATGTTTACTTGGAAATACTCCGACATTCTAAGATATTATCAGCACTCTTTATTTTAGTTATTATCTGTGACTTTTCATAGACATGGTTTTATTATGCCTCAGTTTGGCATATGTTTCACTTAGTTTATTATTCAGCATTTTATTTGTTTCAGCTTTATTATAGAATTATCTCTCTTTTTATGCTTCCATATAGACTGCATGTGACAAATACATGTAGGTCCTAAAAAATCAAGTTGCACCCATCAACAAAGTCATGAAAATTAAGAAAAATAGCTTTCAAATGAACTGTGCAGACATCAGATTGCGCATCATCCAGATGGCACAGACTGGACTGCGTACACTTTCAAGTGCGCAGGCTGATGTGGCATCGTCATCATTACCTGACATAATCAGATCTTCTGACAACTGACAGCACAAAAAACGAGGAGATTGTTCATTTATTGTGCCGCACAGCGCTCGAGGACAGCTGTACATGCAGCGCAATCTGTTTGCAGCACAATCTGTTTGCAGCGCAATCCAGCCCAGCGCGGTCCAACCCAGCGTAATCCAAAGTCAGCGCAATTCATGTGGCGCACTTCATCATGACAACTGACAAAAGTATACGTGGCATTCATGCCATCAATTGCTCGTTACGTGGCAACCGTCTGCACATGATCATGCAGGATATCCCGTTCAAAGGAAAGTGTACTGATTAGAGAGGTATTATGTCTACTCTAGTAGCAGATTTTTAAGACCTCCCAACTCTCAGGATATCCCGTTCGAAACAAGGAAAATTGCTGGTGTCTCAGATAGAAATCCCTGGGGGCGAGTTTGCTGATCTAAGAACTTATCTCAACAGGCCAACTTCGGTAAAACGTAAACAGCCAATGTCGAAGACTAATCAGCATCAGAAGCAAACTTCCAGGATCAAGAATCCGGACACCTATGCCAATGAAATGAGCACTTCCCTGTACACTCAGGGAATAAAATATTTAAAGAATCGGAACCATGTTCCGAATGTTATTAAAGAACATATCCCTCGAACTTTTGCTCGTCCCGTTGCTGTTCCCGATCTCCGAGAACACCTCAAGTAAAAACGGGACAACACCTCAACATCCCCAGTACAACCACTTGGACACCGTTGCAATCACAAAGTGGTCATCAAGTGTTGTTGTCAGACAACAAGACGATCTGTCTTCGATCGTTTGAACTTTTCTAACTCTGAACCTATGTCGGAAGATGAAAACGAGGTTCTGTACACTTCCGTCAACATAACTTCTATAGACACTGGGGGTAGGAAGTGCTCCAATCACGGGAAGCCTCGTAAGCCAAGCCAATGGTATTTGGATTTACTCCAAGAATCCTCTGAAGGGGTATTCCAACATAGCCGATCCCGAAGCCGAGACACAATCGGTCAAAGGAATCTTCAAGGTCCTTCCGAACGTCTCCTTCCTTATCACTCAGGAGATGATTCTTTCTCCGACTATGATGCATACAGTGAAAGATCAGAGCAGACAGTATCCCCCACTGTACCCAGAGAAGTGACAGCTTATGTTGTCAATGAAGATCCCGATGCTTCCAGTTCAACTAGTCAAGAACAAAGAATAGCTGCACTAGAAGATAAGCTGAAGACAATGGCGGAAATGGTCGCAAGTATGCATTCCATCATTGTGGCCCAGCATACAGTGCCACCGACCGTACCTTCTACAAATCCTAAAATCATAGCATCGTCGGTGCCTGTCAATGCAGGGCTGGGGGTAGCATCTCTTCCAGTACCTCCTGTGCAAATCCAACCTACACCCAGTCAATCAGGTACTGGGGGTAGTGCTTATCATGCTGTTCCTTCCCCTAACACCGTGATTCAGCCTGCTCATTCTACATCAGTGGAAGATGCCAATGAAGCTGTCAAGCTCCTGCGAACTCAGTTCGAGGCCTTCAAGGAGAAGGACAACTTGCAGAGATTGGGGATTAAGCAACCTTACCCAGTTGAATGGAAGGAAGTTCCATTTTCTCCGAAGTACAAGATCCCAACCATTTTGCTGTTTGACGGCAGCACATCTCCCAGCCAGATCATTAACCACTTTGAGGTTATGACTGTTGGCCCATTCCATGGTCACACCCGATTTCGATAATCAACATCTTAAGTCGATACACAAAATATACAATCTGCTGCTAATCATTTCAGGATATATGAAATCAATTTCAACGGACGTTGTAATGCATCAATGAAGCATCAACATCATCAAATCTGGAGATGACTCATTTTATATTTAATTCTGTATTTTATACTTTATTGGGTCTAGGATTTATTTTGTAAAATCAGTTTTGGTAATACAGGCTTAGGGTTATCTTAGTCCACATTCTAAAAAGCCTATCCATTACCACTCTCATATCATTTTACAAAACATTCCAAAATCTCTTTGAAAAATAATTTCTGATAAAATATTTCGAAAATCTCCTGACAGAACTCCTAACCGAGTTCGGCCCGAGTTCGGTCCGAACTCTGTCCGAGTTCGGTCAGTTTATATTTAAATTTTTGTTGCCTCCAAATCTGCGAGCAACGTCTCTTTGCGAGATATATGCATCCGAACTCTGCCCGAACTCTGTCCGAGTTTGGTTTCAGAAAACACCTATAAATAGAGAAGAACTTTTCATTTCAAATCATTCATTCACTCTTCATCTTCTCTTTTCTTCTCTTCTATTCAAGTGTTTTCAAACGATCCAAGATTTTCAAATCATACCTATACACCTCTTAGCCAAAAGCCAGTAATATCAGAGTTGATTTAGAGTCTTTTGGTATTCCAAGAGTTGTAAAGAGGTCGTTCCAAGTTCAGCAACTTTTCTTGTTGTGGAGCTGGTCGTGCGCTCGTCACCAAGCACGGTGTTGTGAAGTCGGTCGTGCACTTGTCACCAAGCACGGTGTTGTAAGAGACTGCAAGCTCTCAGTTAAAGCTTGTGCCATAGTGGATTAACATCGAGCAAGAGTACTCGAGACTGGATTAGTCCTCTCAGAGGGATACCAGTATATATCGCTGTGTCGCTGGGTTTGAATTCTCTATCTCTTGCTGCTTTATATTTACTGTCTATTATTTCACTGCCATAGTTTAATTTTTAATTGGTGATTATTTTTCGCTGCACACACATACTCTATTCACCCCCCCTCTAGAGGTGCTCAACGGTCCTACAATTGGTATCAGAGCTGGTTATATTCTTATATAACAAACCTTACAGAGTATATATGGCAGCCGTGAAATCAATATTCAACGGTGAAGGGCAATCCACAAATAGACCTCCCCTATTTGATGGAACAAATTATACCTATTGGACAACCGAATGACTTTCTTTCTAAAGTCTCTTGACTTTGATCTTTGGTCTATAGTCATTGATGGTTATAAGAAACCAGCACCCACAGTGGTTGAAGGCCAGCTTGTAGACAAGCCTCATGACAAATACACTGAAGCTGAAAAAGCTAAGGCTAGTCTAGATGCTCGTGCCATCAACGCACTATTCTGTACAATTGACAAAACAGAGTTCAACAGAGTTTCAACCTGTAAGACGTCTCACGAAATTTGGAAACTTCTTGAAGTAACTCATGAAGGTACTTTCCAAGTGAAGGAATCCAAAATTAGTAGACTGACTCAGAAATATGAATCTTTTAAGATGAAATCCGGTGAGTCAATTACACAGATGTTTACTCGTTTCCCTGATATAACTAATCCTCTGCAATCTCTTGGCAAGAATTACAGTAATCATGAGAAGATCAGAAAAGTGCTGCGGGCTCTAACAAAGAACTGGAATCCAAAAGCCACAGCAATTATTGAAGGAAACGATCTCACCACTATATCCTTGGAAATACTGATGGGGAAGCTGATGACCCATGAACTTGATTTGCAAGAGTTTGAAGAAGCAACACCAAAAGAAAAATCTATTGCTTTCAAAGCTCAAGCAAGAAAATCAACATGCAATGACTCTGATGAAGAATCATCAAGTGGTGATGAACAAGCCCTACTTGTGAAGAACTTCCGAAGATTCCTAAAGTTTGAGAAATCAAACAGAAGGAAGAGAGATGTCCAAGAAAGCAATGAAGATGAAACCATTTGCTTTAGATGCAAGAAGACAGGGCACATGAAGAAGGACTGTCCAACTTCAAAGAAAAGCAGTCCATATGACAGATCAAGATCAAGCAGAAAAGCAACAACCGGTCGAAAGTATGCCAACACAAGTATCTGGCACGAAAGTGATGCCAGTGATACAGAAGAAGAGGATAGACCCTGCGGCAATGCAAATGTCTGTCTTATGGCATTTGATAAGGTATCTTCAAACCCTTTATATGATGATTTTACTTTCGATGAATTAGAAAATGCCTTTAGAGAATTACTTGAAGATCACAAAACTGTGCTCGACAAGTATAAGCAATCTCGAAAAGAGATTAAGGCATACACAACCGAGTTAGCTAGACTGTCCAATCTTATTGAAGATATTAGAGAGACGTCTACTACCGGTAACACGGAAGAGATAGTCGAACTCAAGGTAGACTATCATGAGGCTATCCTCAAAATTAAAAAAAAAGAAAGAGACTATGTCAAGATGCAAGAACTATATGACATAGAGAAGAAGAAGCACCTAGTAACAGAACAAAGACTCTCAGATATGACTGCTAGATATGAAGAGTCTATTGCGATTTCTAAAAAGTTAGAAATCAAGTTAGGCAAACAGGCAATACCTGTGACACAGCCTAAAATTAGTCCTAATGCCAAGCATACACCTAAGAGGACTAAGAATAAGAAAGCACAGAAGAAACACGAATATCATCATGCTTTCACTTATAGGTTCTCCAAACCAAACAAGCATGTAAACACAGTTGTGACCACATCTGGTTCCAAACTTACTTGCACTTACTGTGGCACGCATGGACACATATCACAGTATTATTTAGCAAGAAAGCTTGTTGACAATCACACTTTAATCTGGAGACCTAAAGCTAATCAGTATGGACCCTTCAGAAAATGGGTACCAAAGGATTCATCTACTTGTCTTGTAGGTGGACCCTCAACCCTCTCATGCTAGAAGCAAATGGATCCTCGATAGCGGATGTTCGCGACACATGACTGGTGATGCATCTTTATTCGCTACGCTATCGATGAAGAAAGAAGGATATGTCTCCTTTGGAAATAATTTGAGAGGTGATATAATTGGTAATGGTACTGTAGGTATTTCTCCCTATCCTGTACTAAAAGATGTTTGTCTAGTAACAGAATTGAAACATAACCTATTAAGCATAAGTCATTTGGCAGATAATGGTTATGGTATCAATTTTGTGAAAGATAAATGTACCATATATGATTTGTCATCTGGTGATCCCATATATAAAGGGATCAGAGAAGACAATATTTATGTTTTCTTTTTGGAGAATACTAATAATGCAGGTAGGTGCCTAGTAGCCAATCAAGATGAAAGCTGGCTATGGCACATGAGACTAGGACATGCAAACATGGATACTATCTCACGACTAAGTACAAAGAAGTTGGTAAGAGGACTCCCTGAGATTTCATTCAAGAGAGATATGGTATGTGCCGACTGTAAAAAGAACAAAGCACATAGGTCTACTTTTAAATCCATCAACACTGTAAGTACTTCTAGACCTTTGCAGTTAATTCACATGGATTTATTTGGTCCTAGTAGAGTCGCTAGTCTTGGCGGTAAGCTCTACGCTTTTGTTCTTGTTGATGATTTCTCTCATTTTACTTGGGTTTATTTCTTATCAAACAAAAGTGATACAATTTTTGAATTTTAGATATTTTGCAAAAAGGTACAAAACGAAAAAGGCTTCATGATTACTCGTATCCGAAGTGATCATGGTGGCGAATTTAAAAATTCTGATTTCAAAAAGTTTTTTGATGATAGTGGATATTACCACGAATTTTTTTGTCCTAGAACTCCCCAACAGAATGGTGTTGTGGAGCGAAAGAATCATACTCGAAGCGAAATGGCTAGAGTCATGCTGAATCAGTATAATCTTCCTAAATATTTTTGGGCAGAAGCTGTTAGTACAGCCTGTCATATTTTAAATAGGGTGTTAATTCGACCAATCTCGAAGAAAACACCATATAAGCTTTGGTTTGGAAGAATTCCAAACATTTCTTACTTTAAAGTATTTGGATGTCGATGTTTTATCCTGAAAACCAAGGATAACTTGGGAAAGTTCGACTCCAAAGCAGATGACGGGATATTTCTCGGATATGCTGCTAAGAGTAAGGGATACAGAATTTCCAATAAAAGATCTATGATTGTTGAAGAAACTATTAATATTACTTTTGATGAGTTAAATAGTTACAGATCTAGCGACAGTGATGATGAAGATACACATGCAAGGACTGAGATGAGTTCTGGGAAAGATCTGACCCGAGATGCAAGGACTGAGAAGAGTTCTGCGAAAGATCTGACCCAAGATGTAAGGACTGAGAAGAGTTTTGTGAAAGATCTGACTCAAAAGTATGAATCATTAAAATTCATGCCAGATCATCCAGAAAACACTCATCATAGGTGATGTATCTAAAGGTGTAAGTACACGTTCATCTCTTAAAGATTATGATATAGCAGCAAATATAGCATTCATTTCTCAAATAGAACCTAAGAATGTAGATGATGCTTTTACTGATGAGTTTTGGATTCATGCCATGCAAGAGGAACTAAATCAATTTGAGAGAAACCAAGTTTGGGAACTCATTCCTAAACCTATTGGTCAATCGATAATTGGTACCAAATGGGTGTTCCGAAATAAACTCAGTGAAGATGGACAAGTTCTACGCAACAAAGCACGTCTAGTGGCACAAGGTTATAATCAAGAAGAAGGAATTGATTATGATGAGACCTGTGCTCCTGTTGCTAGACTAGAAGCCATCCGCATGTTTTGTGCATTTGCATATTTTAATGATTTTAAATTATTTCAAATGGACGTGAAAAGCGCATTTTTAAATAGATTTTTAAAAGAGGAAGTTTTTGTGAAACAACCCCCTGGTTTTGAAGATTTTCAAAAACCTGATCACGTCTTCAAGCTTAAGAAAGCCCTTTACGGACTCAAACAAGCACCTCGTGCTTGGTATGAACGCCTAAGTGCCTTCTTTCTTGATAATAGATTTTCAAAAGGAAAGGTTGATACTACTTTGTTTATAAAATCCTTGAATGATGATATCCTCCTTGTGCAAATTTATGTAGATGACATAATATTCGGTTCTACTAACGAAAAACTCTGTCAAGATTTTGCTAAGTGTATACAGAGTGAATTTGAGATGAGTATGATGGGAGAGCTAAACTTCTTCCTAGGACTACAAATCAAACAGCACTCAAATGGAACATTTATCAACCAAGCTAAGTACACGAAGGACATACTGAAAAAGTACGACTTCGAGAATGCAAAGCCAATCGGGACTCCTATGGCTACATCTACAAAGCTTGATGCTGATGAAAGTGGCAAACCTATCGTTCAGCGTAAGTATCGAGGTATGATTGGTAGTTTATTATATTTAACTGCTAGTCGTCCTGATATTATATTTAGTGTTTGCATTTGTGCACGTTATCAAGCAAATCCTAAGGAATCACATCTTAGTGCCGTTAAACGTATCTTTCGATACCTTAAAGGAACTTCTACAGTCGGCTTATGGTATCCTAAAACCAAATCCTTTGACCTGATAGGTTACTCGGATACGAATTTTATAGGATGCAAAGTGGACCGTAAAAGTACCAGCGGCACATGTTATTTCCTAGGAAAGGCCTTAGTCTCTTGGTTTAGCAAGAAACAAAATTCAGTAGCATTATCAACAACTGAGGCTGAGTATATCACCGCAGGACGTTGTTGTGCTCAGATTTTGTGGACGAAGCAAACCTTAGAAGACTACAATCTGCACTACACTAAAGTTCCTATTTATTGTGTCAACACTAGCACTATTAATCTGACTAAGAACCCTATCTGTCATTCACGCACAAAGCACATAGAGATAAGACATCATTTTTTTCGTGATCATCAACAACATGGGGATATCTACTTAAAATTTATTGACACAGATCATCAACTAGCAGACATATTCACAAAACCATTAGCTGAAGACCGTTTTAACATAATGAGGCGTGAGCTCGGTATACTTGAATTTTCAGATTCATAATGTAATATGGTAATTAAAATTAATTTTATGACTTGCAACTTTGAAATTTATTTAACGAAAATTATTTTTGGGTACAAACCTAAAAAGGGTATGTCTGTCACCACGACTACGGTCGAAGCGAAGCGGTACTTAAGAGTTCCCCGGTGAACCTCTGTTAGCTGGGACAACCCCTACAGTTAACCCATAAATAAAGTTCATATTAAATACTAGAGTCAAAAGTCATAAAAATTACTTTTAACCAACCAGAACTGCATTTATTGTCTCGGAAATACAAGTGACCGAAGTCGGACCGAACTCTGACCGAGTTCGGACCGAATTCGGACCGAGTTCGGTCAGCACTGTTATGTTTCCAGAACCGAACAGCCGGCCCTAGGTCCTATAAATTCAACCCTTTTATCTAGTTTTTCCACACACCAACTCGTGGAAACATCTGCTTCCTCCCTAAAATTCCTTCCTCCTCCATCCTAGCAAGGATTCGAAGAGATCTGGTAGGCGCTTCGAAATTCTCACCTTCCTCCTTTTTCTCAAAAAGGTATTCATTTTCTCTTATATTTTCTAAATGGCTCCTAAACGTCATAGGGCTACTACTTCCTAAGGTGTCTCCTCCTCTTCTGATTACACACCAACTAGCCTATTTAGTCCAGCACGACCAATGGATGCAGAAGACTATGACTCTACTTTGTTTCCGGACAAAGAGTTTTCTGATCTTTGGTTCGATTCTTTTTCTGGTCGCAAGATTTGCAATGGAGCTTTTGTCAATTTTACCATATTTTCTGAATACGCTCCTACTTTTGACCACTTAGGATACCGAGATTTTTTCGAGGTATCAGAAAATATTTTTGATAATGCTGTCCGAATGTTTTACTGCAATTTGCAAGTAAAACCTAACGAAAACTTCTATTTTTGCGTTGCTGGGCAAGAACTAGAATTTAGTGCTACCGATATCAGTAAATTTTTCCATGTTCCTGATCTTGGTGAAGCATTGGTTGACATTACCCATGTCCAATTCCCTGCTGATGTTACCCTAGCCTCTTTTAGGGAACTCATTTGTCATCCAAACCCTGTTCCTCGTAGGGTTTATGTAAAGCATTTGAACCAATCTTTTTATGAACTTCATCGCATGATTTTCTTTGTCCTCCTTCCAAAGAAAGGATCCACAGATGAAGTGACCTTCTTGGAACTCTCTGCTTTATACCACATTCATTTTGGCATTCCATTCTCTATCCCTAAGACCATGATGTCCTGGATGCTGAACTGCAGAAATACAGAAAGGAATCTGGTATATCTAATGCACTTGGCGTCTATCTTTCGTCGTTTTGAGATTGACCTTCTGACTTGTGCATTCTCCTCCACTCCTATCGAGCTTACCAGATCCCGCCAATTTCCTGCTCCACCTCTGCCTCCTGGAGCTCAGCCTGCTCCAGCTGCTGACGCTGAGGTTCCCGATGCTGCTCCTGCTCCAGCCCCTGCCCCGGGATTTGATCCGACTTTTTATCAGCGCTTTGATGATTTTGTTGCTATATCTGCGCAACGTCATCAAAGTTATCTTGATTCAGAATTCTGACGCATCACTCAGGCTCAGGTGCTGAGGAATGGGATTGCTGACCTCCACTACAGCCTAGCCCATTATCCGGTCCATCCGATCACCATCCTGCCTCACCCAGGCTTTCCGGGTCCTCGGTTCACAGATGAGGCTTCCTTCCAGCACTTCGACCCCACTGCAGCCTACTTTCCTCCAGAGGCTCCTGGTGCTGACGACCCCACTATGTGACGCGGGTTCAGCTTTTGGATAGTGGATATTTGTTAGATGATGATCTTTATGCTTTTGATGTAGTTTTTTTGTCTAAACTCATTAGTTAGACATTATCTGATGATTGTACTCAGCACTTTATTTTAGATGATGACATTTTCAGTACTTTATTTCCAACATTAGTATTTCTATAGTCGTTGTTTTATGCTGTGATCATGTCTCTTTTGCTTCACTTTGTCTTTTTGTTTTTCTATTTGTTGGTTTCACACATTACGGGGGAGCCAAGTCATTTTACTATTTGACAAAGGGGGAGAAAAAGAGTACATATACCAAAAAGCAAATCCAAAAACATCCCAAAAAGCAAATCCAAAAACATCTTTTTCAGGTACTTGTATTTTGTTTTATAAAGATATATTTTGGTATAGACTCAAGTTTGTCAATTATCAAAATGGGGGAGATTGTTGGCCCATTCCATGGTCACACCCAATTTCGATAATCAACATCTTAAGTCGATACACAAAATATACAATCTGCTGCTAATCGTTTCAGGATATATGAAATCAATTTCAACGGACGTTGTACTGCATCAACGAAGCATCAACATCATCAAATCTGGAGATGACTCATTTTATATTTTATTCTGTATTTTACACTTTATTGAGTCTAGGATTTATTTTGTAAAATCAGTTTTGGTAATACTGGCTTAGGGTTATCTTAGTCCACATTCTAAAAAGCCTATCCATTACCACTCTCATATCATTTTACAAAACATTCCAAAATCTCTTTGAAAAACAATTTCTGATAAAATATTTCAAAAATTTTCTGACAGAACTCCTAACCGAGTTCGGCCCGAGTTCGGTCCGAACTCTGTCCGAGATCGGTCCGAACTCTGTCCGAGTTCGGTCAGTTTATATTTAAATTTCTGTTGCCTCCAAATCTGCGAGCAACGTCTCTTTGCGAGATATACGCATCCGAACTCTGCCCGAACTCTGTCCGAGTTCGGTTTCAGAAAACACCTATAAATAGAGAAGAACTTTTCATTTCAAATCATTCATTCACTCTTCATCTTCTCTTCTCTTCTATTCAAGTGTTTTCAAACGATCCAAGATTTTCAAATCATACCTATACACCTCTTAGCCAAAAGACAGTAATATCAGAGTTGATTTAGAGTCTTTTGGTATTCCAAGAGTTGTAAAGAGGTCGTTCCAAGTTCAGCAACTTTTTTTGTTGTGGAGCTGGTCGTGCGCTCGTTACCAAGCACGGTGTTATGAAGTCGGTCGTGCACTTGTCACCAAGCACGGTATTGTAAGAGACTGCAAGCTCTCATTTAAAGCTTGTGCCATAGTGGATTAACATCGAGCAAGAGTACTCAAGACTGGATTAGTCCTCTCAGAGGGATACCAGTATATATCGCTGTGTCGCTGAGTTTGAATTCTCTATCTCTTGCTGCTTTATATTTACTGTCTCTTATTTTACTGCCATAGTTTAATTTTTAATTGGTGATTATTTTCCGCTGCACACACACACTCTATTCACCCCCCTCTAAAGGTGCTCAACGGTCCTACAATGACTGTTCAACTTCAGCCAAATGACGCTCTTCTTACCAGAGTATTCGTTGGCTGTTTAGCTGGCGTAGCATACGATTGGTACAGAAGTTTGTCCGATGGTTGTATCACCTCCTTCTCTGGCTTAAAGCAAATCTTCTTAGAACGATTCTATGAGGGGATCAACGACATGACTATGTCAGCCCTCAATAAAATCAAACAAAGGCACAATGAAACTGCTGAAAGTTTTATTGAAAGATTCTGACGGGAAGCCTTAAAAATGCCTCCTGGAACTCCGGCTGCTGTCACCATAGACACCTGCAAGGCAAATATGTTTCCTATTATCAGCATGTGGACAGGGTCAACTCAGTTCCAAGATTGGCCATCCTTTATTATCAATGCTAAAGCAGCTGAAGTTAGCGCTGATAAGTTCAAGCAACTAGGGGTACAAATGTCTAACCCCGACCGGGATGAACATCAAACATTAGGTGGTGGCAATCGCCAGAACAACCGCAAAGCAAAAGTAACTTTAAACATTAATTTGAACAAGAATAAAGAATCTCTGGCGGTCAACGTAGCTCCTCCTACGTCCACTTCCACTCCTTCAGCACCTCCACCGAGAGAACCTCGTCCTAAAGTAGAATATTCCTTTGACGAGAATGACACAGCAAGCATCTTTGATTGCTTAATCAAAAGCAATAAAATCTAACTTCCAAATCTAAAGAAGCCCGATGAAGTTGGTAAGACTGATCATCCCAAGTACTGTGTCTATCACAGGTTCATCGGACATCCCACTCGAGCATGTTATGTGCTCAAAGGCAAAATTCAGGAGCTGGTCAACGCTGGCGTTGTCACTCTGCAACAAGATGAGAAGACTGTTACTGCAAATATGGTCTCAGTTCAATTCGATGACTTCCCACCACAGATGGTGCAGCATGGCGTCATCCCTATTCCCAAAGCTACTCTTGAGATTGAGAATCTCCCTCCTCCACGAAGTGAAGGTCTCGTTCCCTTGTCTCTTGACAATAGCGAGATTATGTGGATTCATCCAGATCTTGCTTCAGAGTTTAAACTTCCCTCTTCCTCCAAAAAGAAAGACCGCTTCAAGGGCAAGACAAAGACTTGCAATATGGTGTCTTTTGACCCCATAGTTGATGAAGAAATCCTGCTAGGCACCAGATCAGGGAAAGCCTATCTAAAGGATTACCCGGAAGCTCAAGAGAATCCTGCTTCTTTTTCTGAGCCTACTACAGTGCAGCCTGCTTCTACTGAGGATATTTCTACTGCATCCTCACCGGTTGTAGAGTCTACTCTTCCCAAGCCGACGGTAGCTGACAAAGGCAAACAACAAGTCCGCTTCGACAAACCTTTGAAGAAGACATTTCCTTTCGGACTTGAAAAGCCCTATAACTTTGATATCTTGGCTCAGTTAGCCAATACACCGGCCCGGCTGTCAATTTTTGAGCTCATGCGCCTCTCCAAAGAGACTCGGGAAACTCTGAGCGAGGCTCTTATGCAAGCTGAAACTTGTCTAGCTCTTCTGAAGAAGCCGAAAGCAGAACCAATCTCTTGCCTTCATTGCCATAGTGTGCTGGAATTAATTCCAAACATAACTTTCACACAGGATGATATGCTGATGGAAGACAACAGGCACGACCGTCCTCTCTACTATACAGGATATATCGACTCGATGAAAGTCGATCGTATTCTAATAGATCCAGGGTCTGCTCTCAGCATTATGCCGAAGACAATATTGGATGCGTTGAAAATTCCAGTGCATAGTCTCTCCAGTACAATCACCACCATCCTTGGGTTCAATCAGGGAAGGAGTGAACCTCTAGGCAAGATTCGCCTAAAACTCCAAATAGGCAATCTTCGCACAAAGGTTCCCTTCTACATCATTGACAATCATGGTTGTTCCTACAATGCTTTGCTGGGAAGAGCATTTCTGCACGAGCATAACATTGTCCCTTCGACTCTCCATCAATGTTTTAAATATGTTGATGATAGTGGAGAAGTGCAAAAGGAGGTTGCTGATCTCTATCCTTTCAAAGGCGTCGAAGCATACTGTAACGACGCTTGTATGTACAAGGAAGAATTCATGAAGGTTGTCCTGTCTCTGGACACTGAAAAAGAGCAAGAAACAGTGCCTAATGACACCCTTATCATTCCTGTCAAAGGGCGTGTTTCTCGTCCTCAGTCTTCCAAGCCACTGGCTATTTACTTGCCAGTTCAGAAGCAATCAATTGATGATCAAGATCAAAGGGAGCTCACCTCTTCTGAGCCGCTTGTTATCGACTTACGTCGTAACAAGGATAAAAAGCAGTTCACTTCTTTTGAGCCCCTTGTTATTGATTTATCTCATAACAAGGAGAAAAGGGAGCTCACCTCTTCTGAGCCGCTTGTTATCGATCTCCATCGTAACAAAGCCAATCCTCCTCCACGTTCTTCTTCTCCCCCTCTTGTAATCAATCTGACTAAGTCTGCTAAGGCTAAAGGTCCTATTGTAAATACAAATGTACAAATCAATGAAAAAGCATCTACTTTCCAGTATACTGATGTCATTTATCATGCTAAATGTTATTTGGACATGTTAGATAGCTTCCAATCATTTACAATGGGAGTTGTACAATCTCTTTAGACAGAAGTCTTATTTGAACACCCAGATGATTCATATTGAATTGTTCCTGCTCGAAAAAAAGGCGAAAGTCCAATACTTTTTAGTAAAGGACCGGAACAAAAATTCAGCTATACGGATGATAGCAAAAGTAACGATACAGGGCATCTTCAACTCCGTTGTTACAGTCAACAATCAAAAGATATCATCCGAAAAATGGGTTATGACTTCAAGAGCGGCCTCAACTACGGTAAAGGACGGAGAACTCCTATCCGTACGGCTGTGCCGAAAGGGAAGTCAGAGATGTACTACAGCAGGACCAAAAGAGGTCTCGGATATGCTTCTCCTCCAGTGTTATCCCCAGCAGGCTCTGAATCTGATAGTGAGGATCGCTCTAACTCTTCTGATTCCAGATCGTAGGATTCTGACACCAGTATCGGTCAAGTTTATCGATTGATTGTATCTTCCAACATGGTCTCCGTCAAACTTCCAGAAGGCTATGACGAGGATATTGAAGAAAATCTTGAAATAGATCGTTGGGCTCAACGAATGGATATCCAGTGGGAACTCCGTTTCGAACAAAAGGAACCTCCTACCGAAGATCAATTAGTTCAAGTCGATGTAGGAGAGAACGGATCACCTAGTCCAATATTCATCAGCAAGAACCTTCCAGAGACGGATAAATAAGAATTAATTATTCTTATTAAAGAATACATTAATGTCTTTGCCTGGAGCTATGAAGATATGCCAGGTCTAGATCCTAAAGTTGCTACTCACAAATTGAACATTCTGCCAAATATAAAACCGGTCAAACAACAACGGCATTTTAAGCCAGAAGTGATGGACGCAATCGACGATGAAGTCAAAAAGCTTATAGCTTGTGGCTTTATTCGAGAAGAACAGCATCCTGATTGGGTAGCCAATATCGTTCCAGTCCTAAAGAAAACTGGCAAAGTTCGAGTCTGCATCGACTTCCGGGATCTTAATGAAGCATGTCCAAAAGATGAATTTCCTCTCCCTATCACGGACGTCATGATTGACAACACCTGTGGATTTGAAAGAATATCTTTCAAGGACGGATTCTCCGGATACAATCAGATTCGGATGAATCCTAAAGATGAGAAGCATACTTCTTTCTGCACTCCTTGTGGAGTCTACTGCTATACTGTAATGCTATTTGGTCTCAAGAACGTTGGTGCAACATACCAACGAGCAATGAGTACCATCTTTCGAGATCATCTGCGCAAGACTGTCGAATGCTATGTTGACGATATTGCTGTCAAAAGTCGTCTAAAGAAAGATCACATCCAAGACTTGAGAATTATCTTCAATCTCATGCGCCAACATCAACTCAAAATGAATCCCACCAAGTCATTCTTGGGTGTCTCTAGTGGCAAATTTTTCGGCTTCGTCATTACCTCTAAGGGTATACATGTGGATCCCGAGAAGATCAAAGCCATTCAAGAGATGCGTCCTCCACGCAACCTAAAAGAGATACGAGGATTCCAAGGTCGGCTTGCGTACATCAAGAGATTCATTTCGAATCTGTCTGGACGCTGTAGACCATTCACTCAACTCATAAAGAAGGGCGTATCTTTCGTTTGGACTGAAGAATGTCACGAGCATTTGACGACATAAAGCGGTATCTCATGAATCCACCAGTCTTGGTGCCACCAATCTCTGGCATACCATTCTTAATATATGTCCGTGCTATGGACCATTTATTGGGTGCTTTACTTGCCCAAAATAACAAAGAAGGCCATGAACAAGCCATTTACTATCTTAGTCGTACTATGATTGGTGCTGAACACCGTTATAGTCCGGTTGAAAAAGAGTGCTTAGCTCTTATGTTTGTTGTTCAAAAGACTCGACATTACATCATTGGTCAAACTATTTATGCCATATCCCGATTTAATCCTCTTCGGGTACTGATGAAGAAGCCTAGCACACTCAATTCTCGGTTGGCTACATAGGCCATTCTGCTAGCCCAATATGACATGGTATATGTTCCTCAAAAGTCTGTCAAAGGTCAAGCACTGGCAGATTTCTTAGCAGCTCATCCTGTTCCAGAGACGTCCAAGCTCTACGATGAAATTCTGGACGAAACTTTGAAATCTAATACAATCTCCGAAGAATTTCCTACTTGGTGTCTATTCTTTGACGGTGCATCCAGGATTGGACCTAATGGTGCCATTGTTGCAGGAGTTGGAGTTGTCCTCGTTTCTCCAGACGGGTCAGCTATCCAAAGAGCCTACTCTCTAGATGAACTATGTTCCAATAATGTAGCAGAGTATAATGCTCTACTCATTGGCCTTCAGCTAGCCAAACAACTCGACGTCGAGTATCTTGAAGTCTATGGTGACTCCAAGCTGGTTGTTAACCAGGTTAGAGGGTCCTATGAAGTTCACCATCAAGATCTAGTGCCTTACTTTGAAGTAGCAATCAACCTGGCTACTTCATTCAAAGCCTTCTTCATTGAATATGTACGCCGAGCTTGCAATACTGAGGCAGATGCTTTGGCCAATCTTGCGGCAGTCTTAGCCATCCCTATCAAAAGATAGCAAGTAGTGGTTGTTTCTAATCGTGAGTTGTTTTGCATCGAAAATAATCATAATATTGAATTCAGTAACTTCGTTGAAGCCAATGTTATCAATGAAGATTGGAGAGCTCCTTTCATCGACTTTGTAGTTTATGACATACTCCCCGAAGATCCCAAGGAGGCCACGAGTATTCGTCGACGATCTTTGCGATTCTACTATAATCAGACCACCAAAACTCTCTACTGGCGGACTAATGACGGTCTTCTTCTACGCTGTCTAGCTGGTGATGAAGCAAAGCAAGTATTGCATGAAGCTCACGACGGTGTCTGCGGAGCACATCAACCCGGTCCTAAATTACAGAATCGTATCTGAAGAATGGGTTACTACTGGCCCTCGATGGTATCAGATGCCATTAAATATGCAAGAAAGTGTCGAGCTTGTCAAATCCACACAGATTTCATTCATCAACCGTCGGAATTCCTTCATCCGACTGCTGCCTCCTGGACTTCTGAAGCTTGGGGCATGGACATCATCGGCCCTATTAATCCTCCTTCTTCTAGAGGACATCGGTTTATATTAGCAATAACCGACTACTTCTCCAAATGGGCCGAAGCTATACCATTGGCTGAAGTCAAGACCAGCAGCGTCATCAACTTCGTCAAACACCATGTCATCTATCGATTTGGTGTACCTCAAAGAATCATCCATGAAAACGGACCACAATTCATCAGCCAGAAGTTTACGAGATTCTGCGATGATCATCGGATTGACAATGTTGCTTCGATAGCCTACAATCCTGCTGGTAATGGCTTAGCTGAAGCCTTCAACAAGACTATCATCAAGCTCCTAAAGAAGTTTGTGTCTACTAACAAACGAAATTGGAGTGAAAAGCTTGGAGAATGTCTTTGGGCCTACCGCACCACGGTCCGCAATCCCACAGGCTTCACACCCTTCTCTTTGGTGTACAGTTGTGAAGCAGTTCTTCCTTTGGAACTTCAAATTCCTTCTTTAAGGATTGCCATTGCTAATAAACTCACTACAGAGAACAACGATCTTCTTCGACTTCAAGAATTAGAAGCACTCGATGAAAAGCGGCTATTAGCTTAACAGCATATTGAGTTGTATCAAGCCCGCATCTCGAAGACTTTCAACCGCAAAGTTAAAGTCAGAGCCTTTCAACAAGGAGAACTTGTTCTAACAGTAAGACGTCCTATGACTATGACTCACTCAAGCAAAGGCAAGTTCGATACGAAGTAGGAAGGGCCTTATATTGTCAGTAAAGTATTTTCAAACGGAGCTTATCAACTTTCAGAGTTAGATGGTCGAATTGCAATAATGCCTATCAATGGCAAATTCCTCAAGAAATACTATATATAAATGTGACAGAGATTTTATGTAAATAAGATCAGACAATTAATAAATAAAGTTTGATTTTTATTTCATCATAAACAATGTTACATGATATCAAGGAAGGTCACTATCATCCTTTTCGACATTGGAATGTAGACCACTGCCTTCCTTATCAAAGACATAATCAGCAAAAGAACTGAGAACATCCTTGCTGGAGCCTACCAGGAACTTGCAAGCAGCCATCCTCATGGCCTCTTCCTCTTCAGTCTTTCCTGGTTCAAGCAGGAAATCCAAGATGTCCCTTGGTGGTTTGAGTGCAGACAAACCTTCGCCTACTTCTGCCTGCTTTGGCTGGACTGGATCGGTAGGACGTTCTTCAGTGCCCACTTCAACCTTCGGAACAATTTCAGCCTTCTTGGATGCATCTCCGGACGACATCTTTATGTTGAAAAGTGGAAATGATCATTCCTTCCAGATTTCTGTTCTATTTATAGGCGGAGATTCTCAAAACAACAAAACAACACATTTATCTGATGGTTCATCCTTTCATCATCATCTGACAGTTTGTCCGTTCATCATCATCTGACGGTTCGTCCGTTCATCATCATCTGACGGTTCGTCCGTTCATCATCATCTGACGGTTCGTCCGTTCATCATCATCTGACGGTTCGTCCGTTCATCATTATCTGACGGTTCGTCCGTTCATCATCATCTGACGGTTCGTGCGTTCATCATCATATGACGGTTCGTCCGTTCATCATCATCTGACGGTTTATCCGTTCATCATTCACCTGACGGTTCATCCGTTCATCATCATCTGACGGTTCGTCCGTTCATCATTTACCTGATGGTTCATCCGTTCATCATTAACTGACAGTTCGTCTGTTCATCATCATCTGACGGTTCATCCGTTCATCATCATCTGACGGTTCGTCCGTTCATCATCATCTGACGGTTTATCCGTTTATCATCATCTGACGGTTTATCCATTCATTATTCACCTGACGATTCATCCGTTCATTATCATTTGACGGTTCGTCCGTTCATCATTCACCTGACGGTTCATCTGTTCATCATCATCTGACGGTTCGTCCGTTCATCATCATCTGACGGTTCGTCCGTTCATCATCATCCGACGGTTCATCCGTTCATCCGTTCATTTTTGACGATTTATTTCGTTCATACCTTTTTGACGATTCATTGACGTTCATTTAATCATCCATATCAGCAACTTGTCGTCCTCGATTAAGTTGTCTATTAAAATAATAATATTCGACAAATTATATTCTGCCATGTCCATGTTACCTCTGAGCAGATATAATGAATATGATTATTTTCTAAAATCGAGAAATATATCATGTCCTGTACCTCTAAATATATTTTCTATCGCTATCTGAACAAGATATGCAATAAATAATAGAGCCACAACAAAATGTCTTTTTATTTGATCAAAATTTAAGACATTACAAAAACATATATATTGTAAAAACAAGAAGATACAAGAAATCTTTCTATTAAACTGGTGGTGTCATCGAGCAAGTAATCTGTTGCTTCAGGGTTGGCAATCGCTCTTCGCGGGATGCAATCACTCTTCCTGGCATCTTCCATCCCAGATTTCTCGTTGAAAGTTGGCATGGTTACCATTCTGCGAGTGATTTCATCATTATGAGCTGCGGCATATTCGTCTCTTTCTTGGGTTAGAGCACCGAGTTGTTGGATTGCATTTTGATGCTCGGTAACCTCATCTTCCAGTTCTTCTTGAAGACGAGCAATCTCTGCTCTCAGTTCAGCAATTCTTTTCTCTTTTCTTTCAGCAGTAGATGTCATCGATTCCACCTTGGAATTGTACTCGACAAATTTATTAGCAAAAGCATCCAAGAGAATCTGGAAATTTACTCTCTCAATTGCAGCTTCCTGAGCCATCCGTTCAAATTCTGCTTGAACTAAGGGTTCTACCTCCCCCTTATTGAGCTCTTTGTAGTTCTTTATTGAAGTCTCCAGCTCATTTAATATATGTTCAAGAAAAGTGGCCTGAGGCTCGTCACCTTGCTCGCGGATAGCATTAATTAAGAAAGAGGTTGGACCTCTAACTGTGTAAAAATTAGCATCCTCTTTTTCCATCACTCTATTGATCAATGGCCCCAATGAATCGAAGAAGAATTTGGTAAATGATTGGATGACGAATTGATTGGTCGCTAGAGTACTAGGAGTCGCAGCTACTCCTGTTGATGATGAGGCAGCAGGACGTTCAGTTTCTCGTGTTTGGACAGAAGGCTCTTTGAATAAAGGAACTAAAGTGGAGCTGGTCGCTCCTCCTGGTTGTTCCTCTGCAAAATTAAATATTGTCATTTTGCCTGTCATTTGCTATTGTCAAAGAGAATCAAAAGTAAAAACAGTCTTACCATGGTTCGATCCGGCGACTGGCCTATCATCTGTTGGGACAGATTCTAGCTGAGCAGAAGTAGCCTCAGACACTATTGCCTGACTACTTTCTGCTTCAGAGCCACAGGATAAATGGCGACTGCTACTAGCAATTGTCGTTGCAAGTACTATGTCCATGCACACTAGAGGAGCTGGAGAAGATCCAAGTTCTGTAGGGATAAGAATAAAGATGTTAGCTGTCAATCTATTAAAAAAAATTGCTAATTTCATTCTATACCTTGGGGATCAACAGCAGGAGTTTCCTCTAGGGCCGCTTCTTCATCTGCTATCTTTTCTAGAGATGCATGTACCTCAACATCCTTTTCAGGATCCAAGGTATCATCAGCAGCTTCAGGAGATATCTGTACCTCAATATCCTTCTCAGGATCTAAGGTGTCATCAGCAGCCATAGGAGACACATGCTCTTCATCATCCCCTTCAAGATCATGTGTATCCTCAATGTCCTCTGATGATGAACTCTCCTCATTTTCGTCTTCCTCCGGTACCTCCCTACTGGCAGCTGCAGCGGTTTGATCAATGTAATCCTGTGAGCCGAAGTCACAGTCATATAAATCCTCGATCATCAAATGATCCTCTTCCTCGCGGATTACTCCTGGTGTAGCAGGAGGTTGAGTAGTATCCATCATCGGTAAAGGGGATTGCAAAGCTTCATGCTCTGTCTCAGCAATATTTTCTCTGGGCTCTATGACCTCATTTCTCTCTTCCCTCTGCTCGATATCTTCCCTCCGTTCTGGACTAGGAGTTTTATGCCCAGACTCAGAAACAGGGGTAGGAGATGGCATGGTGATTCCAGCCGCAGCGTTCATCACTACCGAAGACAAAATTTGCCTTGGAGGAGAAACTGTTCTCTTCTTTCTTCTGTGAGCTAGCTTCTTCTTTCTATGTAGAGGCCTTTCAGGACTCTCTACGTTTACTACCTCGACCTGTTTCTGAACAGAGGTCGGTGTAGCTGCTTCATCTCGAGTGGACTCGACCAATTGTCTAGATTGTGATCTCGTAGTGACTTTCTCTGAAGAATGTTCCAAGATCATTTTCTTCTTCACAGCTGAGGAAGAAGGCTCTTCTCTCCTTCTCTTCTTCTCCTTGATCGGAGACTTAACAACCTTCAGAGAAATTCTTAAAGGTTGGTTAACTTCCTCAGGAAAATTGGCTTCTCTGAAAGCTTCCAATGGATCGTCCACTGGCTCATGTTCTTCATCGTTATTAGGAGCTAATGTATCAGTCGCTCCTTTCTTCAGACGATTTGCTGTTGCAAAACTATCAACGAGGCTATAGTTTTCAGCAAATGTATTTGCAGCTGTGTAAAACTGTGAATAAGTATACAGCATTATAGGTCCAGCATCAGTTTTGTTTGGCATCGAGAACACAGTCTTTGTGTCTCGAGCATTATAGTAAGCCCATGCTCTGGCACCGTCGATCAGGTATCCCTTTCCTTGTAAGCAAGTTATTGCATTGCCCACATGGAACTGGTCATATCTAAACTGACGAGCGAAGCGACTCGGCAGATATGGTTCCAAGTAGCATTCCTCCTCAAATCTATATACTAGATGTTATGGTCTGATTGTCTTCAGCCATTCAAAAGATACTCGACCTATTGGTTGCCTCCCAAGGTCAATCAGATTTGCTGCCATATGCTCATAACCTGTTGGAGGGGGAGAGCAAAGAAAATTCCATCCTTTGCCGAGGTTCAGAGTTCGTCTGCAGTCCCTCAGACTAGTGTATATCCACCTGCTCTGTGAGAATCTGCACAGAAAACTGCCACCAACTGCTCCCATGGCAGGGTTCATCAATGATGGATGATGCAAGAGCAACCATCCGAATAAGTAGGTGTAAGGTAACTCCAGTCTAGGGAAGTTCCCCTTATTATCCTTGCACTTGATCATAGAATCAACATACAGACGAAGACCTGCATTTATCCTACAGGTCATCGCTGATAGTAAATCCATCCGGTAGCCGAAGACTAACCGGACAGCAGCAAAAAGAACACCGCGATGGAAGCGGTCTACAGCACTTGCTCCAGGCACGACGAATCGACGTAGCCAGTACGTCAAAAATTCTGCCAGCTGGGCTTGTTTAGACATGGACCTGTAGCCCATTCTTATAAAGCTCTCCATAAATTCTCCAACCTTAAGAGGAGGATATTGATGTTCATCATCAACTCTGATATCCATTCTATTGTTCTTCTCCATCAGCTTTAGCACTTCACTGTTACTGAGGGGATGGAAGAAATCAGGGTTGCATGAGTCATGATCTTTTGTCTTTTTCTTAATAATGTGGTTGAGAAAAAGATAAGTCAACCATTTGGATGAATAGCATGTGCCAGAAGAGCCACTTTGGTAATACAAAGAGCATATGTTATAATGGCACAGAAGCTCATCAAAGACTTCCACCATCTTTGAATTCTCTCGACGAAGTCTATCTAACTCATCGTTGGTCGGGACGTACTCCTCGTAAGACAAATCACCCATTGGTAAATATGAGATATATTTCATCTCATGGAGAGCCAAGCCCATCTCCCCGCAGGGCGTCATAAACGTCCATGTCCTGTAGTTATACCTCTCTGCCAGAGCCAAAAACATATGAAGATTTGGAAAGAAGCCGTATACAGTAGCATGTACCGTATTATACAGATCAATTTCTCTGAATTTATCTTCAAACTGGACCAGTATCCAGTTGGCTATGCAGCTCTATCTTTTGATGTCTGGGTTCACCAGACCTGTCAACCGGATGTCTTGATCCGGATAACTGCCCTCTGCCTTGGCATACTCATTGGCAAAAATCGGTGTCCTTACCGGCAGCAACAAAGATGAGTTCTCAGGGGGAATACAACCTGGCTTCAACCCTCTTAACAAAGTGTTGTGTCGTTCGGAAGAACTATAGAACATGTCTCTATTATTTCGGTCTTTCTTGACACAGATCTTTCCGGTCTGTGCGTGTTGAAGGGGACTGATGTCCCATTCCATCCTCCTAGGATAGCTGGCATAAGCATATCTTGCTAGAGGAAGACATCTAGCTATGTCTGGTAACTTGATCAATTTCTCCTTCCATTGGAAAGTTCTCGACTCAACTCTGGGTCTTGGTTGAGAACTTTTATCAATGGCGTCGCCGAAGAGGAACATAGGCTTCCTATGAGTGACAGCGTCAGCAGATTGCAAAGGCTGTCCATTCATCAGACTTAGCAAAGTCTCGTTATCCTGTGCTATCAAAATAGTCTGGCGAGAAGATGGAAGGACATACTGAGGGAAGAGTACATGGGATAAGTCTTCTTTGAAATCTGGCTCAGCTAAAGTTCCTACAAATGTTTTATATTCAGGATCCTCTCTGGTATCAACTGCATCAAACAGAAAAATCACAAATTAGTACAAGTTAAGTCAGAGATTCTGTCATCAGATTGCGCAAACATCAGATCGCGCAAACATCAGATCACACAATAATCAGATTGCACAAACATCAGATCGTACAAACATCAGATTGTGCAAACATCAGCTTGCACAAGCATCAGATTGCGCTGACAATCTTTCGCAAATCAGCCGATTGTGCTGACTTTTGCCAGCACAATTCAACCGATTGCGCGAGAAGATATTCTTCATAAAAATAAAGAATAATGTGTTCGTGCAACCAAAATCCTAAAAAGGGTGGCGCAGTATGATCACATCTCTAAAAAGAGATGGATTTTAAGATCCAGCAAAGTCGAAAAACCCTAAAAAGAGTTTTCGATCGGGTTGTCTACCTCGCAAAGCAGGGTGCACAGTTTCATGAAGGGAAGGACGAGGCGCAACACGAGTCGAAGACTCGGCAGGGGCCTTGCCCTTGGCGGCGACGGAGGAACGCTTGGGAGCCATGAGATCGACGGGGAAGAAAGGCTGAAGTAGGAGTACGCTCGGGGTTTCTCTCTCTCAAACACAATGAAAGCAAGTAAAGAATAATTTGAAGGATCGAGAGAACTATTTATAGTTTTTCAAAGAACCAACGGCCGCCACAGATTGTGTCGAAAAAGCAGGGGCTGATTCATCCGATTGCGCAGACAGCTCAACATATGCGCAACTTGATTTAAAATTCAGAATTCAAAGTATTTCGAAATTTTGAATAAATTCAACTTTTGAAAACTTTGAAGGGGGTCTTGTAGGTCCTAAAAAATCAAGTTGCACCCATCAACAAAGTCATGAAAATCAAAAAAAATAGATTTCAAATGAACTGCACAGACATCAGATTGTGCATCATCCAGATGGCGCAGACTGGACTGCGTACACTTTCAAGTGCGCAGGCTGATGTGGCCTCGTCATCATTACCTGACACAATCAGATCTTCTGACAACTGACAGCACAAAGAACGAAGAGACTGTTCGTTTATTGCGCCGCACAGCGCTCGAGGACAGCTGTACATGCAGCGCAATCTGTTTGCAGCGCAATCCAGCCCAGCACGGTCCAACCCAGCGCAATCCAAAGTCAGCGCAATTCATGTGGCGCACTTCATCATGACAACTGACAAAACTACACGTGGCATTCATGCCATCAATTGCTCATTACGTGGCAACCGTCTGCACACGATCATGCGTATTTCAATCGAATGATGCCATATGTCCAAGACAGTTAGCCCACGACCAGACAACTGCCTGTACAGTCTGATGCTACGCAATCCAGTGCCTGCGCAATTCAACTTGCGTCATTCAGAATAACTACAAATTAGTTATTTCCAGAACTTTATAAATAGAGTTTCAAGTCTTCATTCAAGGGGATCAGACATAAAAGTTCAGAAATATCAGAGAGTTCAGGAGTTCTTGCCCAAGTGCTGCTGCATTCTTCCGAGGCTTTTGCCTTCAACTTCAGAGGCTACCGTCTTCAAAGTTCACATCATCCAAGGGATAAAGCAATCGTCTTCTAGATTGGATTCCTACAGTTGTACTTTCCCAGAATTCTTGTAATCTCTTTACAAAGTTTGTATCAATAAAGTTCATACTTTCGTTTTTGTAAACAATACCATGCCTGTGTTGTCTATACAATATTTTTTTACTGTTTATACCATGCCTGTGATGACTGTTTTATATATATTTCTTGTGTTCTTCACTGTTTGTTACTTATGCATTTATTGCGGGGGAGCTTTCTCTTTTATAATTATTTTGCTAAGTAACAACGGGGGAAAAATAGGATCTAACATCTTCATGAATGCAGGTTACGAACAATTTTTGTTTTCTCTGGTATTACACATTTTGAATTGATCTATACTCAGATGTTATATCGGCAAGGTTTGTCAATTATCAAAATGGGGGAGATTGTTGGCCTATTGGTTATGGTCACACCTGATTTTAATAATTGATCAAACTCGGTCTCGATATAAATGCAAGACAATTTAGATGTTTACCTACGACGTTTTGGACACTGTTCAACGATGGATATCTACGATGTTCAAGACTGAAGCTGTTGGCCATTCAGAATGTATTTCCTTCAAAGCAATATAATTTTTCATTTTATTGAGTCTAGGAATACATTGTACACTAAGTCGTACTGGCAAATAGGCTATCCGGAATCATTTTTCAAAATCACCCTATCCTTTTAAAAATGACCTATGTTTTGAAAAACATCCTTTTTTACTAAAAGCTTCTGCAGGACTTTTCAAAAAGCCAAAATGATTTTTCTCAAAATCAACTAGCAGAACTCGGCCAGAGTTCGTCCAAGTTTAACGTTATGTGGACGTTTGATTTTGAACTTGGTCACCCTTCAGTTGCGGTTTGTTACAAAGAGCTCTGTCAGAGTTCTGTCTGAATTCTGTCAGAATTTTGTCTTTGGAAAACTATAAATAGAGAAGGATTTCGATCATTTCAAATCACCAATTCACTTTTAATCTCTTCTCTTCTAAAGCTTATATTTTTTTCTCCAAAGAGTTCTCAAAAGCTTACATTTTTAAATCCCAAGCCAGTTATAATCCTCTAATCGATTTGCCATTGCGATACGGTCTAGAAGTTTTAGAGCGGTTGTAATCAGAGGCTTGATTGAAGAAACAACTCTTCACAATTGAAGTTGGTCGAGTTCTTCGTATTAAAGCTCGCGTCTGTAGAAGTTACAAGGACTTCGTATGAAAACTTGCGGTATTTTTCAATAGTGGATTCAACTGGAAGCTAGAGTTCTTCCGACTGGACTAGTCCTCACAAGAGGGAAACCAGTATAAATCTCAGTTTTTGCGTTTGCCTTCTGATCACTTTTCATTACTGTCATTTACTTTGTGATTATTTTTTATATCTGTGATCTAACTGCTAACGAGATTTTTAATTAGCAATATTCTGCTGCCTACTCTATTTACCCCCCCCCCCATCTAGAGTATTCTGCTTTACGATTTTGTTTCTACAGTCTGGACGGACGATAGACTTGGGGCAACAAGACTTAGAGTGGGACGGAGAATAGGGAGTGTGCGTGAACGACAACGAGATTGGCCCCAAACGAAGTGAATAATAGGAATGGATGATGTACAAGTAAAGTTGGGATAATGAATTGAATCATTGATAGGAAGACGTACTCGATGATATTGCAATACTTGGTTTTGAATTGGACGAAAATAACTTAGACTTGGTCGACCCCGCTAAGAAGAAATCATACTAATTTCGTGGACAAGAACACTTGAGAGGCGAATCGGGTCATCTCGATGACCGAGATAAACGATAGTGAGATGCACACGAGTTTGATATTAAATCAAAGTTAGCAAAATGATCGTCAAATCAAAACTATCACGAGTAGCTTGTCCGACTTCGCTAATCGCTAAGCTTGGTTGAAATGTACATATTCGGAGGACGCCTTGAATATGTACACGATCCAAACTCAGCGATATGATAAAGTCGAATACAGATGCAAGTGGGTGTTGCGATACGCATGAACGAATGAGTGAGTTTGCCTCAGCCTACGACTCTCATGTTTGATGAATTACAACGTACCTCGTGTGACCATTACAGTCTCATGACATGAGGAAATAGCAACCAAGTTGAAGAAACACGGCAATTGAATAAGTATCATCAAGTCTAAAATGAGTGAACAGTCATTCAATAAAATTCACCAAACATATGCAACATAAAACTTGGAAGGATAACCGAGCATAGTTCGATGCCATCAAGCGATAAAGCTATTCGATAGAAATTGTCTAAGATACGTACACGATATGAGTTAGAATAGCTTGTTAATCTATTTATTTAAATAATTAATTAATTATTTCTAATCAGGGTTTAATTTATATTGTAAATATATATATAGATGCAAGATTACTAAATATTGTTATTTGTTAAATAAATGCTGTTACATTATTATTAAATTGTTTATAAACTCTAACCAAGTTTCATATAGATTTATTATTAGATATATTTTATCAAAATTAAATATATTAGTGTTATTATTCAATTGGTTTTATTTTTAGATTTATATATATCTATACTTATATAGATGTGGTGTTAAAATTCCTAGCAACCAAACCCATTCCTTAAGTTTAACCCTAACTTAGGCCCAACCCAGTATGGTCCTATTCATTTGGATCTCCTTCATGCATATATATATGCATCTACTCTCAACCCTAACCCTAAACTTGTCTCCACACAAACCACCAGCCCCCCTTCATCACCGCCACCCTATCCCTCTCTCTCTCTCGTCTATCTCCTTCCCCCCCACCCGGAGCCCCGCCGTCGACGACGACGGCGTTTCCCGCGCCCGCGTAGCATCCGGCAGCCCCCTCGTCGGCGCAACCCCCCTCGTCGGCGAGCCACCCCCTTGCGGCGTGGCAAGGTAACCCCGACCCCTCCGTGGCGCTGTCACGTGGATTAAATCCTCTTTGCATGCTTTAAACCAAGTTTTAATAATTAAATTCTGAATATTCAGATTATTGTAAGGATTGTTGTGATGAATAGATTGATGATTAATTAGATCTAAATATAGGAAATCATTGGTAAATATGTAAGGGTTCTACCCTAATTTTCGTGTGATTTAATATAATTATTGATATTTATTTATATTTAATTATGAAGTTTCAATGTTAGTAATTAATTAAATGTGTTTTTTGTTTTAATTTTTTTGTAACATTTTGATTACGAATTAGAGAAAAGTTTGTACATGAAAAAGTTTGTATAATTAATATAGTATTTTAAAATAATTTTTCCAGAATTTTTATAATTTAATTTATAATTATTTTATGTGAAAAATAGCGAATTTACACTGTTTAATTAATTCCGTTTTGATGCTTATTATTTAAGTAATAAATAATTAAATAATATAACTTATATGGAAAATATAGATTTAATTATAAAGTAAGTTATGGAAATTTTTCCAGAATTTGATTGGTGTTTAAAATATTATATTTAGATTTATCTTGGAAGTTTTGTATTAATCAAATTGAATATAAATATTGTTTTCAATGTATCTTATTTATTTGGTTAGTAATTAAATAATACTTATTGAATAGAAAATGTTTGTAATAGCATGTTATTCTGTAGAAAATAATTCCAATATTTATTTATTATTATTTATAATTATTTGGATTTAGTTGAGTAATTTCTAGATTTATTACATAAGTTGAATATATTATATAATTAATTGTTATTAATTATATAAATATTGTAAATTTTGTGAAGTGATATGATTCTGTTAGAAATTTGTAAATATGGTATTTAGGAATTTATTTTATTTATTTTAGATATATTTACGAATTTTTAAGACTTAAAAGTAATTTTGAGAATCATGTTTAGGTTTATGTAATCAATTGTGTAATAATTATTTATTGATTTAAATAATTATTAATTTGTGTTACTACTGTGAATTTAGTTTTAATGATTAAATTAAGGTTGGTGGTGATTTATTTGGATTTATTTAGAATTATTAAGTACTTATTGTTATTATTCAACTACTTATTTAATAAATAGTTTAATGGTAATAATTCATTTTCTGTAAAATATATATATAATATATATTTATTATTCTGATATTATTTAGTTTATTATAAAATAGACTAAAAATGATTTTTAAGGATTTTTACTATTTAAGTTAGTATTATTAGGAATTGTGTATTCATGTGTGTATTAAATGGTTGGTTAATTGATTATCATTAATTAGTTAATTAATTATTAAATATTTAGTTGTAAATAAATTTCAGAATATAAATGGTATGATAATAAGTATGGTTACCTACTTATTATTGTATAATTATTATTCATAAAAATTTGATACTAGTTAGCTAGTAGTAACTAGATTAATTTAAATTATAGATTACTTAGCAATTAAATTAATTGTTTAAATTGTTTAATTAGTAATTAATTAGAGATAAATTTTGTTTAGGATTATTTGCTTCTCGGGACTCGGACTCTACTTTGGACCCAGATACTCAGTTGCTGGACACAGGCAAGTACACCTTGCTTGATTGTATATTTTTGCAGTTAGTTTATGTTACCTAGTTACTTCTCAGTTGTGTGCACGCGTCTAGTAGTAGTGGACTTATCCCGTGTATTGTGAAGGTATGTGGTACCTTCTAGCCGGACACCGTATCATACACGATCACTATATGAGTGAGTTGAGAGCATGGATTTGTGTGTCGACTGATCATTGGCACGTGAGTTCGCGTCTGGTCTAGTGGTTGGTACAGGTCTACTTATATATACTATGACGTCTTGCATATTATTTGTACCGCGTATACGGTACGGATATACATTGGGTGGGGAGAGTCTACTAGTGGTGTATGAGAATTTCTGTTTCCAATGGACGCTGGATGCTCGTAGCCCCTCGTTTCTCAAACCGTAGAACGCTTGGTGGCCGTTTCTTCTTCTTCTCCCCCTCTCATGTGCCACTAGAGATGTCTCGAGTGCATTTTACACATAGATGGTTAGTTTACCTGTCGTATGTTGCATATATCTTGTCCTTGTTTGGTTGGGGAGATGTTATGTTACATTTTGTTCTAGTTATTTTATACTGCCCTGTACTATCATGCATGTCGATTTCTTGTGTACTTGTTACGTCCCTCTGAGGACCTGGCACCTTTTCCAGATTGGGACGAGCACAGGTACCGACGGACTACGGAGATTGGAGACTTTTGCTGACGAGGACTTCAATGTTGAGCCTCGTGAGTTTCTTGAGTTCTTAGGTGATTTCTGCTAGTGGCTATCTATTTCTTTTCTGGTTCAGTTGTACTCTTTAAGGAACGGTAGGATGACCTGCACTCAAGAAGTCTCAAGGACGAGACTTGTTTTGAGTGGTGTATTATGTAATGACCTGCTCCGCCCTAGCGGAACGCCGATTCAAACGGCAAGTAAGACGACTCAAACGAGCCGTTGACCCGAAGAGTTGGCATCGACTTAATGAAGAATCGATGCAAGGCTTACATTGGCCCATCAAAGATGAATCCAAACTTAAACTTTCAAAGGCGCGCTCGGAGTACCGCTCGGCCGACGCGATCATCGCTAAGGTGGGTGGCTCCGATGAACCCGTCTTTGCTTAGCCTAGACACATAACAATACGGACACTATTGCTAGAATCGCTAGGCGATAAAACTGTGCATGCTAATAAATGACTCAACGTACCTAGCTAAGGGAATAATCACATCTTGTATGCTTGTTTAGAACATGAAAAAGAATTCAAAAAATATAGGAACTCTCGCACCGCGTTCCATGCTCGTGCTAAGGCACAAGCTTACATTTCGAGTTCCTTATGCGTTCAACAATAAAACAATGAATGGTTTACAACAATAAAACGGGAAGACTATCAACATAGTCGTTCCGAGTAGAATATAGCAACATTAGAAGACTTCGGGACCGATGGGTCGCCAAGGCGACTCCCACAAGGGGAGTTGCATAATATATGAATGAATGAATGAACGAATAAGTGAATGAATGAATCAACGAATGAAATAATGAATATGAGAATGAATGAATACGTGAATGAATCAATGAACGAACGAGCAAGTGAAAGAAAAGAAAGAATGAATAAAAGCTAAGAAAAAAAGAAATAGTTAGCGACGGGTATGACGGAGACGTGCATCGAGGCTCGCTACCTGCGCTGCACGAACGCCGTCAACCTGGTCGATAACGTATTATGGCTAAGAATTAGCCTACGGCTCAGAGACAGCCGTTAAGTTAAAATGACAAACAAAACGAAATGGTCGTGGACAATCCCCTCGTATACGGGAGGTAGGAGAAATAAGGGATTCCAGCGGCATGATCAAAGGGAGGATCGTGGCCGGGCTAGGCGGAATCAAAATGGCTTACTGTCCTGGCTTGGGTGCGGGCTTGGCCACCCAGGAGACGTAAGGCCGGGTATTTCAAGAGACTAACGGGGTGTGCCAGCCAGCATCCTATGATATGTAAGAAATACCAAGGGAGAATGATGTCCAAAATGGCTTGTGGTGCCAGCGACCGGTGCATATAGATTAAGTGGACTTTGCTGGTGGCAATCCACGTGCAAGTCCTTGCATTGAAACAAAGTAGTCTAAGTTAACTGAATGAAGCGCCTTCTGAACAGGCTTGAATGTAACACACCAAATGATAAAGAGTACTTTATGCAAATGAGTTAGAAAACACTACGATGTACTAGAATCTGAGGCAAGGACACGCCCTCGACACTGAATGTTTACGAGAATCACGTTAAGTTATTACATATGAATTGTTGACTAACTTGGTTTACTTTGGACAGGAAAGGCCGGACGGTAAGTATGGGTAAGTCATGCATGTATTTCCATACAAACACGTGAATTTGGCAACACGAGATAGACTATAAAATATGCCATAAAACTGATCTTAAGGCAAGATTAGAAAGACAATAAATGATAGACGGTGCACAAAAGTAAATAGAACGTGTTTGATAATGATAGCATTGTGGGCGAGCTAGCCTCCCCACCAGTGCATAACAATGTACTGATAACCCCACAGTTTGCTTGCAGGATACAAGAGACGTCTTCGGGTGCGGAGCTTCCCTCGAACATGCTAAGGCGTGGAGCTAACTCTGGAGCCTGGGAGCGTTGCAAGAAGCTGAAGCACCCTATACAGGACATAATGTATCGAAACATCGTCATAAATCATTCCATCTTGTAAGCCACTTGGTACGCCTTTTATGTTTCAGAGAGAGAGAGAGAGAGCTTGAACGATTTGTAATCTCGGCCTAGTGCTGCTTGTAAACTTCTTGAATGCCAATAAAGAGTTTGAATTTGCTTCAATTTGTGTTCGTTTACTTTCCGCTGCAAATGGGGACACTCTGTACGACTCTGTGGCCTAGCTCGAATCGGTCGCTTCTGGACTTAGCCTTACACAGGCGCAACCTAGGCCCGTGCGGCATCACGCTTTAGCGAGGACGATCGCTCCTGCGGGAGCGGGGTGTGGCACATTGGGTGCATTTCTACCCATATAGTTAGGCCTATATAGGATGGATGTAACTTTCAATTTATATTGAGGGTGACCATAATATCAATAAGTTATTTTTTGTTATTGCTGAAAAAAATAATCAATCCTCAATAGATCAGAGCATGCCATATTTTGTTGAATTGTCCGTCCTGTCGTTAGTCTAAATTAAGAGTGTGGTTATAGAAAAAACAATAGGATATTAGATAATAAACTCGAATCCCATTTCCAGCCAGCTGGGGGATTTTCCTAGAGTGTAGATTTTGTGTTAGCTTTGGGAGTATATTTGTAAGTTTTTGGATGGATTTTTAGTACCGATATAACGAGTTGCAAGGACTCTTACATCAGATGTTTTGTTAACAATCTCTTTAGCATGAGCGCGGGAGGAGGTATGTCTCCCACAGTTTATCTAAAAAAGGAACAAAGTTGCTTCATCAGTCCCCGTAAGAATTTGATCACATCCTTGAAAATGAATACACTAAAATCGTATACATCTCAAATACTTTGGGAGAATGATGATACACAAATTTTATCAGTGAAGAATCCAACTATTTTTTTCAGGAGTTGAGTGAGTGAGGCGACCGTTATGGAGGAAGACAAAGAAAAAATAGGTTTCTGAACGACGAAAGCCTAAGCAGCTGAGACACAGAATCACGACTCTAGATTGATGGATCTAGAGTAGACAGACCATTAGTGATCTGGCATTACATTCATCTTTCTATGGACTCGTAAATCACTAAAATAAATTTGATTGTATAAATTTGAATTTGAGAGGAAAACAAGGGGTATGAATTGCTAAATGTTTAAATCTCAAAGTCCTATTGGGCTTCATAAGAAAGGATGAAGCGACTGACTACAAAATTTGGCATTCTAGAGTGCAAAACACAATATATATACTATAAAGTGCTATGTTTGTCTTCCAATCTCTCTAATATGGGTCAACATGGGAAAGATCCTCTACTTCATAGGCCAAGATCCAGTTTATCGTGCATGAGGCGCAGAAGTACACGGTATGGCTGATCCTTGGCCTATTTGCCTTTGCCATGACTCAACCTCTCATGAATTTCCTTCTGTCACAAAGCATAATTCTTCCTATGTTCTTAAGCTCACTTCTCACTCTGTCCCTTCACATTCCTCTATGTTGGTATCTGGTATTCAGAACAGAGCTGGGATATATCGATGCAGCATTGTCTATGAGTATATTATATTGGTTGAATGTACTTATACTTGGATTTTACATTACATACTCAGAATCATGCAAGGCGACACGATCATCTATCATGAAGGAGGCATTTAGAGGCATAAGTGAATTCTTTCATACCGCTCTCCCATCTGTTGTAATATATGGTAATTGTATTAATCGTTCTTTTCTATTCTGTTAGGATGTTTTTGGCAACCTGTTTGCAAATGGTTTGTTCGTTGGCTTGATTTAATTAAAGCTTCGAATGGTGGTCCTTTGAGATACTTGTCTTGCTCTCCGGTCTCTTGCCCAATCCAAAGCTTGAAACAATAGTGCTCTCAATATGGTAATGATGAATTATTAATTGCTGATAAATAACAGGTTCATGTGTATATGCCCCTTCAAATATCAGTTGAAGCATAAATCTCTCTCAAAAGTTGCAAAGTGCATACATACAATGCAAAACTGAATTTTCTATACTTTTATCTCCTTAAACTAAGTTTTCATGTCAATGGGCCCTACTTAGAGCTAGGATGCAAAACTACAAACTAATTTTTGTAGGAGCCTTTCATACAAAATGTTGTTTTCTTAACATTTTTCATTGTCGTAGAATCTTATTTTGGACTTAATATTAAGACTGCATATGCACATTCCAAAGAGAGTTATTTTGATGGATATAAATGCATAATAGATCACTACTGATTTATGTCGTAGTGACAATGGTTATATCTTTTTCCTATGCAGTCTCACCAGTATCTCATGTCTCGATGCCATACCGTATGGGCATGGTGCTGTTGTAAGGTATATATGTTCTACATCCATGTATCTACTTTTTTATACCAATATATACTCCTCGTTAGCACATTTTAAGTCTCTGTATGTGGATTAACAGTTACCAAGCTATTAATATGAAAGTATATTTTGAAGTTTGTTAATTCCAATCAATGGTAAGAAGCTTGTTAATGTCACATATAAAGATTTAATAGAAGAATTGTAGTCTAGTTAAATCTCTCTTCAGTTTTCACAATAACTGACAAGTGACATCTTCTTAATGTATATAGCACACGAGTAGGGAATGAATTGGGAGCTGGCAACCCAGAAAGAGCTCGATTAGCTGTCCGTGTTGTAACGGTCATAGCACTAACGGAGGCTGTTGTAGTGAGCGTGACCCTCTTTGCCTTGCGCCGGGTTGTGGGTTATGCTTACAGCAGTGAGATAGAGGTAGCATATCATGTTATGAAGATGGTCCCGCTCCTTTGCCTCTCAGTAATCATGGATATCTGCAAGGGGTTCTCTCAGGTATTTTGCATTACCTCAATTTTTTATTTATTTGTAATGTATCATTCCAGATATAATGTAGTTGTCAAACCTACAAATGCAATTTTATGAGACCCACTAATTTGTAGAGAGTTTTGAGTCCATGAGACAACCATGAAATAGTTCCAATTGTTTTTCTGTTACCTTCTAGCATAAATGGTTTCTGTATCCTTATCATGACTGTATCCTAAAAGTAGGTGGCTAATTATTATATGTTCTGTAGGCAAATAATTTGAAGAGTAAGATTAACAAATTGCTTGAAAATATAGTTAGAAGATTTAGACTTTGTTTGAAACAATCTAGACATGATGTTTTCCATTTTAAGTGTCAATGAACAATTACTGATACCAACATTAATAGATAACTTGAAGCATCTCAAATGTGCCAAAGAAGAGGGCATTCTGTAATTTAGCTCGAATTCACTACTTCTAATTCAGTAGTGTAGATGTTGGCTGGCATGTCCAACAGGTCGATTGACATATCAGTTTTGACTAGCAAAATGACATAAATTAGCAAACAATTTTTTTATGCATTTTTATTTTACATTAGCAGACAAATTGACCTAAATCCCTATATGTCAGCCGATTATACACACACACATATCCGATATGCTAGTCGATTATACACACACACATCCGATATGTCAGCCAATTACACAAAAACACACAGTGAGACTAAAAGTAAAATAAGTTTAGGAGAGGAATATAAATGCACAAAATGAGGCCAATCAATGTGAAATTGTGATTCCTAATAGTTAAATATGGAAAGGGAAACTTTTAGCTTCTTGAGAGTAAAAAGTGACTGTGGAAGCATCTGGAAGAGTGAAAAGTGACTGCAGAAGCATCTGGCCTCATTGTCCCCCGTTGACGTTGAGGTAATGTATAAATATAAATCCTCATCAATTTGAGGTTCCGCGATAATTAAAAAGCTCTTTCTACATAGTTTCAGTGTTCAAGTTGGAGAAATGTATATACATGTGTAGTCACATTTTAAGTCATTTCTTAAGCATGAAAAAATGGTGATGAGTGATCTGTATTCACACTATTGCTATACATATACAATAAATTTATTTGCATTTGGAAAAATATATAAGAATAAATATTGAACTTGTGACATGTTATGTAAAAATATGTGTGCAATAAGCTAATACGCTAATCATGGTTTGTTTAGTTTGTTAAATAATTGTAGCATCACATTGTATTATTTATAGAAAAAGGATAGAAACTTGTATATCCCTTATCCAACTTTTAAGTTTTAGTAAGTTTATGTTATTTATTAGATCTCTTCAACACTGGTTCCGTTGGGCTTTACCAATGCAAGCCAACTTCATGCATAGAGACTCGAAATCAATCAAATCACATCTGGATCGGGAGAACTTGATAGTATATTGGATGGTAACTTTTGATTTGCAAATATTAGAGCTTCTCTGTGTTAATAGGAACTTAATGCTAGCCTTATTTTGGAAGTAGCACTTCTAAATCATAACCTGTCAATATATTGTTGTCAGGTGGGATTGAAACTGGTTCCATTACAGAACTATATGGCAAATTTTGTGAGGGAAAGACTCAGTTGTGTCCTTGTCAGCTAGAAACTATTGCCTATGTAATTCTGATCCTAGGTGCTTGGTAATATAATTTAGGGAAAATCAGTGCATTAATAAACTGAAGTAAAGGATCCTATAGATGAACCAATTTTGCCTAGTTGAGATTCGTGTTTGTGATTTGTGGTCTTGAAATATCAGGCTTATTTTTAAAATCTTGGCGCAAACATGAAATATCTTATTTATGTTTGTGTTTTGTGGTCATGAAATTTCCAGGATGTGAAGTGGTGTGATTAGTTTGGTTTGTGCTTGTTGCAATAGTTGTTATTTGGTCAAATTGTTGAATAATTTCTTCTTCATGCAATCCCTTTTACTCATTTGTACATGTTTTCTTAGGAGGTTGACACTGTAATGTAGGATAAGTTCTAGATGCAATTTTAATGCATGCATGCAAGCCTCATTTGTACATGTTTTCTTCTTCATGCAATCCTTTTTACACTGTAATTATAATTGCTATATGTGTTTTGGAAATCCCTATTTCTGAATTTAAGAATCTGTATCCTTCATCATTCAGCAGTCATTTGCTTTCACTATAGAACGAGTGGCATCCTCCCAATATCTTATAGATAAAAATGCATATTGGTGCATATTTGTTGTGTTGTAGCACTTTTGTACTTGAGGTTTTTGATTCATATGTAGGAATTTGATTGCATATGTGCACCAGAAATAAATCAAAGTGAAATGGTATCTACAATAGCTACTAAATCTATGTTTCTGTGTTTTTCCTTCATTATTGTATGTCATGTTGTAAACCCATCAACTGACTTCACACTGTGTTCTAGTCAGGCACGGATGCACCTTGGGGCCAAGGGGGCACGTGCCCCCCCTGGAATTCTTTAAAAAAAATTACTAGTATGCCCAATTTCTAGGTTTCTAGCAGCGTGCACCATCTAATTCTTAACTCTCATCTCTTCTCTAGCAGCCGCCCTCTTCGCCAGTGGTCAGGTATCAATCCTCGATTCTGGTTCTTTTTTCATTATTTTGACTTCTCTATATCGAAAACTTTGTTTCTGTTTGATCTTTTCAAATCACAATATTTTGATTGCTAATTATAATGAAATCAGGCCCATTTTACATTGAATGTGTAGCCTTGGATTTGGAAATTTGTGTTAGACTTTTACTGAAATCAGGCCCATTTTTCATTTTTGCTATAATTTTGCCCCCCCTGAGTTTATTTTCTAGATCCGTCACTGGTTCTAGTTATATATGTACAGGAATACAAATGTAACATAGATAAATATTTATGGAATACATAGATATATGATCATGTATGAATTTATTTTTTATATAATAATGCTTATGTGTTTTTTTTCTCAATTTCGTGTAGGTTGGCGTGTAAATTTTTGATGGTTGTGGATATAAGCTAGAAGGAAAGAGTCGATCGAGCTGCATTTGCCCTACAGACATTTTGTATGGAAATAGAATGGTTTAGTTGAATTTTGGACTAGCGTTAGTTTACGAACATTTTGTACATCTTGGATTCTCTTTAGATGAAAATTTTATTTTAGACTACTATTTCGATCACTTTAGGCATACAACTACTTTTTGTACACCTTGAATGTTCTAATAAAAAATGTATGAATTTATTTATTTTGACAAACTTTTTCTATATCTTGATTGATCGAAATGGAAGTTGCGATTGAAATTGTTGAAATCAAAATTGTGATTTAGCATGAATTTTTATGGTTATTTGTATGTGATACAAAATAGGTTATTCAGATATGAAATTCTGTAGCAGATTTATAGCACTCAAAACGTCTAAATGTAATAGCATTTCCAAAACTATTGGCCGCTATCACGATAGCATATGAAGAACGCTACAATAAATCAAACCATCTATATCATTCATGAACGCTATCATTCATCAACAGCATCTTTGAATGTTATAAACCATTCACAGCATTCATGAACGCTATAAAGCATCTACAACATTTTCAAACGCTATAGACAATCCACAACACTCACGAACGCTATAAACCATCTACAGCATTCAAGAACGCTATAAAGCATCCACAGCATACACGAATGCTATAATCCATCTACAGCATTCAAGAACGCTATAATGTTATAGCATTCACATGCCTTGACATACTATAGCGTGGGCAATTATAGCGGACAAAATACGCTATAGAAGGCTTTCTATAGCATTCTGCGCATGCTATTGTAGGCCATATTTGTTGTAGTGCAAGAGGTTGCCAGATTTGTTTCTAGATGCCTTGTGTGCCAGCAAGTCAAGGCGGAGCACCAGAGACCAGCAGGATTACTGCAGCCTTTACCTATTTCGAAATGGAAGTGGAAGCACATCACCATGGACTTCGTCTCTGGATTGCTGCGTACGCCCGGTGGCAAGGATGTTATTTTGGTTATCGTGGGTAGATTGACGAAGTCTGCTCATTTTATTTCGTTCAAGGTTGGACTGTCGACCGAGAAGCTTGCAGATCTTTACATGCGTCAGATTGTGCGGATCCACGGAGTGACGGTGAGCATCATTTCAGACAGGGACAACCGCTTCATATCACACTTCTGAAGGAGTCTACAGCTGAGCTTGGGTTCACAGTTGAAGTTCAGCACCGCTTATCATCCACAGACAGACGGGCAGTCCGAGAGGACCATTCAGACACTGGAGGATATGCTGCAGTTTTGCGAACTCGACTTCGGCGGTTTATGGGATGATTACTTGCATCTAGTAGAGTTTGCCTATAACAACAGTTATCAGACTAGCATCGAGATGACCCCGTTTGAGGCATTGTATGGGCGGAGATATCGTACATCTTTATCTTGGGACGATGTTGGCGAGAGGGCTTTGCTTGGACCAGAGATGGTGGTAGACTCAGTTGAGAAGATCAGACTGATCAGGAAGCGCCTCAAAGTTTCACAGGATCGGCAGAAGCACTAGGCAGACAGCAGCAGACGACCTCTAGAGTTCGCAGTTGGAGATAGAGTGTTCCTGAAGATCTCGCCAACCAGAGGCACCATTTATTTTGGCAGAGGCGGGAAGCTCAGTCCGAGGTACATCGGACCTTTCGATGTGATAGCACGGATTGGTGAGGTGGCGTATCGACTAGCGCTTCCAGCTAGTTTAGAGGGAGTGCATGATGTTATCCACGTGTCCCAGCTTCGACGCTATATTCCAGATCCGAGCCATGTAGTGGATTACTCATAGCTAGAGGTGGGTCCGAGCTTGACCTACGAGGAGCAGCCAGTGGCGATCCTTGATCGGAGGGAGAAGCACCTGTGGAACCAAACTATTCCACTCGTCCGCGTCATGTGGAGACACCACTCTCCCGGAGAGTCCACCTGGGAGCATGAGGACGAGATGCGAGAGCACTACCCTAGATTGTTTACTTGATTATAATTTAGCATTTTGAAATTTTCATTTTTCAATAAATACTTTGTGCTGTTTTGTGAATCAATTTTGGAATATTTTTGAATTTCGAGGACGGAATTTTTCAAGGTGGAGAGATTTGTAACTCCACCTCTCACTTTTAAATAATATTTTTTAAATAAATATTATTAAATCATTTTCTTGAATTTTAATCTTTACGAATTATTTTTCCTCACCCTTTGAGTGAGCTTCCTTTTTCTCAGCCCTATTTAAAGCAGGTATGGGATTACCCATTGTCCATTCAATTTAGCCCATTAGTTAGTCATTCAATTTAGCCCATTAGTTAGTCATTCAATTTATCCATTTAGTTAGCTATTACTGATAGGTTGTCATAGCAGTGGTTGTTAGAGAACAGTGTCTCCTCCTTCCTTCGTTTTGACAATAGCCATGTGCTTTCAAATTCTTTGATTCCCCCCCCCTCCCCCCCCCCCCCCCCCAAAAGTTCCTTCCTACGCCACTAAAAAAAGGCCTAACGGCCTATTTAATGGACCACCCCTTCCCTTTCATTCCTCAGAATTTCGGGGAAACAAAATTTCTCATTGATTCTCCTTCTTCTCCAATCCCTTCTTCTCCAAATTTCAACATTGAAGAACAGCAACAACAGTCATGGCTATGGGGGACCAGAGCAAACAAGATCAGCGAGGCTGAGTTACGACGGCGACAGTGAAGCTTTGCCACTCTTTCTTCCTGAGAATCAATTTCTTTGACGCTGCTGAGATCTCACAATTTCTGACATCAATTCTACATTGAATCTTCATCAAAAACTCATCTACAGTGGATCAAGGTGAGTTGAGTTCTTCATTGAGGCACATTCATTATGAATTTTCAATTTGGCTTGTGGATCGGTTTTGTGATCCAATCTAGGTTTGAATCTAGATCAACCTCTAGTGATGTTTTGCTCTATTATGATCAGAGTGGTTTGTGTTCATGAGTGATTCTCTTCGACGAACGATCGATGGATTTTTGAAGTCTGGATTCTGTAATCTCTCCTTCGATTGATTAATTCCTTGGTGAGTTTTCCAATCTTGTAATTACTGTTCGATTGAAGTAGTTGGTATAGAATTTTGATTCTGTTCTTTAAGTCATAGGTATTTTGAGTCGATAGAATGTGTGCGTCCAGTAGAGGATGTTGTGGAGGAGATGTCTTAATTTTTCTTCTCATACCAATTTCTTGTTCGATGAAATGTTGCAGAGAATTCTGTTTCAACTCGGATACAGAGATTTTGTGTCCACTCTACGATTTGGTCCTCAGGAGACACATCATCATAACTGCAGGTAATCTTTTAATTGATGATGTAATTTATGAGTTTAGTTGTACATTGAGATGTCTATAAGAAGCTAGTGTCTGTAAGGGTTTGATGTTAGATATCTTGCTTAAATTTTTAGATAGAGTTTTTGAGAGAAGACAAGTGACTAGGTGATACCTGAGTTTTTGTTGTGTCGGAACCTAAATTTTAGTATCAGTAGCATGATGCAGTGGTATCCTAAGAATGATACAGTATGAGATCTATTCGAGATGATATCAATTCCCTATTTAGTTGGAGAAATCCAGTTTTGATCTAACTTATTCATTTCAGTTAACTTGTCTAGCTCAGTACATTTCCTACTAGTATAAGTTAAACTTTGTTTTGGAAGGTGAATATAAATCTTTGTGACCTTAGAATGATGGGTCATTCAGTAAGTTAGCTTAGTCCTGGTAATTGGACTGTTATTATCAGTCCTAGAAATTTGACTGATTGACAGTTAAATTTAGTCTATTATGAGGGACTATTATGATATTTGATATCAGTGCTTGAATTGGATTTATATGTATAAGTCCTATTAAGGACTGATATGTATAAATCCTGTTCAGGATTGATATGTTCAGGACTGAATGTATGATCTTGTAGAGGACTGATACTTGGGGCATTTTAAGCTTGCTAGTGACATAACAGTAGGGTGTGCTTTCAATACCTGTAGGAAATTTTGAGTATTATAGTTTTGGTTCAAATTGAGGAAGGGATGAATATTTTAGTTGAAATATCACTCTTGTAGATTAAGGAGTGTGTGGTTTTGTGAACCTTAAATCCTGAAATGATGTAGGAACCAAGTTTCAGTTTGATTTGGAAACTGTAGGTTCTTGGAACTGTAGGAGTGAACTTTCATGTACATTCATTGATTTCCCTATGATACTTCATGAGATAAATTCAATAACTTAAGGAGAAGCAATTAATTCCAGGATCATTACTCTACCCTGCTGATTCAACTCCCTGTCAAGCTGGTTTTGAGCCTACTTTGTTAACAATTTTCAATTCTTTTAGTAATATTGTCCTGGTAGTATTAAGTATCTGTGGAGCAGTGTTTCATCTGGTGCATACTATGATGTACTGTGAGGTCTGAATAGTCGATTGTACTGACTGTATTAGTTTTGATAGCATACTGTTTGTATCATGTTTGTTGAGATTGATTTACATCTCACCTGAGAGTCATATGGAGTCATGTCTTTGCCTCTTGAAGTTAGAACAGGGTTGTCACTTGAGAACCTCTGTTTTCATATGTCGAAGTCAATATTGCACTTAGGAGTTGCAGTCAAATACTTGAATTCATGGGAACAGGCTTATATTCATGCTACTGCCAGGATGGGTCACTAACTGCAGTTTGGGACTGTTTAGTTCAGACATTTTGGTAACAGTCCTATTTAAAACTGAGTTGGATATGCCTATCGGGACTTATCTTCAATGTCCTGTTAAGGACTGGGTTATATAATTCCTATTTAGGATTTGGATATTAAGGACTGTTTGATCCCAAACTAAGTGATTGGTCATCTATTTTTCTGATTTTGACTGAACATTGAGTTCTAAAGGTTTTTATGTCCTGTTCCATACAAAAACCTGGTTGTAGATTAATTCCCTGTCCTTCACTAAACAAGAGGGTTCAACTAAACTAAGATTAACTAGGTTTAATGGTTAACGGGGGTCATGCTACTTGAAGTAGTATACTGTAACTGGGTGTAGTATTTAATGATCATTTGTGTTTAGATTATTGAGTAGTTAATGTGGAACTGGATTATAGGATAGATTTAAGTAGAAGACTCAATTATTGTATCTTAATCATGATTAGAATTATTGTGATAACCAAATTAGAATTAGTCAGTTTATTAATCACTTATAAATCATAACAGGAGGATATCCAGCAGTACATTTCACACTTGATCACTCTGAGCAAGGCAAGTATACTCCTCGGACTTGTTCATTTTCTCATGTCTTGTATATTATTCTTGTATCTCCTTGTTAACACGATATATCACGAGATTGTCTTGTATCATGTTTCTTGAGTTTACTTGTGTCTAGGAGGGGAAATACTACAGATGTTTGATCAAATCCGTGTTACTATTCATGTGAATAGCTTAGGACCTGCATGCACGCGGGACCGAAGCCGTACCATTTCATGTTTATTGAATATATCCAAGCCGATCACACATTCTGTATGTATTTCGATATACATGCACACTACAGGTTCATGTTGTATTTCATGTTCAGGACTCATTTCATGTTTCCTGTATTTACTTTCAGTATTTATGTTCAGGTTTCATCTCTTGTTCTCATTTCTCGTACTTTATATATATTTTCTGTGTTCTTGTTCATACCATGATGTTCATGTTCATTTCCTTGTGTAACTCCTCTTCCCAAAAAAATTTTGAAATATTTTTATTATTATTTATTTTGATTTAAATGGTACTTTTTTAGATTTTTTTTATATATAATTATTTAGTTAATTATTACGGTAAGTGAGTTTAGCCATGGTTGAGTTTTGAAGTACAAGAAAAATTTTGGAATTGTTGACTAATTTATCCTGGTCTCTACATAATTTTCATGGTCTTCTTATTAGCACTGTATGTAAATTTGACAAAGATTCTGTACAGAATGATATTATGCTATATCTTCTGATATATGCTGATATGTTTTGGATTTCAAGCTACATACTTGAAGGTACAGGTTTAACAGGGTGAACAGTTTGATCTTGTTTTTAACTGCATGTTATTCTTCTACTTGATACACTTCTATGGTTGAGCAAAACTTTGATCTTGCACTCAGCAAATGAAGTGAAGTATAATCACTACTAAAATAACCCAGATTAGCGACGTCAGGAGACGTCGCTAAATACGTCGCAGTACGTCGCTAACACTGATTTGCGACGTATTTAGCGACGAAAAACCTACGTCGCTTATAGGCAAGTCGCAGATGGTAATTTCGTCGCCGAACGTCGCTATTTGCGACGCGGCGTCCATTGTCGCTAGACGTCGCCAAATGAGCGACAGAGAGCGACGTATAAGTACGTCGCCAACATTGCGACGTAAAGCGACCACTAGCAACGCTTCAAAAGTTTGTAAATGATGACGAGGCATGGCATCCACGTGGCCACGTGGGCATCGTAGCGACGTATATTAGCGACGTCGAGCGACGTAACGTCGCTAGTTAGCGACGTCTGTGTGACGTCGCAGTACGTCGCAGAACGTCGCTATACGTCGCTAATATAAAAAAAATTTAAAAAAAATAATTGATATTTTTGTTATGTTGTGTGTCTGTGTTTACAGTGTGTGTGAAGTGCAGTGTTCGAACCATCGACAGTTTCGCTTACTGTTGTATGTTTTATCTTTGATAGAAAGAGCAACAGTTCAGGGTGCACTTCTCAGAGCTTCCTCTTCACGTCCTTCACCTTCTCGGGAACCTTTACGACGTCCGAGAAAGTGAAGGACGTGAAAATGAAGCTCTCAGAAGTGCACCCTGAACTGTTGCTATTTCTATCCAAAATAAAACATACAACAGTAATCGAAACTGTCGATGGTTCCGAACACTGTATTTCACATTCACTGTAAACACAGACACACATCATAACAAAAATACACAATATATTTTTTTAAAATTTCGGCAGCATCTCCTTTGTATATCAGATCATCGCTTATAACCCAGCGTAGGTATATTTGTCATCCCGTCGCAGATATTACAGTAAATATCACAATAAAAATAGGAGGCAGTGCAAAGTAAATATCAAAGACACACATCCTCACAAACATCCAATAGAGTCAAATAAAAATGGAAGATGATAAAAAGTCTCCCACCAAGTGTATAAACAACAATGTATGAATAAACAATTTGCCCATAGGGCCAATACATACAAGTCATAAAAAAACCAATTAAATCACTGCGGACCTCTGCCGCGCAACTGGGATAGAATGTAGTCATACTGCTCCTGGGTGAGCTGTACCGTAGGGGCAGTAGGAGGCAGTACAATGTCTGGAGTCGGCGCCGGAGGCAGTGCAGTATCTGGAGTCGGCGCCATCGATGGACCCGGAGGACGTACCTGCTCCAGCTCTCGCAGTCGCTCACCATGCGCAGCAAGGGCACTCACCACCTTCTCAGTATACTGAGCGACTGAGAGAGAAAGGCTCCTCTGCGATCCGTCCAGCTCGAGCTGTCTACGCTCCGTGCGCTGCGTAGACTCGGTGAGCGTCTGCAAGTTGGCAGCTGCAGCCTGATGCAGACTCATCAGCTCCTGTATACTGCGCTCGACCGCATCAAATCGTCCGGTGACGATCGGAGGGTCGGATCGTCGCTCGACCGCATCAGAAATCTGCTGCTGCAACTCGCGACGCAGCTCCTCGATCTGACGACGAACATCCTCAGCTCGTGACGACGCCTGCGTAGCCGGAGACTGCACACTGACAGAGGGGGCCCGGGATGACTCCGAAGCCAAATACGCGCCGTAGGATCCCGTACCGTAGTACGTACCCTTCTGAAGACCGCCAACGGCGGTCATCCAGAGCTCGTCCGGCGATGGCTCTGCAGGCAGCTGGGAGGAAGTACCAGCCCCTCCCTCTGCTTGCGTACTAGCAGCAGCAGCAGCATCAGCCGCCTCCTTCTGTAGCCGAACAAACTCGGCCTAGAACATGTTTGCTAACGTGTAAGTGTTTACTAAAGTCTATATTGATATCTATTTTCCTATTTTCTAAATTATAGTCAGTTAATATTAGTTGAATAGAACTTATATATGCCTGCGTCGCCCTCTCGTCAATGAAGTCCCCAGCCCTCCGATGGGTGACCAGGAAGACGGTCACCATGTTCGGGTCCTCACCCTTCTTTACTGTTAAAATATATTATCTATTATTAGTATTAAACATTATATCGAACTATATATAAATTAATGTCCGTCATAGGAAACGTACCAGACGACGAAAATGCTCCGTCATCGGAATGGAGCCGCCACACCACTTACCGACGCTCGACCGCGCCACCTTGGCCTTCTCAGACCGCTCCTGGTACTGGCGCTCGCTGAATCTAGCCTTCATCGCAGTCCACTGCTCTGGCGTAATCCAACCCTGGATCGGACGTCCGGCGCGATCACGACGCTTCTGGTCGTCGATCGCTTCACGGATGAGCTTGGCTATGACGGCAGAAAATTGGCCCTCGATCTTCGCCGCCCGGTGTGGTGGATAGAAATAGGTCCTCTACAAGAAGTAAAATACAAAAGTTGTATAATATACACAAATGATTATTAAAATTTAAAAATAAATAAATTTTTACCTTAAAGTGGGCGAACCAAAAGGCCTTCCTATCTGCGGGAGCATCTGAGTAGTTGAGCCAAGGTCCACCATAGTTCTGCCTCACAAATGTCTCCAGCTGTCTCTGTACTGCAGAAGGCCGATATCTATACAATAATAATTTTTCATGAATATATATGTACATATAATCATTTGAGAAATATATAATAATTAATTAACTTACTTCATAGGCCCGTCCGTCCAAATCTCCATACGCGTCTCGCCCGGGGAGCGCATGGAGGGTCGCTCTCACCTCCTGCCTGGGCAGGATCAGTCTGATCGCCGTCCTCCATATGATCGGCGTGGGCTCCCTCCATAGAGCCGTCGACAGTAGGAATGCTGGACGGGGGATCAGGGATGCTGGACGCGGGATCAGGAAGGCTGGACGACGAGGGAGGAGTCGCCAACCTGCTAGAACTGCCCTGTCCCGGTAATGGACCGGGAACAGGAAGGCTGGACGACGAGGGAGGAGTCGCCAACCTGCTAGAACTAGCCTGTCCCGGTAATGGACCGGGAACAGAATGGTACACTGGCGTACTCGGAGATGAGGATGAGGGTACGGAACTGCCCTCTCCATCCCCAGCCCGAGGCTGACGGGACTGCCTAATATATAATCCTCCGCGTCGTCCGAATGGTCTAGTCATACCTGACAATAAAACATATGACAATAAAACAAAAAAACATATTTATATGATAGACATCACAGATTTTTGAAAAATATCATAGTCAAAAAGTGTCACTGAAGTGTCAATAAAAGTGTCAATAGAGTGTCACTGAAGTGTCACAGATTTATATGATAGAAGTGTCACTAAAGTGTCAAATATGATGATAAAACAAACGTACAGATTTAATCCTCTTCTGAAAATTCATCTAGTTCGTTTAGCTCATCTACTTCTTCTTCTTCTTCTTCTTCTTCTTTTTCTTCTTCTTCCTCCTCTACATCTTCACTTTCATCTGCATCTTCCTCTTCAGATAATTCTACTTCTTCTACACAATTAGATGTGTAATAGGAAACTTTCGTCGTGTCCACTTCTATAATATTTGTTACAAGAGCTAGTTCATCCTGTTGATAAGCTATATCGTCAACCTCAAAGGTATTTCTAGCTTTGGTCTTGCATACTGCCCACCAGTCCGACCTTGTTGTTCCCCGTTTAGGATAACTTGTGAAGTACACGAGCTGAGCCTGACTTGATAGGACAAATGGTTCATAGGCTTGATATCGACGCCGATAGTTTATATCAACAAGACCGTGTTTGTCTACTTTCCAACCTTGACCTTCAATCGGATCGAACCAATCACACCTGAATAATACAATCTTAGCAGGCTCTATTCCATAACTATATGTCAGCTCCACAATCTCCTGTAACACGCCATAGAAATCGTTGTCCGTATCAACATCTTTGTAGTTCGAAGATCTGATACACAAACAGCTGTTTTTGGTGGAATCGAGATCTACAAAGTTGTCTCTGATCGGACAAGTTGTTGACTTGAACCTAAACCCATTAACACAGTAGCTTGGCCATATTTTTGCAGCATAAATTGGTCCCTTGGCTAGCGTTCTAATAGACTCATTCTCAAGTCTTGCGTATGGACGATCGACCTAAATACCACGAAAGAAGCAATTAAGCTCATTCTCAATCAAGTGCATATACAAAAAGGTAATTACAGAGTTCTCAAGTCTTACATATGCACTCAACCATGATGGAAAATAACGTCTCATTTCTTGTTCTAGTTCTTCTTCTGTTATGTGTGGCCTACCCGACCTCACATCATCATTAAATATGCTGAAAACAACATCGTTCAATTAATGTAATAGTATAATAATTAACACTATTAAAATAATATAGACGTATTAATTACTTACCCCTCCAGTTTCTCTATTTCCTCCTCGTCGCAGTTGAGTAATACATACACCTGAGCAGCCCTTAGCTCATCATCGTTCAGATATCTCTTTTTCATCTTACCCGATGGCTTTTCTGGAGCATTGAATACCTTCAGTATGTATCATTACTTTCATGATCTCCCTCATCGTTTCTGGAAGCTCTCGTTCTATTAGTTACAACATGAGGCTTGAAATACATCGAACAAAAGTTTGTAATCTCCTCGAGAACATAGGCTTCACAAATAGAACCCTCGACCCGTGCCTTATTTTTCACCTTTCTTTTTAGGTGATTCAAATGTCGCTCGAACGGGTACATCCATCGATATTCGACGGGTCCACCAACACGTGCCTCATAGGATAGATGAATCGACAAATGCTCCATAGAGTCGAAGAATCCAGAAGGAAACACCCTCTCTAGCTTGCATAGTATTACCGCAATGTCCTTCTCTTGCTTTTCTAGATGATCAACGAGCAATTTCTTAGAACAAAGATCCCTGAAGAATATGCTAAGCTCCGTCAATGGATCCCAAACTGCCTGCGGTAAGAATTCCCGAAATACAATCGGAATTAACCTCTCCATGAATACGTGACAATCGTGGCTCTTCATACCCGTCAATTTGTTTTTCTTCGGATCGACACATCTTCTCAGATTTGACACATATCCGTCTGAAAATTTTAGGCCCTGGATCCACCGACAAAGTCTCACTTTATCCTCCTTGTCCAGCGAAAAAATTGACTCCGGAAGGAACTGTTTTCCATTCTGCTGTATCAAATGCAACGCAGGGCGTTTGCATATTTCTTTTAAGTCCAACCTGGCCTTGGGATTGTCTTTCGTTTTTTCCTTTACGTCCATCACAGTATTAATTATGTTATCAAACACATTCTTCTCAATATGCATGACATCAAGATTATGTCTGATCAGATTGGTACTCCAGTATGGCAGATCCCAGAATATGCTCCTCTTTGTCCAGTTATGAACTCTACCAAATCCATCGCACTTGTACCCAGTTGTAGGATCTTCGATAGCACTTGGAAAATCTTTAACCTTCTCCCATATCGTGTCTCCGCACCACCTTGGTGGTGGATCACCCTTCTCTACAACGCCGGCACGGAAAGCATTCCTGTTCCTTCTGAACGGATGATCTTTTGGCAGAAATTGCCGATGACAATCAAAGAAGCACGGCTTTCCGTCGTGTTTCAAGCGGAAAGCCTTACTACGGTCCATGCAATACGGACATGAGAGACGGCCATGAGTGCTCCATCTAGATAACATTCCATAGGCCGGAAAGTCGTTGATGGTCCACATAAGGGTTGCCTTCATCTGAAAATTCTGCTTCCTGGAAACATCGTACGTGTTAGCGCCTACTTTCCATAACTGATTCAACTCATCTATCAAAGGCTGTAAGTACACGTCAATGTTCCTCTTGGGATTGTTCGGACCAGGAATTATAACGGTTAGAAACATGTACTGAGTCTTCATGCACATCCAAGGCGGTAGGTTATACGGAGTAACAATCACAGGCCAGCACGAATACTGGGATCCCGAAAGACCAAAAGGAGTAAAACCGTCAGAAGATAGTCCCAACCTGACATTTTGCGGATCTGAAGCAAAATCTGGATACACTCGATCAAAGTGCTTCCACGCTTCTCCATCGGATGGGTGATCCAACACTCCTTCAACAATCTGTTCTCGCATGTGCCAACTCATATTTTCGGCCGTCTCTTTCACCATAAATAATCTTTGCAACCGCGGCGTTAAAGGCAAGTAGTGCATTGAATCGGTCGGTCTTCTTGCACCGGTAGACCTTCCTGTACTAGTTGTCTTATAGCGATCAGCACCACAAAATCTGCACACATCTGCGTCTTTGTCGTCTTTGTAGTACAGCATGCACCCATTGCGACATGAATCAATTTTCTCGTATCCCATCCAGAGCGATCTCACCATCCTCTTAGACCGGTAGAAGTCTTTAGGCAACTTAGCACCCGCCGGCAAGATCTCTATAATCAACTCCAACACTCGGTTGTAGCATTCTTGCGACATGTTAAAATCTGACTTAATGCTCAACAGTCTTGTAACCACCTCCAACGGTGAATGATCCTCACAACCAGGATACAATGGAGTCCTTGCATTCTCCAGCAACTCCATGAACTGTGCAGCATCGGCGTTCGGTGCCTCCTCAGGTGCATCATGAACGAAACTAGACCTCGCAGCGTCGAAAACCATGTTCACGCACCCGTCGTCGTATGCATGATTATCTGAAACAAAATTAGGTCCTGTATGCATATACGGCTCAACGTAAGGCTCCGGCTCTGATGCTAAAGACACAAGTTCTCCGTGTGCGGTCCACTGATAGTAATTAGGCGTGAAACCCCTCGAGTACAAATGATATGTCACTTCCACTTCTGGATAATATTTCACGTTATGACATTTCACACACGGACACTTAATTTTGGTGCCGTCCATGTACTGAGGGAACGCCTTAGCAAACTGCAGGAACTGCTCTACTCCCGCTATGTATTCATCCCGCACACCACACATATCATCAGGACGACGATTGTACATCCATGAACGATTCCGCAAGTAGTAATTCATATCCATTTGAAAATAATTCTGCAAAGATGGACACACATTATCCAACAGGCACAAATTCGTATATAATGTCTTATTATGGGACACACATTAGTAGCGGACAGTTACTAATAACAATGATATGCAATCTAGGTCA